>OX387194.1:26773535-26846035 GCA_947561395.2 Buxus sempervirens | reverse complement strand
CTTGGCCTCAAGGAGGGGTCTCCACCTTGCACAAGAGATCAAGAACCCTCAGGTAAGGTTCCCTAGTACATTGTGTTCATCATATATTAAATCCGTATTTTTCTGAAAATATTTCCGTATTAGCTTCCTTCTTTGCATGGGTTCATGTTAGCATCATTTCAAGCATGTATTTGTTGTCTCTTTCATGGCATGAGAGTTACTTTCAGGAAGGAGTCTACGTAGGGTTTTTCTGTAGGAAGCATGGAAGCTTATGTTAGCATATTTTTAATCAGCCTAGTTGGTTGCTGTCCATAGGTTCAGGCTAAGTTTTTTAGAAGGAGCATGTTCCTTCCTATTTTACACTCCAATGTATCCCCATGATAAGCCCCCCTTCTCTTCCCTTCCTTCAAGTTATTTTGTTGCATATATGCTTGCATGGATTTTCATTTGCTAGAAGCATGCTTAGTTGATATGAGTAGGTCACTGTTTGGGTGAAGTATGCAGGCATGAAAGCATGATCCCCTTCCCCAAGGCCCCTTCACCTTGCTGTAAACCCAAGGAGAGAAGCCATGTGTGGCTTCTCCCAAATCTGAACCTACGTGGGCCCATCCGAGGGCCCACCAGATTTTTAAAATGCCTTAGGAAGCCCCTGGAATCAGCCCCCAGTGGCAGAATCAAAAAGGAGGCCTTCCAGGGTGATCCGGCAACTCAGGCCGGATCACCTAGGGGTCATTCATATCCGGCCATAAAGGCCGGATCACCTATAGATTGTGTGTATCCGGCCTGAGTTTCCGGATACACACAGAAATGTGTTTTTTGCAGTTTTTTGATTACTTGCCGAATTTTGATGTGTAGTTTGCCAAAACCAGTGAACCAATGAGGTTTCCTGGTCCCCCGGAAACCCAGCTAGGGATCCGGACCAACCGGTCCGACCCGGCACACTTGTGGGCCTTCCAACGGGGCCCACCAAACCCAATGAACCAAAGCATGTGGATTAAACAACTTAAGCAAAATGGACTATTTGAACCGGGCGGGCCAAGCCCAATGCGGCCCACCCGCATCTTGAGATAAATGAATGCATAAATTGTGTGGTTTGGCCTAGACCATGGGCTAGGGCCGGTCGGGCCCACTAAAGCCCGCTAACCAAACCGAGCTAGGGTGCAAGCCCTAAACTTTGAAGCACTGGGCTTTCAAAGCCTAAAATCCGGATCATGGGCCCCAAGCCCAGTGACCAGCCCACTTTGGCAGAATTAAATAAAATAATCCAAAATCATTGGACCACCATGTGGGCCCACCAAAGGGGCCCCCAAACCGACCCGGCCCACCATTGCATGAAAATCACCTAAAAGCTCCTAACTTAAGTAAAATCAATTCATTCTCTAAAAGCCCACAGGGCCTCCTAGGGTTAGACAGAGGCCCACCCAGGGGCACACGGGCCAACTAAAGCCCATCCAGGACACCGGTTGGGCCTTCCAACGGGGCCCACCCAAACAGACCCAGGTAATTCCAATAAAACTAAGATAAAATCAACTATAGGGGCCCACACCACTCAAGTGGTCCCGCCAAGACTTAACCAAATTGCATGCTGGACTAGGAACCGGGTGAAGACCGAATAGTAAGCTGACTCAAATCAGGGAACCCACGGGACCCGTCAACCGACGGGGTGGATTGGGGTGTCTACGGACTTCCCCAGACCGCAACCGAGAACCAAACTTAGAATCTCAAGCCGCAGACCCAAAAAGCCCTAAATAGACAAGATTAGGCACCCAGGTGTCCGCCTGCACCCCATCAGGCGGTGGCGACTCCGAATTACCCCGTGCCGCATTTCCCATGCGCGCACAGCCTGGCGACTCTGCTGGGGACCACTCAGCCTAGTAGGACCCTACTTAGGACCGAGTCAGCTTAAGAGGGATTTAGGCGGCATTTTAGGAACCCTTGCTACCCCGCTTAGCAAGGTACAGAATACACGTAGATACATGTTCTGGGGAGTCCTGCCACAAGGACGCGATAATTGCCTAAGGCAAGTGGAATTTAAGTGGTCCCCTGTGACCCTCCACTTACCTGGGGATTCTCCCAGGACATCGTAAAACGTGCCAATTCTGCACCTTACTGTACGAGGCAGCAGGGATTCCTTTATCACCTAAATCCAAACCAAACTCGCCCGAATAGGCACAGCACGCAGCCCAACTGCACACACAGGCACACCACCACACCGTGGATGGATGACTGCATAGATGTAAATTTTAAGTTCCCGCATTTTGTGTGATAAAACTGCGTGGGGTGACACGCACGAGGGAGGATGCGTGAATGATCCGATCTTTGATAGATGAGAGAAGTGGATATTGCTACTTCTTTACCAAAACCTAGACCTCTCTAGCAGCCTACCCTTCTTCTTACTATGAACTTATCTTTGGGATGGTATTAGCACCTACGCTCCCGTGGCTTGCCGGGGAAAGCAGGGTAAACCCATCCCCCCAGTTTGCTGGAGTCCATTAGCACCACTGGTTTCTTGCCGTGGCACGCGAGGATCCAGTACTGGTCCAGACCCTTGTAGGCTTATGTCTCGGGCTGGGTATCCTTCCTCACCTAACGTTTCTGAATGAACCTTGCGTTGAGCATGAGAGGGTGAGTAGGATATGAATGATGAATAAAATTGGAATAAAATTCAGAGTCCATCAGGGGCAGCAACCCCCACTTTTTTTGCATTAAATGGAGTGAACCCTAATCATGGGCCGCCTTAGCCCTAATTTAGGAAGCTCACCTAACTTTGATCAGGGGGACCACCCCAGATCCATGCATGGAGTCCTATGCGCTATGGGTCCTCACCCATTAGAGTCCGCTAGGAGCACTTCGAGTCCAGGTTGGTCTTTCAGAGCAGATGAAAGCCGGCCAGATCAGACAAACAGACGAGAGCATGCCAGATCAGAACAGGGGCACTAAACCCTAGATCTAGGAATTTTCAGCCCGTCCGCTTTAAAAGCGATTTGTATCCGTCCTTTTGTCTCCCAACGGCCTCAAGGATGAATTCTTTGCAGTTTTATGAATATCTTGTAAACCTTCGCCCTCGATGGCAAGTTGTAATTTTTGCTGTGGTTCGACACCGAAAGCAGACGAAAGAACAGATGAAAGACATAAAGACTGATCAAGACTTGGATGTGCTCCTCTACACTAGTATGTCTAGGAGTCGCGCCTTCATTGGCGCCAACCCTTAGGACCACACACCATGTGTGCCTGAGTTAAATTCCGCAGTTCTTCAATTTTGCTTTGGTCTATGAAGCATGTTAGAACTGCTAAGTGGTCTTTCTTTTGCTTATTGTTATGCATGTCTTAGGACTAATTGAGAGTTTGGTGTGGAAACTCAAAATTGATTTGGAATTTCGATCGGATAGTTGGCATGGCATCCTCATCCTCAGCCGAGAGAACCCGTTTCCCTAGGATAGAGAAGTGCGCCTGGGATACCCCCTGGATCCGTTCTTGGACAAGGCAGCTCCAAGGGAGTGAGCAGATTGAATGGGAGCACAAATACCACATGGGACAGACTTTGTCCTTGTTAAATGTGCCGATTAACTGGGATATGATCCAAGCAGCCCTGCTTTTCTGGGATCCCCAGCTTTCAGTGTTTCGATTCGGGGTCAACGAGTTGACTCCCACAATTGAGGAACTTGACCTGTTCCTCCGATTTCGTGACTTAGGAGAACCCGCTAGGCCAAGTCTCAAAGAGGGTTACAAGAATGAAGCTTGTGCTTTCTTTGGCCTCTCGAGGGAAGAATTCCAGACCTTAGGAGGTGACAGAGCATTCACTAGGGTCTCCAAAACATTCCTTGCTGAAAAAATAAGAAACAAAAAGCAGGAAAGACCCCGGGCTTGGTTTGACACCTTCACCCTTGTGGTTCTATCGCAAATCTTCTTTCCAACTGAGGGGGGGGGGGGACACCATTAATTTGGCCCTCATGGAAATTGTGGATCAACTCAGGGCAGGATACCGAATCATGCCACTAACCCTAGCTCAACTGTTCCACTCCCTAACTTTGTCCAAAAATGGAACCCGGAGGTCTCAAGGGTGCGCTCCCCTTCTCCACATTTGGTTGCAAGACCACCTGATGGTGTCATCACCTGTCAGTGCACACTACAGCCTAGTCCGTGACAACATACATCGGTTGGCTCGAAGAGAGATCCGACCAGACCTACCCACTCGTGAGGATTGGTTCAACCACTTTCTCCACTTGAAGGGAGAAAAGGACATTCGATGGGGGGGGCACATACAACATCCCCTACACCCCCATTGTAGCTTTCAAAAAAAAAAAAAAAAAAAAAAGAGGGACTTGCCTTGATAGGCCTCACCCATGCCGTGCCGTACTATCCGATTCGGGTTCTGAGACAGTTTGGGAAACCGCAGGGAGCCCCGATCCAAGACAACCTAAGCAGTCTAACTGGTCCACTCACTAAGGGACTGAGGACATAGTTACTGACAGACTGGACGAGGGTGTGCGTGTACCGATGGTTTGTCATGTTTGTGATCAGCATGATATACTTGGCGCCGCGGCGGCACCTCTTAATTGAAGCATGGTTTCATTTTTACGCTACTATATTGTTTAAATTTTAACAAAATGAAAATTTGGAATAAAAGAATTAATTCCCTCCAATAGGGCAACTCGGTCTCAGACAGACCACCTCTTCTTAAATAATTGCAATATTCCTGGTCGCTGCGACCACCTAATTTCCTTTATTTGCATCCCCCCATGGAGATCGCAAAACCCGGCAAGTGTTTAAAAACACCCAAGACATAGAGCTCAGAACATCTAAAATAGGGTTCTCTTTCCCAGTCGCTTCCGAGCGACTAAAATAGATCAGTTTTCAAAAATAGGGTTCTCTCTCCCAGTCGCCTACAGGTAACTAAAATAGATTCGTTCACTAGGGTTCTCTCTCCTAGTTGCCTACGGGTAGCTAAAATAGATTCGGTCATTAGGGTTCTCTTTCCCAGTTGCCTCCGAGCGTCTGAAATAGATCAGTTTTCAAAATTCAGGTTCTCTTCCCTTGTTGCCTTAGGGTAGCTAAAATAGATCAGTTAGGCAAAACATGTCACAACAAATAATAATAAATTCAATCGGGCGTTGTACGATCAATTTATGAGAAATTGCACTAATGCTTGTTAACTGTCCCCAAGGTACCAAGAAAGTGCTTGCAGAAGTCCATACCTGTTAAGATCATGGAAAAGGCCCGATATGGACCAACAAGGAGAGCAGACACCGCCGGGGCAACACTCGGCCAAATCTAGCCATGGGCCACTAGTGAATAAGATGCAACAGCGAATTGATGGCATGGGGTCCGTCATCCAGGAGCTGATGGCAGAATTAAGAGAACTGAAGCAAGCGCCACCCGCAGTGCCGGCCACCCAGCAGCCACAGCCACATCTCCCACCACAAGCAGAGATGGCACCACCACTATACCCGGGGCATCCTCCTCCCAAGGCACCACTATAGCCACCACTAGCAGCACCTTCCCACATCATACAGCAAGATCAGTTCGCACCGGCTCAACTGGGGCAGGATGACGAAGACTGGTACAAAGCTCAGGAAGCGCAGTTTGAAGGAAAATTGGCAACAGTAAGAGAAGAAAACAGGGCAGAAATGGCCACCATGAGAGAACTCCTCAAACAGGTCCAGCCCAGTACAGTGCAGAACGAGGCTACGCTTGAAAACCTCTGCTTCTTTTCAGACATCCAGCTCCCAGCTAAGTTCAAATGTCCTGAGCTACATCAATTCAACGGCACGGGTTGCCCACTGAACCACCTAAGATCATATTCTAGCGACATGTGCCAGTATGCCAAGGAAGAACAGATCATGGTACAATTCTTCCATAAGTCGTTGACTGACACGGCTTACTCTTGGTTTTTGAGTCTGGATAAAATCAAAATTAAGACATGGAGCGACTTGGCTGCCGTGTTCATCCAACGGTATCATTTGAATAGCCAGATGGTTCAAACCCGGGCAGAATTGCAAAGGTTGTCAAGGAGGAATAACGAGTCTGTGAGAGACTACGCTAAAAGATGGATGAAACTAGCAAGTGTGGTGCAACCCCCACTCCTTGAACAGGAACAGACTTCGTTGTTCATCCCATCGCTGGGGCAACCATACTTCACAATGTTGCTAGGACAGTGTGCCGCGAACTTCACCGACCTAATCATGGCGGTAGGCAGGATCGAAGATGCGGTTAGGGATGGAAAGATAAGAGGCTCCATGGCAGAATCCTCCCAAGGGGGGGGGGGGGGGGAAGAAGGCATAAGATATGAAGGAACAAGCAACCAGGTCCGATCTGCCAAGCGCAAGAGAGGAAGTGACCGTCCCCATGCCATTGTCACCCCGGCTCGGCTAAAGGAGCCTCTGACCAAGGAAGGAAGAAAGAACCGTGTGTTTACACAGCTCCCATATACCCTGGCAGAAATACTGCCCACCTTGTTGCAAGGACACCTGGAGCAGGTTCCACCAAGTAAAAGGGCGTCCGCGAGTAAAGGGTATGACCCAGCCAAGGCATGTGGTTACCATAGAGGAGCACCGGGGCATGACACTAATGAATGTTGGAGCCTTCGTCATGCCGTCCAAGATCTTCTGAAAGCTGGGGAGCTCAAGATCGACCCTCCGCCAAATTAAAAAAAAAAAAGATTAATTGAAGTCCTCAGCATCATCATGCATCTTGGCATTTCACATCATGTATTCTGCCTTCTAATGTTTATCTCTCCCCTCAGGAACCGGGTCAATAGTCAACATGGATAGCACTTCAGGAACGCTTCCGGTGGTTCGCAAGATGGTGGACCTTTTCCGTATATTATGGCAAATAATACAGGACAGAGAAGAAGCGTGGAATAAACGCTGGGAAGCATGGAGGGAAGAAGATTTCGAGCTGCGAGTCAGAGTAAGGGTTCTTGAAGAAGAAATCAAAAGCATGAAAGAAAGGATACCCTTGAGCCGCCAAGAAGTGAGCCCTCCACTAACCATAGCAGATGGTCGGAGGCAAAGAGAGAAAGGAAAAGCCATAGCAGCAGATGTTCCCCAGCTTACGAAGAAGCTAAACGTCTACCGTGGCAAAGGGCAACACGACCGAAGGATGGATCATTCAGAGGGCCCCCCAAGGAGGACAAGAGAAGAAATGGAGGCCAGACTGAGGAAGGTTTTTACCCCACTACCATATACGCCGGCTGGGTTACTACCAACGCTGCTGAAGGAGGGGTATGTGCGGATTAAGCCCCCGAACCTTCGATTGGTTAATGCCAGAAGCTACAATGCTGCGGAGCGATGCGAGTACCATTCTGGTGCTCCAGGGCACCACACAAGCCGATGTTGGGATCTACGGCATGACATTCAAGATCTAATTGATCAAGGATTCTTGAAGGAAATGCTCGGGGAGCCAAGGTCCACTGAAGGACAAGACATCTCTGACATGTTAGCACAGATTCGGATATCCGAACCACCCATCTCCCCACAAGAAGGAGAGGACGATGATGAGAAGAGCACTTGAGAGCTCCCGGCCGTGGCATGCAACTGAATTCCAAGAACGCCGATTACACCGGCCATCCTTTTGCATAGTTTGATTGACTGTTTTGCTTATGCTTTTGTTTCTTTTAAACTTTGAACTGGACAGCATGTTTCTTTTTGCAAGATTATGAAATCTTTTGGGGGAAATCACTGAAGTGTTCGACCACACCCAGGCATGACCGTGATCTTGGGACAAACCTGAACAATCAAAATGTGATAAATGGAACGTGCCAAACAGCACAAACTGTGCGGGTCTCAACATAGCTAAGGGATCCCCCCAACATCACATCAGAAACCTACCTCGCCAAACAAAGGGGCAAATTGTGATATGGGAGAAAAGAAAAGAAAGGGCAGGGTGCCTATACTAGTCAAAGGTCACTGACATAATCCAGGATCAATGATGTCAATGAAATGATGAGAGGCCATTTTTTGGTTAAGATACTTCAAATAAATTCCTCTAGTTAAACGTGTTAAGCTTGATCGTCTCATTTCCAACCCACGTTATGTCTAGCCACCCCAAACTGGGGTAAAGTCAAAAAGCAAAGGAAAAAATAATGAACAAAGAAGAAGAATGGTTCTCGAGCCAGCTAATCAGGCAAAAGTAATTAGGTGTTACATTCTCTGTGAAAGGACGAAAGGCCATCCTTGATCTTTTCCAAAAATCATCTGACATAAGATGAAACCCTTGAAAAACACTTTGAGCCTAACAATTCCTTCATTTAACCTACCATGTCTTGTCTCCAAAACTGGGGCATAAAGATTCGTACAATCAGAGACGCAAGAAGGAGGAAGGTGAAGATAGGGCAAAGCAAAAAGCACCCTAAGAACAAAGGGGACAGGAATGAGGAATGGAGAGAGCCCCAGAAAGCAAGAATTTCAAGAAAAAGTTGGGGGCAGTCATTTGAAAGAAAAAGAAAAGAAAAGAAAAAAAGAAGAGAACGAAAGCCGGGGCAAACCCCGAAGGAAAGAATCAAGAATTGGGGCAGAATACCCAAGAAAGAAGGGAAAGAAAGAAAAGAACAAAAATGGAAAAATGAGAAGAAGCTAAGTTGCAGGAACAAAGGTGAAGCGAGCCCTAATAAAAGGGGGTGGACAGGACATGGCTCTTAACCCATGCGTCAATTTCGAGCCTTCATATCATTTCTTTTTAACCCTTGAGCCCAGCCTACATTTCGTCCTACTATAAAGTCCTTTCTGATTACAGAGAATGTAACATCGAATCTTGGGCAAACTGGCAATGACAAGAACCATAAAAGACAGAGAAGAACTTTGGCTAGACATAATGGTTACCCATAGAGTGAAGCTGTATAGGGTTTGAGCCTGTTTATCCTTCATTTCTAAACACTGGAAACAAAGCCTACATTTCGTCCTACGGATAAGTCCTCTCTGATCATTGCGTGTCATGATCCATGGAAATTGTCAGGGCCCTAAAACTGGGGTGGGGCACCAAACCCAAATAAGAGAATCAATCAAAGAAAAAATCCCTTACACAACCCCCAACCAAGGGTAGGGGAAAAGGAGAAAGAAAAAGAGAGAGAAAATCAAAGAAAAACCAGGGCGGGGCAGTACCAAAGAAACCCCCTGAACCCAAAATAACTCCCCTCATTTCAACCAGGGGGTATGCCATTGAAGGCCAAAATGTTGAGACACCTACAGGAAGTGCCGGATGGCACATTTTCCTAAGTCTAAATGAGAGTGTTAGGTAACTGACCCAAAGATTGCTGGTCTCGCCATGGACCCACTTCAGAAATAAAAATCCGAACATTTGGTGAATCCCCAAAAGGTTTCAACAAAGGAGAAATCACTCGAATTTGCATATAATTTTTGATAAAACAAATGAATTCTAATGGACCCCATTTCACATGAACTTCTACAGGTACTGACAGAACCAGAAAAGCCATCACGGCGTATTCACACGCTGATGCGCAAAGGAAC
This sequence comes from Buxus sempervirens, assembly GCA_947561395.2. NCBI lineage: Eukaryota > Viridiplantae > Streptophyta > Magnoliopsida > Buxales > Buxaceae > Buxus > Buxus sempervirens. The sequence goes on along the minus strand of OX387194.1, from coordinate 26,836,592 downwards.
CGTCACCATGTATTCACACATGGGACGCAGAAAAGCCATCACGGCGTATTCACACGCTGATGCGCAAAAGAACCGTCATCGTGTATTCACACATGGGACGCAGAAAAGCCATCACGGCGTATTCACACGCTGATGCGCAAAAGAACCGTCACCGTGTATTCACACATGGGACGCAGAAAAGCCATCACGGCGTATTCACACGCTGATGCGCAAAAGAACCGTCACCGTGTATTCACACATAGGACGCAGAAAAGCCATCACGGCGTATTTACACGCTGATGCGCAAGAAAAACGTCACCGTGTATTCACACATGGGACGCAGAAAAGCCATCACGACGTATTCACACGCTGATGCGCAAAAGAACCGTCACCGTGTATTCACATATGGGACGCAGAAAAGCCATCACGGTGTATTCACACGCTGATGCGCAAAAGAACCGTCACCGTGTATTCACACATAGGACGCAGAAAAGCCATCACGACGTATTCACACGCTGATGCGCAAGAAAAACGTCACCGTGTATTCACACATGGGACGCAGAAAAGCCATCACGGCGTATTCACACGCTGATGCGCAAAAGAACCGTCACCGTGTATTCACACATGGGAAGCAGAAAAGCCATCACGGCGTATTCACACGCTGATGCGCAAAGAAAACCGTCACCGTGTATTCACACATGGGACGCAGAAAAGCCATCACTGCGTATTCACACGCTGATGCGCAAAGAAAACCGTCACCGTGTATTCACACATGGGACGCGGAAAAGCCATCACTGCGTATTCACACGCTGATGCGCGAAGGAACCGTCACCGTGTATTCACACATGGGACGCAGAAAAGCCATCACTGCGTATTCACACGCTGATGCTCAAGAACCGTCACTGTATATTCACACACGGGACGCAGAAAGAGTCATCGCAGTGTATTCACACATCGGTTGACCGAGTTTATGAAGCCAAAGCCACTGGCGAATGAGTCAGAGATTGGGGAAGGCAACTTTGAATGTAATCAAGAAAGAAAAAGAAATTACCAAGTCAGAATAAGTACTGGGCAGAGACAGAAAAGAGCAAGGCGTCTCCCAAAAAATTGAATTTGAAGACAGAATGGAGCGAGGAGCCTCCAACAAAAAAATTGATTGAAGAATTAAGGAGCAAGGCGCCCCCAAAAAAAAAAAATTTGAATTTGAAGACAGAATTGAGCAAGGAGCCTCCAAGACTTAAAAACAAAAGGAGCAAGGCATCTCCAAGAAAATCGTCACCGTGTATTCACACATGGGATGCCGAAAAAGTCATCACTGCGTATTCACACGCTGATGCAAGAAAACCGTCACCGTGTATTCACAAATGGGACGCTGGAAAAGTCATCACTGCGTATTCACACGCTGATGCGCAAAAGAACCGTCACCATGTATTCACACATGGGACGCAGAAAAGCCATCACTGCGTATTCATACGCTGATGCAAGAAAACGTCACCGTGTATTCATACATGGGACGCCAAAGGAGTCATCACAGTGTATTCACACATTGGTTGGCAGAATCTTGTGAAACCAAAGCCACTGACAAATAAGTCAGAGATAGGTAGAAGCAGCTTCAGAGACAACCGAGACAAAGAAAAGAATGAGCAAAAGACTAAAGCAGCAAGGCGACTTCGAACCACCAGGAGCAAGGCGACTCCCACATCTGAAATCCCTAAGGAGCAAGGCGTCTCCCACCATTTGAATGACATGGAAATATGCCCCTAAGGAGCAGGGCATCTCCCACCACTTGAAATACTAAGGAGCAAGGCACCTCCCACATCTAAATGACACAAGAATGTGTCCTCAAGGAGTAAAGCATCTCCCAATGCTGAAGGACACGGAGTCCCCAGAACAAAGTGTCTCCACAAAGCTGAACAAGTTGTTCCCATTCCTGGAAATGATATAGGATCAAAACATGAAAAAGAAGGCAAAATGAAGAACCATCAGGCAAGATGGCCCTTTTGTAATTTTTGATTTCACACTTTTGTAAATAGAGTAGAGCAGGTGTGTGAGCTCCCTTGAGGCACTGGACAGCGCTGGAAGCACCTCCTCACCAACAGCAGCTCCTCCTCCGCTCTTCCTTCCTCTTTCCCCCATTCGGTCCACAGCCTAACCCAACCCTTGGCCGCCGAAAGAAAAATAAGCTTCAAATAAAAGACACGAAATGGATCAGGAGTCTGAAGTCACCCCAAAAGCTTTAACGTAACAAACAAGAAGAAGAGAATATTGTCAAGTATCTGGCATCAACGCAGAAACAGGTTGGCGAGCTTAAGTCCAATCTAATCTCTTTCAAGCTTAAATCAAATGCTGAAGAGTTGCCCTACAAAAACCCGAAAGAAAAGGGTAAGGAAACTCTGAGGCCGGGAAGTGACGCCACATGATTTGGCCGCTTCCCTCTCAAAGTGAAAAATTCAAAGGACTTAACTCGTCAACCATGTCGACAGAAATGCCAGGCGCAAAAACGAGATTCTTTTTCTTTTTTCCGTTCATCCGCAAGGTGATTCCTGCAAAGAGGGGCAGCTGTAAGCACCTCATTTTTGCGCTCCCAAAAAGCCAGAAAATGTAAAACCCGGCTAAAAAGTCAAACCCTGAGAGGCGAAAAGTTGACCTTTTAATCAAGTGAAAATTGGCCACCTTGATCTATCCCATTGGATAAAGAATCTCGACGCGGTTCCAACGCAACTGGGTTTGCAGGAATCAGAGTCCGGATAAAGGTTCTAAGGACAGTCAAACCTGAGGGAAAGCCGAGAGTTGACTTTTCCTCGAATTCCGTGCCAAATACCTTACTTTAGCCCAGTGGATAGGGAACCTCGACACGGTTCCAACGCAACTGGGTTTGCAGGAATCGGAGTCCGGACGAAGGTTCTGCGGGCGGTCAAACTTAAGGGAAGACCAAAAGTTGACTTTTTCTCGGAATCCGTGCCAAGTGCTTAGCCACATGTCATTAAATAGAGGGCTTTGATATGAGTCTAACGCGATTGAGTTTGCTCAAATCGGAGTTCGGATGAAGGAGATATGAGCTGTCGAAGTTTCCGAGCAGCAAAGCCAGAAACTGCACACGTGGCGCAGGAACTGCACACGTGGCACCCAACGCAGCAAAATATCTCAGGGACTAAATCTTAAATATAAAATTTCGTACGGGCGATCCGTAGATATCAAAAAGGGTTAAATCGGTCAAGTCGAAGGGAAAATCCGTAATTTTCCGATTTGTATCCGGTCACATATACCGGATACACTAGCTTCCCTTCATGACCGGACTTGAAAACCGGATACATCAAGATATTCGCGCGAGATCCACGCCGATCGCCCGACAAATCCGCAGCGGCATTTAATTTTCGAATGATTGTGTTTGTATCCGGACTTGAAGACCGGATACAAAGGAGCATTAGTGTATCCGGACTTCAAGTCCGGATACAAAGGAGCCTTAGTGTATCCGGACTTGAAGTCCGGATACATTAAGTTTGCTTATAAATAGCAAACAGCAGCTCATTTCCGGGGGCTGGCTTTCTTGGCTGTTTTCCAACTTTCCTCTCCCATTTTTTCTCATCCGAAACCCTCCTCCCTTAGCTCCCTTTGGCCCTCCACCCCATCTACACACCACCTAAGCCATTCTCACCTTCCTCTTTCCATCTTCATCCTCACCTACAACCCAACAAGAAGGAGAAGGAGAGTTGCTGTGCCAAAGAAGGAGTTTCCAGCTACATCTTGGCCTCAAGGAGGGGTCTCCACCTTGCACAAGAGATCAAGAACCCTCAGGTAAGGTTCCCTAGTACATTGTGTTAATCATATATTAAATCCGTATTTTTCTGAAAATATTTCCGTATTAGCTTCCTTCTTTGCATGGGTTCATGTTAGCATCATTTCAAGCATGTATTTGTTGTCTCTTTCATGGCATGAGAGTTACTTTCAGGAAGGAGTCTACGTAGGGTTTTTCTGTAGGAAGCATGGAAGCTTATGTTAGCATATTTTTAATCAGCCTAGTTGGTTGCTGTCCATAGGTTCAGGCTAAGTTTTTTAGAAGGAACATGTTCCTTCCTATTTTACACTCCAATGTATCCCCATGATAAGCCCCCCTTCTCTTCCCTTCCTTCAAGTTATTTTGTTGCATATATGCTTGCATGGATTTTCATTTGCTAGAAGCATGCTTAGTTGATATGAGTAGGTCACTGTTTGGGTGAAGTATGCAGGCATGAAAGCATGATCCCCTTCCCCAAGGCCCCTTCACCTTGCTGTAAACCCAAGGAGAGAAGCCATGTGTGGCTTCTCCCAAATCTGAACCTACGTGGGCCCATCCGAGGGCCCACCAGATTTTTAAAATGCCTTAGGAAGCCCCTGGAATCAGCCCCCAGTGGCAGAATCAAAAAAGGAGGCCTTCCAGGGTGATCCGGCAACTCAGGCCGGATCACCTAGGGGTCATTCATATCCGGCCATAAAGGCCGGATCACCTATAGATTGTGTGTATCCGGCCTGAGTTTCCGGATACACACAGAAATGTGTTTTTTGCAGTTTTTTGATTACTTGCCGAATTTTGATGTGTAGTTTGCCAAAACCAGTGAACCAATGAGGTTTCCTGGTCCCCCCGGAAACCCAGCTAGGGATCCGGACCAACCGGTCCGACCCGGCACACTTGTGGGCCTTCCAACGGGGCCCACCAAACCCAATGAACCAAAGCATGTGGATTAAACAACTTAAGCAAAATGGACTATTTGAACCGGGCGGGCCAAGCCCAATGCGGCCCACCCGCATCTTGAGATAAATGAATGCATAAATTGTGTGGTTTGGCCTAGACCATGGGCTAGGGCCGGTCGGGCCCGCTAAAGCCCGCTAACCAAACCGAGCTAGGGTGCAAGCCCTAAACTTTGAAGCACTGGGCTTTCAAAGCCTAAAATCCGGATCATGGGCCCCAAGCCCAGTGACCAGCCCACTTTGGCAGAATTAAATAAAATAATCCAAAATCATTGGACCACCATGTGGGCCCACCAAAGGGGCCCCCAAACCGACCCGGCCCACCATTGCATGAAAATCACCTAAAAGCTCCTAACTTAAGTAAAATCAATTCATTCTCTAAAAGCCCACAGGGCCTCCTAGGGTTAGACAGAGGCCCACCCAGGGGCACACGGGCCAACTAAAGCCCATCCAGGACACCGGTTGGGCCTTCCAACGGGGCCCACCCAAACAGACCCAGGTAATTCCAATAAAACTAAGATAAAATCAACTATAGGGGCCCACACCACTCAAGTGGTCCCGCCAAGACTTAACCAAATTGCATGCTGGACTAGGAACCGGGTGAAGACCGAATAGTAAGCTGACTCAAATCAGGGAACCCACGGGACCCGTCAACCGACGGGGTGGACTGGGGTGTCTACGGACTTCCCCAGACCGCAACCGAGAACCAAACTTAGAATCTCAAGCCGCAGACCCAAAAAGCCCTAAATAGACAAGATTAGGCACCCAGGTGTCCGCCTGCACCCCATCAGGCGGTGGCGACTCCGAATTACCCCGTGCCGCGTTTCCCACGCGCGCACAATAGCCAGTCTCCACCAGCCCCCAAAATTCCTTAGATCGTAGAAAAGTTTCCATCAGCATGCTCCAATGGTCATAGTGACCATCAAAGCGAGGAATGGCTAGCTGTATAAAACTCCCTTCTGTAGTCATCTTCTGTGCTGCTGCGAGAACTCCAAAGACTGCTTCTTTGAGTTGCCAGGCCTCGTGCTAGCTCCGATACCAGATTGTTGGGAACTTTGATCTAAAATGAAACTAAGAACAAGAACACAACAAGATGGATTGAAAGACTTAGTTTTATTAGCAGTAACGTTGGCTTAAATATCCATTCAATACATGATCTTAATAGAAACAAGAAAGCAGGCGGAAATAAAGCCAAGTGATAACAGAAAATTGGAACAACTCAAATACAAATAGATATCCCTAAAAACTAGGACTTTATTCTAACAGAAAAACTGAAGTAAACTCCTTCACCCCGCCCCTACCCTAATAATGGCTAGGGTTTGCTATTGCCAAATTCGGGTTAGGGATGGGTTCAAGTGTAGCCCAACCTACCCCGACCCCACCCCAAACCCGAATTTAGTGTATCAAAATATGATTTTGATATATTTAAGATATTTTTAATATATATTATATAAGCAAAATACATATTTAATGAATAAAGGGTAAATTACAACAACACCCCTTGAGGTTTGGGAAATGGGCACGCGGTAACCCTGTGGTTTAGAACTAATCACTTATAACCCTCGAGTTTTATAAAACAATCGATTTCTACCCCTACGGTTAGTTGGAGAGCAACGGTGTTAAGTGTTAGATTTTTAAAGACGAAATTACCCCTCCTCTCTTAACAGTGACCCGCCCCTTTCCTTTCTCTCACGAAACCCCCGAAACCCCTTTCCCCCATTCAACGAACCCTTATTCCTCCTTCTCTCTTGAAAGTCACCGACGAGTGGAGACGACTTAGCGGCGAGGGGAGAACTAGCCAACACAAAGAACTGGTAAGTCGTTTTATCTATATTGTCCAAGCGTCTTTGAACCTAGGGTTTTCTCCTACCTCAATGACGAAGCTAGGCACACCCTCTTGAAACCCTCTCATTCGTCTCTCCACAGGTAATTGGTGTATTTTATATGCGCCCAGAACTGTTCTCCAATGGGGGTTCAAAATCAAAGTAAGATTAATTTTACGGTTTGGGTTATTCCGTTGTTATCACTTTCCTAAGTTAAAAAAACAAAAATTTTAAAGGTTAATTTGTGAATTGAAGGTCAAAAAAGTAGATTAATTGTAATGGGGTTTGTGTATTTTGGTGATTTTTGGCAACATCTTTTGATGAAAGAGGTTGATGTGGTTCGTGACTTTTGATTTGGACTTGGATTTGATTCCATGGAAGTGGGTGTGGGTTTTGTGATTATGAAAAGAGATTGAAGGAACAGTAAGAAGGAAATGTTGTCGAGCTTTACTAAGGGTAATAATGAGTTTTAGTAGCATCAACACACCAATCAATTTCAAAGAAAAGAAAAGAAACAGTGGAGACAGTAGCATCAACACACCAATCAACTTCAAAGAAAAGAAAAGAAACAGTGGAGACACCAAAAAGGAGTAAGAAGGATCATCTTGAATTATGTTTGATGACATCAAATTGGATACATGCTTTTCCAAATGCTTTTGTGTTAATCTGGTCATGTTTTGCTATTTGTTTTGTAGGATTTAGTTTATTCAAATTGGCATGGCATCATCTACTGAAAATTGTCTATTTGATTTGAAGTACGAAAGCAAAAATTGCTTCTACAAAAAGAAAGCAATCATAAGAGTATCAGAGACATCTAAACACCCAAATAGATTGTTTTATACATGTGGAAGAAATGTATCCGTAAGTATCATCTTGACTTTATTAATGTGTTAACTAAATGTCTTATTCGTGCTACTAATGTAACTATGGACTTGTAGGTTACAAGTTCTGAGTCATCATGTAATTTTTTCCAATGGTGTGAGCCTATAGCACCGTGTGGTGTTAGTCACTTGAAATACGAAAGTCGTGTTTGTAAGTGTAAAAGGAAAGCCATTATAAAAGTATCTGAGACGTTTGCCAATCCCAATAGACTATTCTATACGTGTGCTACGAAGGTCATGGTAAGTATAGCTATTTTTTTTTATTAATTTCATTGCTTCCCCTTGTCTTATGAAATTTTACATTACCATTGTAGGTTTCTACTTCAAAACCATCATGCGATTTCTTTGAATGGTGTACTCCTGTACGTATGTATAGTCGTGAATTTACAGATGAGAAATGAAGTTCTACGAGGACAAATTGCAGTATGAGCATGTCTGAAGATTCAACTAGAGCATCAATTGACAATCTTAGTTCACGAATGACCCAGATTGATGAGAGAATGGAGGATCTGAAATCCCTAGAAGAAGAAATAATGGGTCTATGAGAGGAAATGAAAGGGTTGAAATTGCTCATTTTAGTAGCAATTGTACTGCAAGTGATTGTACATATTTTCTATTTTTTTTTCGGTGGAAATACATATTTTCTAGATGATATAGTCAATTAGAAAGTATGCAACTGGGACATACTTGCTGTAGACACCCCCAAATTGCACAATAAAAATGATGAATAATTGGCAAAAATCATTCTTTCCTTTAAAACCAGCACAAAATTTGAGAAATATGCATTTCTTTTTGTATCCAACAACTCAGGTCGGATACAAGCATATCTCTTTATATCCGACATAAGTTGTCGAATACAAGAAGGCCTTAATGTATCCGACGACATATGTCGAATACGTATAGATGCTTTTGTATCTGACCTGATATGTCGGATACAAGCTTTTTGCTCAAATTTAGGGTTTTCCGAGAGTTTTCACTTTTTACCATCATATCTTTCATTAAAGAAGTAGAAATCTCGGAAATAGCCTTAGGGTTAAGGTTGGTGGGCTCTAGACATTATTTTGTGTCTACCATCATGCAAACCCTAACCCTAGTCTTTGCCTATAAATAGGAGGCTCCTCCTCAAGCAAATGGCCAATAACTTTTTGCAAAGAACTTTTGCCAAGAAGTTGGAGATTGAAGAGCTCCAAGTGAAGAAGGGAACCACTGCCGTATTGCTCCCAGAAGCCCAGGTAAGTCTCAAACCTCTCTTTATTTTTCTGTTCTTACATTCTAGGTTTAGTTCTCTTCTTCTACCTTTCTGTAGAATAAGGCCTAATCTGTGTGTATGAAAACCCTTCCTCTACTCAAAGTACCTTGAGACTCCCCCTAGCCGTAAAACGTGAAGGTGGGATCTAGGGGAAACGAGACTGAGGATTGATCTTAGTGTTAGAACCTTGTTGGAATAAGCCTTTTGATGCTATGAAAACCGTTTCATATTCAAAGTACCCCAAGATTATCTCGAAGAACCGTTAAACGGGGAGAGAGAACTAAGGGAAATGATAATGGAACGGAACCCTAGGCTGTTTTAGAACCCCATTTGATTGATATGAATGCATGCTATATGTTGTTATATTATTGAAGAATGGATTTTTACACATGCACATATTGCACTTGTTTTATCAGATTCGGCTTATATTTCGGATTTATTGCATTCATTGTGATAGATCTGGAATAAATAGCCCCAAGCAATTCTGGGATGTTCGTTATCGATATCAATCAAGTTTATTTCAAATATTGAAGACCTCTAGGTCTAACCTCTCGGTTTTGGGCACTTTTGTTCAATTTTGGGGTTTTTGGCATATTCTTTCCAATCGGAGAGAATGGTGAGCCAAACTTGTGCCCCATTTCTTCCTAGAGGTTCTTCAATATCTTTTAAAATGATTTTTATTTATCTTGCATGGATTCCACACACCTTATCACTGTTTTGAGTTGATTTTCTTTAAAAAGACTTAACTTGACAGCAGCTGTACCCCAACTTCTAACACTTGTAACTTCATCGTCCGGACGAATTTTGGAGTGATTCCAGAGCCATAGGAAAGGTGAGGCTGTCTAGTTTATGCCTACATCATTAATTTCTATCAAGTGGATTTTTGACACCTCTCTGTCGAAGTTGATAGGTCAATTCAGACCTGATTGTAGAACCTGTCACTTCGACTGAGCGCCATGTGTTCGTTTTAAGTCCGATTCGAATGATTCTTGTTTCGGTGTTTTCCTTTGGAAGTCTAGTTTCAAACCCACTTGGTTTCATAATTTTTTTACTCCATTTGTGTCGTTGGTAACAAATTTATTCAGAACTGCTCAACAGTACTATTCTGGGTAAATCTGTGATCCTCGGGGCCTGTTCAGGAGATCACCCAAGGCACATCCGAATGAATTTTTCGTATGAGGCTAGTTTCATTTGAAAGATGGCTATATAGACTTCATTCACACCAAATTTCATGGATTTATATGGAGCCGATGTTTCTAAATGATTTTCCAAACTTGACCACTTGTCACTTTTAATTATCTCCAGCAGCAAATTTCAAAGAAGAATAACTACTAGGATTTTAATCGGAATTGATTGAAAATTTGCATGAGTCTTCTATTTGTCATAATATTTTAAATGGATTTGGTTTGATTTAATTTAAATTGGATTTGAATGATTTCAAGACAAATGGCATTATCTTTTACCGAATCTTCCGGATTTGACTCAACTTGGTTTTGTGCAATTTTTGCTTTGATTGCCATCTATTGGTAATATTCCAAAAGTGATACTGACATAAAAGAGGATCTGGAATTCATTTGGATTTCTCATGTGAAAGTATCATACATTTGTTTAATCCTTTTTCAAGGTTTTTAATGATTTTAGCAAGCTTTTTTTTTTTTTTTAGCATGAACAACACTTGGCAACCACCTTGTGTGGGTGAATGGGGGTGCCTAACACCTTCCCCCATTCATAATCTAATCCCCTTACCCATCTCTGGATTTTATTTTCAAGTAAGGTTATTTTTACTCTAGTTTTTGCTTTTTTTTGCTTATTTTGATGATTTTTGGTGCCCATTCACACCTCAAAATTTGAATGGTGGCGACTCTCCCATTTCTGTTGAGCCCGTGTGTTGATGGAGGAGAATCATCCCGGTGATTTTTCCATGTCTCACACTTGTAGTGATTATCCTTGAATGTTTTGTGCCAATTAACTCGTTTAACATGTTTTGTAGTGATTATCCTTGAATGTTTTCCATCTTCCATTGTATATATCTTAAGGTTTCTTTGCCAGTTTCGGATATTTAGATTGGATAGTATCTGTCCTTGTATCAGGTCATTATAGTTAACAAAGGTTGTAGTTAACAAATAAACTTTTGGAATTCTTTTGGATGAGTAATATTCTTTTAGCCAACATCATGGTGGTAGTGGCGATTGTATTAAGGAAAGTGGTAAACTAATGTTCAATTTTTTTAACATTCTTATATTACTCTTGGGGACCATTTCATGAGCTTGTTCATCTTTTCTACCAAGGCTTATATATTCCTGAGATACTGTGTCAAGTATTGTTTAGGATAATTTCTTAGTTTCTGGACATGAACAGGTTTTACTACTTGGAATGCCAATGAAAGTGCCCATCAACCGTGTTTTAGCCAACTTAGACCTTCCTTATTCAGATTTTAGTCAGGCTCTAGGAATTTAAGCACTTTGCCTTATTAATTTGTTTCATTATACTCTTCACAAATGCCATGGTTTGCAGTTGTTTCAAATTTCAATACATTCTCAAGTTAAAAATGTTCTTCTTTTCTAATCTGGAAAGCCTAGAAAAAAAATTATTCAAAGCAGTAGAATTACATAGAAGTTCCTTCAATAACATCAGAAACCCATCTCTTTAGCACAAAGTACAGGCCTATCTAAATACCAGGGGTTCAATAAAAATGTTCTTTTTATCAGTCCTACGAGTTCCTTTTGTATCGTTGGATTACTTAAATTGGACATCGTCTTGTGACTAATAAACAATAATTCCCGTTACTGCTTGTGTTCAAATTGATGGAGCGTCTAGATTGGAACCACAATACACAAGCTTTCATCAGTTAATTTCTATGTAGAATTCACCGCTACAACGTTTATGACTTCATGGATTGGCAAGATACCAGATGCCACTAGGTCTTTTGAGGTATCCAGAACTGAAACATTAACAGACAATTCATAAGCTTCCATAACTTTGTCTTTTCAGTTGGAATGATTTACCATAGCCGATTTCGAGCACAAGCAAACAGCCAAAAAAAAAACCTTTTACAGTCGTTCATTTTAAAGGTCCAAAATAAAGCAAACTAATTTAAATCTTCATCCACGCGAAACTGGTTTTGCATTACTGAATGGGTTGGTCTATTGTCCTCATGCATACTTCAACCTGAAGATATCATTCAACACATAATAGCTTCCCTGTGGTGTTGGCATCAGATGGAACAATTGATAGAATTCTTTTGAAATACACATCTTCCTCTTCATCATTTTCATCTTCATTACCTGCTTCCAAATCACTGCCTCCAGCATCTTCTTCCTGCCATTATCAAAATCATCAAGGGCAATCCAATATATTGAAACAGTAAAAAATTATATCCAAGATAAAAGACACCTGAAATAAAAGCCCCAAATTGAAATTTGGAAGGTCCCAAATACACATGCATAAGGACTATTACTTTATGTTTCTCATTTAAACAAGTGCAGAGGGTAGTAACATGACAACGAACCAACCATCTGATCCAATCTAAAAAATTTTCCAACCACATAATCATGCCATCTTAATCTATGATCAAGTCAACTTGTTAAACATAGAGAAGCACCAAACAAGAACAAGAACAACACAAATTTCTAAATCTGCTAAATCTTCACGAAAGCTATTGAACTGCATCCAAAGTTATCAGAAAATGAAAAATAACAATCTCCACCTCCCTCTTAAGGCCATAACCTAGTGTAAGTCCTATCTAAACAAGGCCCCAATAGAGGTCGACTGGCAACAAACTGCAACCATTTTTTAACAAAGTGATTCTGCTTAAACCTGAACCTCCATTTTCAAGCTTGCATCTAACATTTTTAGCATCACACCAAGTGATAGTCCCTCGCTATCTGGCTTCCATATTTACATAGACCCACACCCAGAAATTAAAAAAAAAAAAAAAACCTCTAGAAGAGTGTATCTAGCAACCTTTTAGAATGCCACACAAAATTAATAGCTTGTTAATGATCCACCAGAATTGAAATCTAGAATGTACATGCATATATTGGACTATCCATCACATTAATATCTTATTAACTATGCATCACAAAACAAGTATAAAAGAATATAGTAGAAAAGGCAATCTGATATAATAAAAAGATTGCACCATTTTCAATAATTTGTTTAATGCTTTAACCAGCTAATACCAAGGCAGTGGAGATAGCACCAAACCTTCCAGCCCATAACCTCCAACAAAATTAACATTTCAAAGATGCACATTCTTTTAGTCAATTTACAAAAGCAGAAATTTCAGGAGTATCATGATAAACATGCTAGAGGACATTAAACAAGAAATAGCAGAAGTACCATCAATTAATGCACAAAGACTAAAAGCAAATATATCATCTTAATCATTTTGAATGGGAGAAAACAAGAATAAATAGAATGAGGTTTTTCTTACCAGCCAATCAATTATCTATCCTCTATGTATTCCCAGAAGTAGAAGCTTTGCTTTTAGCCTTTATGGGGCCACGCTAGCAAGTCCTTCTATTATGGCCGAAACCACCACATATGCAACAACGTAGGGTACTTGATCTTCGAATTTGGCTTCCATCCCTTGGTTCATCTATCTCTTTCCTTCTATTTTTCCTAGGTCTTCCAGTTAGACGACGAAGTCTTAGGGCCATTAAAGGGTCTGTATCAACTATGGGCCACATCCTGTCATCAGGAATAGGATGAAGAATTTCTCCATATGCCCTCAAGTATGCTTCAACTGTGTAGTAAGGATCACAATGGTTTTCTAGATTATCCCTTCGATGTACCATGAATTGAATTGCATGCTTACACGGTATGCCAGACAAATCCCACACTAGGCATGTACATGTTCTTCCACCCATCTTTACAATGTATCTGCCAGTGCTGTCAACAACCTCATATTCATCCCCACCAGCGAATAATATACTACAACTCCTAGCTGCCTTTTTCCTTGCTTCCAATGTTGCACAAACTCTTGGAGGTACTAATGTAGTCCAAGTAGATGCAGTTTGATGGCTTTTCTGGATCTTCACCATCCACCTTGTCCTTATTCCATCCAATAAACCTAGAATAGGCTTCTCCCTTAGGTCTCCAATCCATTGATTAAAAGACTCTGACAAATTGTTTGTTACGTGATCATTTCTCGCACCCTTGTCAAATGCATGCTGTGACCAAGTCTCCACGGGGATCTCCTTCAGCCAATTATATGCAGCAAGTGATGCATTCTTCATCCGCTCCATTGCATCATTGAAACCATACACGTTGTATGCTCTGACTACTGCCCAAAACAAATTCTTAAGCAACAACCCCTTATGAAGTATCTTGAAGTTACTGTACATGTGCCTCACATAGTAACGTTAATTAACATGGGGTAGCACTTCTCCAATTGCCTTGATTATACCCTACATGCAAACAATAAATTATTATTGACTACATGGCAAAATTGTAGCTATAAACAAGGTACAAAGTAGTAGTTACCTTTTGTCTGTCAGTAATAAGTGTCCATGCTCGATCCACTACACCAATGACGACATAGAGGTTCTGCAGGAAAAAGGACCAACTATAATATGTTTCTGCTTCCACCACTGCATATGCAACAGGAAACAAACCTCCGTTGCCATCCAAAGCAACTGCAGCTAATAACACACCTCCATATGGACCCTTCAAATGACAACCATCTAATCCAATGAAGGGTCGACACCCATGAAGAAACCCTAACCCCATTGCTGCAAAGCTAATGAATATCCTCTTGAACATGGAAGCTGAAGATATATCAAGCCTCTCTGCCTCAATCTTTACCAAACTCCCAGGGTTGGTAGCTCCAATGATCTCAGCATATCTCTATAGAAGCCCATACGATAGTCCATGACTTCCTTCTACTACCTCAATGGCTTTCCTCCTTGCTCTCCTCAACTGCATATCATTAGGCTCAATACCAAACTTACTTTGGACCATCTCTCTAATGGTTGAAATTTGAACCTTCGGATTTCCACGCACTTGTGGGAGAATCTTTTTTGATATCCATCTAGAGTTAGCTTCAAAATTATTGTGAACACGTGTGCACATGTGTTCTGGCTGAAAAGTTTTGATCATGTACGTCATCCCATCGGGTTTCGTGGATGCATGCAATCTCCACGTGCAACCCTCAACTGCACACCCAACTATAACCCTTTTCTTTTCATTCTTAATCCTCTTCAAATTAAAACCCTCCCTAATTGCAAATTCTGCCAATGCTTTTCTAAATTCATGGATGTTACTAAAATGCATACCTCTTGTAGACACCCCAAATTGCACTACAAAATGAGAAAATAATGAAAACATATAATTGGGATTTAAAACAGACCAAAAATGCATAAAATTCAATAATTCAAGCATTGCCCGTATTTTATCTATGGGCTGACTGAGCCCAAAATGTATGTACGGGCACGCAGCGCCTGTAAATCAAATACGGACACCACTTGCCCGTAATACATTTACGGGCGCATTAGATTTGTGCGAATTTTATCCTTGCTCGATTTCTGAGCCTTATCTTCATTCCAATATATCTTTAGATGAGCAAATTTATTTAATTATTCGTTCAAAATATCCTTGTTGGCCATGGATGGGCATTATCCCTATTTTTAACCCAATCTGGTGGGATCCTAGTATATCCTTCTGGACCGGCCTTACCCCTGGGTTTGCTTATAAATAGAGGAGAGATCCTTAAGCAAAAGGCCACGAAAATTTGAAGTTCAAGGAGCTCCAAGAGAAGAGAGGAATCCCTGCCGCTCTGCTTGCTCAATCTAGGTAAGTCCCTTTTCCCTTTTATTTTTTGTCTTCAATTCTAGAAGTAATAGGACCGTCTCCATTGCTGTAGAATAAGGCCATCTTTTATTCTGCATTCCTAAACTTGCCTCTAAGTACCTCAAGAGTCTCTCTAGCCGTAAAACGTGAAGAGAGAGCTAGGGGAAAAGATAACAGGTGGATCCCTAGAATAGAACCCCATATCTGTTTTTCTCCTTTTTCATAGAATAAGGCCTTTGATTGTGTTTGTATACCCAAACCTATCTCCAAGTACCTCAAGAATCCTCTCTAGTCGTAAAACGTGAAAAGAGAACTAGGGGAAAAGAAAACAGGTGGATCCGTAGGGTAGACCCCCATGTGCTCTAACCTGTAAGATGTGGCTGCTTTGGATATCTTGATCATGTTTTAATAGTTTTTATTTTGAATCTGAATGAATCATATGAATCCATGATGTTTATAGCATGAAATCCCCACTTTTTTCTAAAATTTGGATTTTTCACACTTTTGCACCTACAGCACTGTTTTCGTGATTTTTGTAATATTAGGCTAAGATCCTAGATCTATCATGATCAATATGATAGATCCGGATTCAGAAGCCTGAAAGTAACTTCTAGGGTTTCATGATATGGTTTTTGAGTCGTTTTTCATCATTGAGAGAAGACCCTACGGTCTAAGTTCTCTCCTTTTGATATTCTTCATCAACGTGGGTATTTTTGGTTTTGATTTTTGATTTAATGTGAAATATGGGCTATATCTATGCCCTGGACTATTCAAGTTCAATTCTGCAATATTTTATAAAAATCATATTTTTCCAAATTTCCAGAATTTAACTTGAAGCCAGATTTTTGAAGTTTTCACTTTATTTTGGTTTTATTGATTTTATCTCAATTTTATTTTAATCATGAAACCCTAGGAATGGTATGATCATATTTGAAAGTTCTAGATCAATCAGGCTATTCGTATGAAAAAACCATACACATTTGTCTTTTTTGTGATTTTTCATGATTTTTATAGCAAGCCTTTTTTCCTTTGTAAAACATGAACAATACCTGGAAACCACTTTGTGTGGATGAATAGGAGTGCCTAACACCTTCCCCTGTTCATAACCTAATCCACTTACCCATCTCTGGTTGTTTTTTAAATAAGGTTATTTTTACCCTAAATTTGCCTTTTGTGCTTATTTAATATTTTGGTGTCCATTCACACCTAAACAGAATGGTAGCGACTCTTTGTTTTTTAACCAATCTTGTGTGATGATGAGGAAGTCGTTGAATTGATTTTTCCATGTCTCACACCTCTTTCAAATTTGGGGTCATCCATTCCATGTTCGGCATCAAATTCAATGCCGTCACTTCCACTGTCCTCATCAAAATCACCTGGGCTTCGGTCATCAGGATCAGACTCACAATTTAATAGACAATCACCTCCGTCTTCACTGCCCTTAGCTCCTTCCTCACTGTCCTCAGCTACACCAACCTCGGGTGACTCAACCACCTCTTCCTCACTTTCTTCTTCTCCTTCATTATCACTGATTAAAATTTCTTCATTTATCCAATCCTCATCTTTAGTTGATTCTGTTGCTTCTGCACCTCCTCCTTGCTCATATCTAGATCTACTGCCAGTGAAGCCCGAGGATGCTGCATTATCACTTCGCATCTGTGACAGCACGGTTGTCTCTTCTTCAATTAATTCTACGTATATTTCCCTCAATCCTCTATACAGTGAAAACATGTGCATGAGAGCGGCATCACAATCAACAACACTAAAATTCCGGGTGCCAGGTATATGGTATTTAATGGTTATACAAATTCCTGAACGAACACCACCTAGTTCCGCTGCATCGTTTGTTAAATCAATGAAACTATACCTATCCTCATCGATCCACACAATCAATGTGCTCGACCCCCCTTGAGAAATGAACTGCAAATGTATGCATCTTCTATGCTGTACGAAAATGATTTAAAATATATAATTTGCAAACTGACAAATTAACGTACATGTAAGAATATTGGAGGTTTCAAGCGCATGCCCATTACCCTAACTTACATGTAAGAATATTGCAAACTGAAAATTTTCTGCTTTTGTTCTTTGTGAGAAGAGAGAGAAAGAAGGACTTGTTGGATAAAAATTTTACAGTTGATATAGGCGTCTGTTAAGCGTCTATTAAACCATTCCTATCATCAGAGTCACCCCGGAGCACACCAGAGCACCCCAGAGCACACCGGAGCAAACCATTCCTAACAGCAAGTCCTTCCAATCAAATATAATTAAAATAACCCCGGAGCACACCAATCAAAGTCACCATTCTATTAAACCATTATCTATCAAAACACAGAGAAGCAAGATATACACATCTGTTAAGCGTCTTTGAAGGTAATAAGTAGATCACAAGAAAACATTCCTATCATCACTAATAAAATGATGAGATAGAGATGAAGAGTTAGTCCGTTTATTTATTTGATATATTCTACGAATACTATTCGATTCCAATACTAAATATGACATACAGAGAATCCAAAATATGACAAAACTGACAAACCCTAGCTTCGTCGTTGAGGTAGGAGAAAACCCTAGGTCCGAAATAGATAAAACGACTTACGAGTTCTTCGTGTTGGCTAGTTCTCCCCTCGCCGGTTCTTCGTCTCCCCTTGCTGCTAAGTCGTCTCCACTCGCCAGTGACTTTCAAGAGAGAAGGAGGAAGAAGGGTTCGTTGAATGGGGGAAAGGGGTTTCGGGGGTTTCGTGAGAGAAAGGAAAGGGGCGGGTCACTGTTAAGAGAGGAGGGGTAATTTCGTCTTTAAAAATCTAACACTTAACACCGTTGCTCTCCAACCAACGGTAGGGGTAGAAATCGATTGTTTTATAAAACTCGAGGGTTATAAGTGATCAGTTCTAAACCACAGGGGTACCGTGTGCCCATTTCCCAAACCTCAGGGGGTGTTTCTGTAATTTACCCATGAATAAATGTATTACTAATTGAAATATTATATTTAAAAACACTTATTTTTTATATTTTTTTAATACAATCAGGTCAACCACACCACTCCTGTTACCGACCCAATAGGGACGGCTTAGGGGTTTTGTATTGGCTAAACACCTTTGGTGGTGGATTGGGGTTCACCAGAGCCCCACCCGTTGTAATCCCTAATTTAAAGGTATTAACTTATTATAGAAATTTCTTCTAGAAAAGTATTAACCAGCGCCAAAGCGCACGGAGTGCACCATGGATGCTATCTTTAATGAATTCTAGCTTTTAGTTGGATGCGTGAGGAGAACTTGTGATTCCACCAAAAAAAAAAAAAGTGAGGAGAACTTGTGACAGTCCAATCCATGACTAACAACTTTTATTTAAAGTACAAGATTATGTCATCGGAGAGCACTTTAATATATATTATAAACATTGCAGCCATGTTAAACACGGCATTAAAAGACCCACTAACGAGATAGTTTGTGGAATTAGAAACCTTTAAGCTCTAATCATGGACCCCACCATTTGGCTACTTTCACTTCATCTTTTTCAATAATTTTCCACCGTAAAACAAAAAGGAGGGGAAAAAAAAGTTAAATGGCTAATACCATATTTGGTTTATTTTTTATTTTTTATGGGGGGCTAATACCATATTTGGAATACTTAAATCTTTCCGATAAGAGTTGTACCAGAGCATATGAATTGGGCTACCAATGAGCCAACGTAGCTCAATTCGGGATGAAGAAGGGTTGAATGGCTTTAGCTTGAATTTAATAATTAGGCACGTATGCCAAACAGTAAACTTTAAGAAAAATCATATAAATAACAATTTCTAAGCAAAAGCTTGGTAGGCTTAGCTTGTTAACTTGTACATGCCTTTTTTGAATTCATGTCAGAGCGTCTAATATTGTCTTGAAAGTGTCAAAATGCTGATGATGTGTCTTCAAATCTTGATTATAAGTAGGAAAGATACATCTGAAGCTGGCCTAAATCTCTGACTCAGCAGCCATTCTCACATTGTTACTGAACAAAAAATGAGTTAGGATAAATAAGGCGTGACAAGTAAGCAATAGCTAGAATGAGAGACAAGAGAAACTCAAGTTATCTTCACATGTACCAAGCCAAAGAGCTCCTTTAATGGTTGCAGAACGTGTAGAAGACAAAGAAATGCCAAAAAAAGAAATCAGGGAATAAAACAAGCAGCAAAAGATCTCCTAGGCCCCTAAAATGGAAGAGGGTTCTCATATTTATAGAAGGTGCGGGGTCCCTAAGATTGTGACACTTGTCACAATCTAAGACTTCAGGAATATTTTCATGTCTGTCATGAATTTGATTTCATAAATATTTAGGTTCAAGATAAGAATAAAACAAGATATAATGATCTTTAAATATAATAATGAGGAGAGTTCTCTGGTTAGCTCTCTAATTAACACACATTGAGTCCCACATATCAAGATGTTAAGAAAAAATACAGGATATTACAGAAGGAGTTTTGATAAATGATGGAAAACCTTTACGTTTATACTCTTGGTGTATTTTTGATAACTGTGTTTTGAGAAAGAGTTTTGAGAAATGATGGAAAACCTTTATGTTTATACTCTTGGTGTATTTTTGATAACTGTGTTTTGAAAATTGAATTGGTAGCTTTATTGGAAGGGTTTAAACTTGCTAGTAAATTAGGTATTAAGATCTTAGAAATAGAAGGTGATGCGTTGTAGGTAATCAATGGTGTAATGGATATAGACAATGATGTGGGAAGCGAGATCCATTCTTGCTGATGTCAAGCGCATGCTGAAACATTTTGATCGTGAGAATCATGCATGTGAAAAGACTAAAGAGATGCAAACAAAATAGCAGATAATAAGATGATGGAAATGGGATTGCCTACGAGGCATAAGATCATCTTGACAGGGAAGTCTCCGATGCAAATCATTTGTAGAAGGATTGTACGATTTTTTCTTATTAGTATAATATTTTACAAAAGGATAGAGAAAGAAGTGAATGGAATCTGGAAGAGCTGACAATTTTCTCCACCAGGCAGGCTGCTCCTTGGCAGCTTCCACACCTGTTCTCTTATAAAAGGTAAGAGACACCCACGTAATGCCCTAGATCTACCCCAAATTTACATTTAAAACCAACTTCACCTCTCATTCGATTAGGGTTGTCAACCAGCCGAGTTAGCTCGGCTCAAAGATCGGGTTCGGCTCCTATGAGTCCAGCTTCAGCTCTATTTTTAAGCTTGTGAACTGAGCTTAAGCCAAAAAAAATAATTCGTTTAACTTAATGGGCCTGAGCTGAGCTGATCGAGCTTGAGTGGGCTCAGCTCGGCTCGTTAGATATATACTGTATATCTATATTATATGTTATATATTATTACATCAAACATATGTGTTGATATATAATTAATAAAATTTAACTCATGATTAAATACTATTCTATAGTTAAGAAGTTATCAGACGTGTATACTTAATTTTTTTATTTAATTCTTCTTTCTTATTATGTTCACATGAATACTTCTTTATTTTTTTTGTCTTCTTAATATTTTATGGTTTTCAATCATCCATTATTTTTTTAATTTTTGAATATTCTTGTCCCTATATGATGTAATAGGCCTTGGCACTTTATACATTTATAATCACTATTGAGATTTTTTTAGAATGAATATTTGTTGATCATATGACGTAAATTAGTGTTATTATCCTCTATATATATATATGTTGCTCCGAAATTGGGCCGGTGTGGACACGTGTCGAAGGTGATGATGTGTCTCTACGCGGGCGTGCCAGTATCGTTTGATACAAATGATTTCGGGTTGAACCTTGACCCCGGGCACCTGTTCCGAATCTGAACCGGAATCGCTCCAGTCGTACTGCAAGTCACCTGTAATAAAATGGGTCAGGCGATGATATGAAGACTAGGGGTCCGGTCTTCGTTTGGGTTCTTGTAAGTGTTTGAAACCGAAAGTGACTAATGGCACACAAATCCTTTTATTATAAAATCGGCCGACGAGCTGAAAGCGACAACAGATAATCCTCAAAAATGGAAACAGAAAGTACAAAAAGAAAACCGACAGGGCTTGCAGGACCGGCCTATCCTGGTCTTATAGCCGTAATCGGGTATAAGCGCAGGAGGAAGGGGGCGGCTGCTTGCAAAGTCAGTTCAGGGGGTTCACCTTGGATTGCTGCTTACCCGAAAATACACAAGTCACCTGGCGTGATCAGAGCAAGTCTCGGGACCGGCTGCTCGGGATTCTGTAAACACAGAACTGCGAGTCAGGGGCGGCCTCAACTTACTCTCCGGTGGCAGGATTCTGGTGTTAATCGGAGTAAAGAGGGGTCGAAGATGTCACTGCGACTGGAAGCAGTGAGAGAGGTCCTAGTTTATCCTTCTGTATTAGAGGTGATAAAGGATCATGGATGATCAAAATAATATAATAACCGGTTGCGGTTGGGTGGATTGTGTCATTGAGCTCTTCGAATTGGTGCCTTTTATAGCCGATCTTTGACGGTTTGTTCAACGTCCTACTCTTGCACGATCTTCATGGCGGTTGTTCGTCTTCAATCGTCTGTTCCAAAACGATAACCGCTCGGCCACGATCTTCAATTGGTTTATCCTTGAACGACCGATGGCACGATCTTTTGATATTCGTGGTTTTGTCGTGACTCGAACTGTATTCTTGGTTCTGCGTTCATGCTGACGTGGCCTAACCAGCTGTGCAAGGCCTACATGCTTTGATGCCGTGGCCTAAATATGCCACATAGGCACCACGTGTCCTTTTCTTATTCGTCGGTCATATAGGGTGTAAACATTGCCCCCCTACTTACTTATTACGCCGTCATCGGCCGGTGTGATAAGTAAGTACTTTGGGTTTTTCAAAAATTGTCTGTTGCTTGATGTGAAAAGATTGCGCCACATTCCCACGATTGCATTGACAAGACGTTTTCGGACTTCATCTTGCTTATAACATACGGCAGCCGAGATTTTACTTTACTTTTCTTTCTCGACTATTTGTCTTTTCTTCTTCTTTGTCTTCAATGGCGAGCAATCTCATACGCTATACTTCTACAGTCGAAGTTTTCGATGGCTCGATATCTGTAGGTCCTTTTCTTTCTGCCAGCAATATTCCTTTGGAGGCCCCGACTGAGAAAGTGAGGGGTCCTTTACTCTTCACTGACGAACGGAATCTCAATCTACCTTCTCAAAAAAAATTTCGAAGTTGGCCGACCGCCTATCCTGAATGGGTGACCTGGGTTAACAGCATGAAGGAGCGTTTTGCCGTTATTTGGCGTAAGACTGGTATTTATGACATGATTAACTTTTCCTGTCATTCTATTCCTTTGAATCGCGACCTTCTCTGCGCCATGGGTTTATTCTGGAATGTTCGGACTAATACCTTCAATTTCCCTTGTGGGCCGATGACTCCCACTGTCATGGATGTCTGCTTTATTACCGGTTTCTTCGCAACCGGTCATGAGATTCGGGTTGGCATGGCAGATCTTAAGGACTACCAGCATTTAACTCCGCTGGCCGTAGGTGACAAGGGAAAAGAGGTAGAAAAGAAAAGAAAGCAACCCCCAATGAAGAAGAAAAAAGCTTCTAAGAAGGCAGGATCTCTTCGGCAGAAAGGGATTGTTTTGTCAGAGAACGAACCTCTACCGTCAGAGAGCGAATCTCCACCGACATTGATTCATACCTCTTATCGGTCCTACATCAAGGACTGTGCCCAATTCCGACTTCCAACTTACGAAGATGAAGTAGAACACTTCTACTTTCTCCTTTATTTCTTCTGTAACTTCGTATTCTGTCCCAAGGCTCAAGTAGTTACCAAAGAATATTATTCACTGGTGAAGCTGATTTTGGGCGAGTATGAAGTTGCCCTTGCTCCTTATTTTTTGTCGGTTTTGTACCGTTCACTTCAAGAGTTTGTTCATGGCACCATTCAAAATCCTAGGGGGTCATTGTGGTTTCTTCAATTTTGGGCTTATCACTACTTTCCATCCCAGTTTTATGCTCGGGTGCCGATTCCTTCTAATATGCCCTCTGAGTTTGGTGGCTATGCCTGTTTGGCTGCTACTCCTGTTGTTCTCTCTTTTCCTGAGTGTTTCCGTTTCTTTTTGGGTCTTCATCATTTCCCCACTCCTCCTTTTGGAGTTTCCGCAAATGCTCCCGGTTTCCTTTCAATGGTTGATGTCATAACTAATGAGCAGCATCTTATCTGGGCCAGTTTTTTTACGGCTCGAAATTTGAATTATGCTGTGAAGTTAATTAACAAGAAACCAGGGTTTGAGGTATACTTGCCAAATTGTGTAAGCCGGCAATTTCAATGTGAACAGAGGATCCCCTTACTTGATGCGGATGGTTTGTTTACTATTGATACCAGTTCTGTTGATCGGCCGTCTGTCACTGTAGCCGAAGCTGCCCAAATGGAAGATACTTGTAGGGTTGCTGCCGTTGAATTTCGTCTTCCCTTTCTTCCTCGTCATCACAAATGTCGTTTTGATTTCCATGTTTGGTGGAATTCTTTGTGGACTAAAATTTGCCGTTATTTGGCCGATTACTACCTTGAAAGATTGGGTCTGATGGAATCTTTGGCTGCGTCGATCCAAGAAGGTATCTTCTTATCTTCCTTGTTTCTGATCCACTTGATACTAATTCAGTTATTCTGTCACTAGGTGAAGTACCGCCTCTAGCTTTGGAGGCTGGTCCGTTTGATTCTTTGCCTGCACCGATCGAAGAAGGCATTCTCTACTCCCTTGTTTTCGATTCATGCGATATTAATCCAGCTATTCTGTCACCAGGTGAAGTACCGTCTCTAGCTTTGGAGACTTATATTTCCCCTTCAAGGGAATTGGCCGAGGATGAGGCTTTGTCAGTAGAATGCCCTGTTTCGATTGCTCCATATGAAGATCCCGATGATGTCCCATTACGACAGCGTTCTCGAAAGGTACTGAATCTTCATTGCTCATTCTTCTTTTTATTTTTCCTTCTGACACCTCATTCTTCTAGGTTTCGAGTTCCTCGGGTCCAACTGCTTTTTCTTCCAATGTCATGGAATCTTCTTCAGATCCAGTTGTTGATCCTACGTCTGTTTTTGACCTGGCCGACTTCGTTGGTCCTGCCGAAACACTGGATTCTCCTGGTAGTGTCATCGTAGCAGCTCCTTTAGCACTTCCTGAAGGTCAGGAGCATTTATCCATTCGAGAGGATTCTTCAGAAAGAAGTTCTTCTCCCGAATTACCTCCTGGATATGAACAGAGCGCTGCCCCTCCGGTAGTTGAGACTGCAACGTCTACCGCTTCCATTGGGACTAACATTCCTCCAGGCCCTTCTGCCTTGGCCGATATTCCTCTAGATTCTTCTGCTATAGTAGCGGAAGGTAATATTGATCGGCCGAAGCAAACGCTTGTTGAATTGGGGAGTGCCAGTTCATCTCTTGTTCCAGGACTTTCTCCTGCTGCGGGATTACCCTCTGATGATGGTCATGGCCGATTGGACGTTATATTGAATGATGTCTATTCCAATCTTCCATTGGATGGTTCATCTGAGCCCTCATCTTCATCTCCAACAAGTATTCGATCGGAGATTATCCGCCTCCTCACTCCAGGCATAGTTGGTATTTCTGAAGAGACTCTTACCCGTGTGATGGCATTGGCTGCGAAGCTTCGGGATCTCTCTTCTGTATCTCCTGACGTAAAATCGGTGTTCTCTCAACTTACTCTCCTTTACTCCTATAAAGTTGTTTTTGACCATCTTTCGGCCAAACTATATGAAATGAGTAATACGGCCGATTCTGTTGATGGCCGATATCAACTTTTGCAACAGTTGAGGAATGAGCACGAGATTTGTCATCATCAGTATATTGAAACGGTCCATCGTACTAATATCATTGATGATAATATTTCGGCGGTTGACCGTCAGATTGCGGAGTTATAGTCTAAGAGATCTGATCTTGCAAATCAACGAGAGGAACTTCTTCGTACGAATAAAGCTATTGATGATACCTTGAAGGAGAAGACCCGTCAGTGCGTCGAAATCTCCCACGAGCTGAAATCGGAGATAGAGTTGGCTCGAGGTTCCTCTCTGCTTTGGTCCACTTTGGTTGAAGAAAAACGGTCTGCTCAAGAGTCTTTTGACCGTATTTATTCTGCAATTTTAAACACTTCTTTGTAAAGTATTTAATGAATTTAAATCCTTTTTTGAGATCCATTTGCCAACTGTCCTAGTCGTCAGAATCGGCCTTCTTTTTGACAAAGTTTATCTTTTCAAATTGATTTGCTCGTATGATCTTTACTTTTAATACGCTTTATTCGAGAAGATCTCCAACGGCCGTTTCGATTTCTTCGGGAAGGCAATCGTACCATCAACACCTTTTTCGGGAAGACCGCGGTCTTATCAAAAGTTCTTCTCCGATAGTTTAATCATTACGAATCTTTTTTCATCGGCAGACGTTTTCTGTAGTGCTTCGTCTTCCTTCTTTCTGCAAGTTTTCTTTGTCTGGTTCTTATCATCGATCATGGCGGACGAACATCCCAATGACTTGCATCTGTTTGGTGATGGCGAGGATGGACCTGTTCTCGGTCCATGCACCGATGAAGAGACGGAAGAGGCCCCAAAGGTCCTGCACTCTTCTTACCATTTGATCGGTGCCCCTGATACTGTGAGGTGGGGTAATCTGATTCTTCTTCCTCGTTCTTGGCCTAAGTGTTCCCCTGAGTGGAACAAATGGGTTGACAGGTTACGGTCTTATCACATGGAGACCTGGGTTAGGCTCAGGTTGGCGGAGATAATCTTCTATTCCACCTTCTATATTCCCATCAATCCTATTTTACTTGGGGTGGCCTCGTTTTTCTGGTGCCAGGGTTCCAACACCTTCTCTTTTTGTCACGGTCCCATGACTCCCACACTCTTAGACGTTTGCTGTATCACTGGCCTTTCCGTTCTCGGGGAAGAAATAGATTCCAGTTTATCTCTTTTCTCGTCTTCTGTTTTCAGCACTGTTCATGCTTCTTCTGCTTTTGGCACCTTCGTTCGTGCTGAGCGAGTCTCAGATACTGATATTCCTCCCTCCTTTCAAGAACATTGTTCTTTCTTGCTGTTCCTCCTTTGCCACTTTTTCTGCTGTGGCCCATCTGCTCAGATGGTAAAGGAGTTTGCCGGCATTGCGGTAGCCCTTGCCCAGGGTCGCCGTCTGGCTTTAGCCCCTTTCTTTCTCAGCCAGGTCTATCGTGGTTTATATAGTCTGTCCTCCGGCCGATTAGGGGTTGCCAGTGGCCCTCTTTGGTTTTTACAATTCTGGTTTTATGAATACTTCCCCGGCTTTTTCTGTGAAGCCGTAGATAACCCTTTCCCTGATTATTACTATGCCGGCCGTCGCTGGCTTACCGCGACGCCTAGGCAATTGTCTTTTAGGGCTGTTCTTGATTTCTTCCTGGTGGGTATACAGGAAGCTGATCTTTCTTTATTTCATCGCTTTTCCTTAGAACAATTCCATGGGTCTCCTCTTTATGCCGCCATCAATTCTTCTCCAGAGGCTCGCCAACGTGCTACGGCTAGTTTTCTTATTGCCCGGGAGCTTCCCTTTGGCTTGCATAACCGAGATGCTCCTACCACTTCCAGAAGAGAAGGAGTAGAAATAAATCTGCCGCATTTTGTCAACCGGCAGTTTGGTTATGGCCAGGGCATTCCTCTTGTTCTGTTTTCATCTACCAATGGTGGCTCTCGGTCAGTCTTGAATCCTAGCTATCTGTCGTTAGCTACCTACCTATTTCGCGATCTTTCTGATCTTTTCCGCAACTATCCTCTTCCCCGGGAATCCTCAGCCGAACCTTCCTTTCGGAGATGGTGGGCTTGGCTTTATTCTGACTTCATCTGGCTTGATGCAGAGTCATACTGCGCTTTTTCGACCGACCGCGGCAGATATTGCGAGTATCGGAAAACTCCGTGGGTATTATGAGGCCCGTTACCCAGGTAACTTTCTTTTATTCTCTTGCAAATTGATTCTTTCTATTCGGTCGCGTCTGACTTTCTTTTTCTCTACTAGATGATCATCGGTCTTCCAACATGAAGGGCACGAAAAAGAAAGTTGAAACGACGTCGATGGTCACCGTCAGCTGGAGGTGACCTTCAAAGGCTTCTGCCAGTCAGAGCATCCCTTCCTCCAAGAAGTCGCCGCTAAAAAAGCGGAAGATTGGTGAGGTATCAGATGGCCGTGCTTACGTCACCCGTTCCAGCTTGCGATTTCGGGTTCAACATCCGGATGAACATATCATTTTGGCTGACGATCCTTCGGACGAGGAAGAAGATATTGATTTATTTCGCCCTCAGCATGGGCCTCCCGTTCGTTCTGGAAGCAATGGTAGATCATCTCCCATGCCGACTCCTCCCCGTGCATTTCATTATGTTAGTCCCCCATCTCGTCCTCCAACGAATTCTGTCTCTTCCATGGCCGATCCATCGCCTAGCGCGTCTAGGCAGATTCCTCTCATTCCTTCTCCTGGTCCTGATGAAGCCGGCCCGTCTACTTCCCCTGGTGATATTTTATCGGATTCTTCTTCCGATGAATTACCTGACGATCCAAAAGTCCCGATGGTCAATGAAGATAACTTTAGACCTCTTCCTAGCACTTGCTTTGGATTTGTCAGATCGTGTTTCATGGAGATAGATCGTTGTCTCGCCTCTCCAGAATTCCATGACCTTCGTCCAGCCTTTCTTTCAGGATTTGACAGTCGTGACGAACTCCGCTCTTTAGTTCTTCGTCGACCTGAAGATCTCTCTGATGATGAGCTGGCTACGATCCGATTGCTAATATGTCGTGCCACGGTGACTAATCCTCATGGGGATCCTACGGCTGAAAGTCGGCTAATGTCCATGCTCGGGTTTTACAGCGCTGTACCGCGACTACGAGAAGCTATGGATTATCTTCGTTCTATAATATCAGATGTTCCGACTTTCGCCAAGAAATTCGTGAGGTGTTCGGTTATCATCGTCAGCTGGAAGCTTTGCGGCGGACTCTAGGTGCCAACTCTCTCAATCAGGTCTCTGTTGCTGACAGTCCATCGGCTGCTACTTCGACTGAATTATCTCGACTCCAATCTGAGGAACAACGTCTTAAAGAATCTATCAAGGCTCAGTGGATGCTGGTCGAGTCAAGCCGTCATCGCTTGGAGGAGCATATAAGAGATGAAAGAGAGGCGGAGGTACGCCGGGCCGAGATGCAATTCTTGCTGGAGCGGGCAAAGTATGACCATGCCCGATTTAAAACTTGGTTTTGAGGGGTAAGATCTTTTTAAACAATTATACCGTTTGTTCGGTGTTAACTCTTTGATGACAATGCCATATGGTTGGCATTTTAAACTTCATTCAGCCGGTTTCTCGGCTTTTTATTTAAACGGTAGTTTTTTGCATGTCTTTGGATGCGTAACATACTCGTTTTATTTCATATCAACTGCTCGTTATAGAAAGACTAAACCTTGAAATAAGAACAAACAAAATGTATTTATTTCAACATTGATCTTTCATACAATCAAAGCCGAGCTCTTCCGGCTCTTTCATATAACCAAGGCCAGATGTTTCAGCCGGGGCCTGATAATACAGCCGGGGCCGGTATGTCCCTGAAATTGCTCCGCACGCCAATAATGGATGGCGTGAGCGAAGGGCAATTTAACCAAAGGGACAAAAGGAAAGAGGGGGGGGGGGGGGGGGGAATGGCGACTACTCCGACCGGCGTAAATGTTGGTCGGAGAAGAGAACTCTCGTCTCTGCCCAGAACTCGGTGGTCGAAGACCAGCCGTGATGGGGTCAGCGAGAGTGGAGCCGCCTTTTCCGATCCCGCCCATTCCTATGAAGTAATCGGCTTTGTTGACCTCTTCTTCTTCGATTATCTCCTTAGTCCGTAGTCGGCTATTGATCACTCGCCATTCCTTTTCCTTCATACTACTCCGCTTCCATTCCTTGAAAGAATGGCAAACCTCACCTTTCGTATTTATAGACCGAACGTTCAGAAGAAGATCAATGGATTTGAGAGGATGTCGAGGAGATCTTTTATTTCGGTCTAATCCACATCGTGTATTGTCGGCGTTTCAATTTGACAATGCCATTTATTTGGCGTTGCAGGTACCGAGCAGTAGATATTTATTTTATTCCTCATTTTCCTCAAGTTGGTTATCAATTTCGCGGCTTTCCCATAGAGTGGGAAAATACCGTTTCAAAAACTGGCCGTTGATAATCTTCTTTTCTTGGCCGTCTAATGACTCTATGTGATATGCCCCCCCCCCCCCCCCGGGCAATACTTTGCTGACTTGCAGTAGTCCTTCCCATGTAGGTGACCACTTTCCGTATAAGGAGTCCTTTTTCCCTATTGGTAGAAGTGTTTTCCACACTAAGTCTCCTTGAGCAAATGACTTATGCTTCACTCGGTGGTTATACGATCTCGCGATCGTTTGTTTAAGCGCCTTTTGTCGGTCTAGGGCTAGCCTCCTCATTTCTCCCAAGTCTTCTAACTCGACTAACATTGCTTCTGTGTACTCCTTGGGAGTAAAATTATTTTGAATAGCCACCCTCAAAGATTTGACCGTGATCTCCACTGGAATAACTGCCTTATGACCGAAGTTTAAGGCAAAAGGGGTAGTTCCAATAGATGTCTTGTAAGACATTCGATACGCCCATAATGCTTCAGATAGAAGTTTATGCCAACTGCTTGGCTTATCTTCAATCATCTTTCTCAGAATATTTTTCAACACTTTGTTGGTTGCTTCCGCCTGCCCATTTGCTTGTGCGTAATATGGTGTTGATTGAATCATTCTGATGCCATATGTTTTGGCAAATTCAGTAGTTTCTTGTCCCACAAAAACGGTGCCTGAATCGGTCGTGATGGTTTCTGGGATCCCGTATCTGTGAATTATCTGCTCCCTGATAAACTCAATCACATCCGATTGTTCCACCTTTTTCAAAGGTTTGGCTTCCACCCACTTGGTGAAGTAATCGGTAGCTACTATGATGAAATTATGTAGCCCAGCTGAAGGAGGATATACCTTTCCGATTAAATCCATTGCCCATCCTCTGAAGGGCCATGTTTTGACTATTGTCTGTAATTCGAATGCTGGTACCCTTTGAACGGGTCCATGTTTTTGACACTCTTGACATCTTGTGGCGAATGTTTGGCAATCTTTCAATATTGAAGGCCAGTAATAACCATGTCGACGTAATAACCATCGCATCTTGATCCCAGCCTGGTGTGCACCACAGACCCCTTCATGTACTTCAGCCATTACTAACATAGCCTCTGTAGGGTTAACATATCTAAATGGGATGTCGTCAATACTCTTTTTGTAAAATCCCTAATTTTTATGAAAATAAAAATTATTAGTTTAGTATATTAAAAAAAAAAAAAAAAACTAATTTGGTGGTTTTTCAAAAAAAGGAGACCCTATGGGCTTAAATGAAGATCCGGGTGAAGCATCTTGGAGAACTAATTATTTACTTATTAAGGTAAGGAGAAAACAAAATTTTATGTAGTGTTAGTGTGGGACTTTAAATTGGTTGCTGATGTGGAAGTTTTAGTGTGAAAAAAAAAATAATAATAAAAAAAAAATAAACAATTGCTGATGTAGGAGAGTTGTGGTAGTGTGGCACAACAAAGTAAAAAGTGGTTAGGTCACTGTTGAGCGAAAAGTATAAAAACAGGTTACATAATTTTCGCTGGTTTGTTTGGAGGAACTGTCGGCCAAAGGAAAAAAACCAGGGAGGAGAGCAGACTAGAAGCTAGGGTTTGGGAGCTAAGCTTGGAGAGTTTCTGGAAATTTGAAGAAACTATATTGCTGCTGTTGGAGCGTGTTCATAAGAACTGAAATTTCTTGGCGGCTGTGCTCAGATGTGAGAGCCGACCCTTGTTCATTGCTGGAGCAGGAGATCAGAAAAACTTAATGGGAATTTGAAGAAGGTTCCTAGCGTAGCCTTGCTTCCATCAGGTAAGTAGCACAACCTAATACCAATTAGATGATTTTAATCTGAAAATTGTTTTAGTTTGAACTTGAGATCAACGAATCTCTGTTTTGCTGGATTTGACGCCTAGGCCTGATATGAGATTTCAATCGATTCAATTAAAGGCTAAAGGATATTTGCTAATTAACTATATGTTATGGATTTGAGAACCAGAGATAATTAGGAAAATTTCGTGCAGTGCATTTGGGAAATGAATTGGTGTGGTTGAATAAAATTCCAGTCGAATAGAAGGGCATGAGTGGCTAAACTCATGCAGATGTTATTAGTAGATTAATTATACATGATGCATGTTAAAAGGGCCATTGGAAGAGTCTGGATTTTCTCAGAGAAGTTTTGGATGCAAGGTATTAATTCGGTCATAGTGTTTTGTCTCATTTGAAACACTTGAACCTGGAATCATAGTTGGTGCTGAGTATTACTGTCTGGTGCCAACCTCATCAGAGGTCAGCGCCAGCTTTAGTTCTACAGCCATCTGTGGCTGTTGAGCATAAGCTATTGTAGAAACTTGGAATTCAATCGTAGTAGGTTAGATAATTTATTTAGTGGTTGTACTTTAGTTGAAGAGCTGGTTGATATGCTGCATTGGGGTAGGCGTTGGGTGCTGCCAATCCTCCTCAGAGGTCAGCGCCAGGCCTCTTTTCTTGCTAGCCATGTGAGACTAAAACTAACACAATCTATATTATATTGTTTAAAATGTGTGAAGCAAATTCTAAAAGTCTCCAACAGTAGTTGGCAACCGATTTATTGACTGGGAAATAAGATGCTTCTACAATTAAAATTGGAAGAGTCGATGGTAATTTGGAGGGTGCTGTAGAAAACAGCAACTGCAGGTGGTGGACCCGATTTGCATTGAAGTCAAGTTTCAGTGTTTAGAAGTCTACAAATTGTCCTATGAGTCTTAAATAGGGGACAGCAAGGTTTAGTAGGTATTCTAGTTGATAAATTCATACCACCATAAATTGAAAGAGTCAAAAATGTCGATTTAAGAATTGATTGTGGAAATCAGCAACTACAAAGGTTCTTGGGCGGCTATTTTATTAGAGACTAATTTTCTTGGTCTAAATATTTACAACTTGCTGAGGAGTCTAAGAACAGATGTTACCAATATGATGATGGGATTAGAAACTAAAGATTTATGCCATTAAATTGCAGAAGAATAAAATTTAACAATTGTTGAACCAACCCATACTCTTTTAATAGCCATGTGCGGCTAATTCAAAACACATTATGTCCTTTTGTTTAAAAGTCTAAAACTGGTTCTTGGAGTCCCTAATAGTTGTTAGCAGTAGCTTAATGTAATCAGGAGAAAAGTAATCCCTATAAGAAAAATTTGGGAAGAGTTCAAATGTAGATGGAAAGGTCACTGTTGAATTCAGCAACTTTAAGGAGTGTGTTGTTGAATCAATGAAGTTATATGTCAGTATTTAAAATCTAAAAACATCTGACCTATGAGAATTTAAATAGAGAATAGCAATGAAGGGTTCAGATTTTAGCTGAGAAAGTGATACCACTATAATTGGGAAGAGTTAAGTGGATGATTTGAGATTCGAGGATGAAATCATTGTCTACATAAGGGGGGCAGCTAATTCCCTAGCAAATAACTCTTGAAAAATAAAATTCCGATGCTGCCTTCAGGTGAATTAATTACAGATCATAGGTGCTCTGTAGTATATTAGTTTTAGCTGTCCATAATTAGATAATTATAAAAGAGGGAAGTTGCATAAAGTGAGCTAAGTGTCAAGAAGAATGATAGTATAGGAGTTCCTATTCTGCTTCAGTTTTTCTTTGCATACTTTTTATTGTTCGGATCAAGTATCTTGTGTCCAGATTTTCTAAGTTACTGCTATGAATCAGATTTTTCCTGAGTGGGTTTTCCTTTTTCAAAGAACTTGGATCTAATTGGTTATTGTAGAATAAGTGAACTAAGGATAATTTTTGTGGGGAAAAACCTACATTTTAACCTGTAAATGAGTAAAACATATATAGAATGATAATAAGAATAAATTCTGTGATGGTACACTCGAAGCTATTGGTTTAATAGAAATTCGATGGTTTTACTAAATTTTCATCTATTAAGAGGATTTCATGCAATATTTTGGAAAAGGATTTTAAAACAAAATGTTTTGAGTTAAGCTGATTATTCGGAGCCCTAAAGGTATTTTGGAGGATGGTTTTATGGAATTTGGTGAGATGATGGTTGTTGCCTCCGTGTATCTCGGAGATGCCCCATGTATCTCGGGATGTTGTTGCCTCCGTGTATCTCGGAATGATATGATTGTGATTGAGATGAGTGGTGCTTACTGGATTTTACGGTGGGTTTTGGTTTTAGAGTCTAGTGGGCATAGCTCTATATGGATCCATGTTAGGAGCTAGTTAGTGGAAATGATTGTTCTTTGCTAGTTGTAATACTTTGTTCACGCACGCGTTTCCACTGTGTACTCAGTGAGGCCTGATCGTGTACTCGGCTGGCTGCGGCTATCCCTCATTTTATCGTGTACTCGGACTGTGACTGGATTAGTACATGCCAACCCATCACTGTATTGGGTGGGTTCTCCCGCAATAAGACGATGATCGTGTACTCGGCATATCGCACCTAAGCCGGGAGGTGGCATAGTGAACACTGGCATTACCTAGTTAAAGACAGTCTTATTTCATGAGTCCTGCAGCGACTTATCAACTGTTGATTTGATGTTACATATATATTTGTTGAACTGGATTATTTCTGCATTTTATACTGATTGATTGGATTACTGTTGAACTACTCGGATTATTCGGAACTGAGGTGTTATCGCTACTGTTGCATGATTTACAACTGTATCATGTTTTAGAACTGATAAATTGTATTTTAGCATGCATGTGCTGCTTACTGGGATATTCGTATCTCATTAAGTTTTGTTTTGTTTTCAGATTTTGGTAAGGACGGCACCAGCGGGTATCTGCTTGGTTCATGTGAGTTAGCCTGGGGTTATAGTACTTTTTATTGATGAGCTTGGGTTATAGTGCACTCTGATTATTTAGTTATTGTTTTATTCCTGTTTCCTTCACTCTGATTTGCTATCTTGGGTTATATATTAACCTTCGGTGATAAGTTACGGTTTCTCTATGTAACTTGGATCCGGGGCGTTACAGATGGTATCAGAGCATATCAGAGTCATGAAAGGAAACATGACATAAGGATAGGAAACCCTAGGATTGCCTTGGGGGTTGTGTGCTCGCTAGGTAGAAATCCATAAATAGGAAATATAGGATGAGAGTGATCCTTTCATTAATATTGCAGCAATTATTATTATTATTATAGTTAAGTTACTTATGCCTTATGATACACATATCTGTTGTGATATGGAATTTTTATTGTGATGTATAGTCTATTATTGTGTTATGAGCAGAGAGAAGTTATTTGTCTCAAATCGAAAGGCGATGGGGAATTTTGAGAAGTAGTAAATGTGGAGATAAACAATAAGATGGAAATTTTGGAGATGTGAGATAAACTCAATTGTTAATGATCATATTGGAAGCATGAAATTGGTGATGGTTGATTAAGCATGCATGCTATTGTATGCTTAATTGAATGATGAGCCAGATGTATATAGCTATACGTGAGTAGTGTAAGGCATCGGCCAATGCTGAACACATACTTGGGTATTAAGCTTTATACAAATGGGGTATGTAATGTAATATTTATATATAAATCAGAAATTGCTGTGTTATATTGTTTAATTTAAGCTAGAAGGGGATTTACATGATTTCTTCCCTATCATTCATATAGGTGCACATATATGAAAGGGTGGGTGACAGCAAGTCATGATATTTTCTTCTGAGCTATTTTATTTTGTAGTGTGTATAAATATTGAGAGTAAGAAATTATAAGTGATTGGATTTATGAGGATTCATTGGCAATTTAGAAAATTAGTGAAGGTGCAACGGAAGCATAGTGGATCTAAAAGATAAAGAATGAAATATCTATCGTTAGAAGAATTTCCCCTGTTGGAATTTAGTGTTGGCAAATATGTTCAGATTTATAATATTTGGAGGAAATATCTTTGAGAAATAACGAGAGGTATACAAATCATAAGAATTCAAGGTACATATTATTTCGAAGAAAATTTATGAGAAGAATTTGTCTGGAGGGACTTGGTGTTGGTAATCATGATGTTAGAAGGAAAATTTTGGAAACCTTATCTATAGAGGATTGAATAGCGGTATAATAAGTAAAGATTGAGGAGGGTATTATTTCAATGATATCATGAGGAGAAGTAAGGGGAAATCATAATGAGTGATTAAAAAAAAAAATTTCTCTTGGAGTGCAATCTCCATCGATCTTGAGAAAGAGGGTTATGGAGGTTATATTAGGTGAACGTTATGAGAGTAATTTCCAAGAGATGAGATCATATGGATGCAGCAGAAAAGAATAGTAATTCATGCTTTGAAATTTTCGTACTTCAAGAGAGAAATTAGGAAAGTATGAATATGGCGGAAATGGTTGGAATGTGGAGGAATAAATCAGTCCAGGAGAGGGGAACTAGCTATAGGCATGAAGTTAAATTAGTTGGTTTTAGCTGAAAGATTATAGCTGATCAAGAAAGGTGAAGAAATAACAAGAGATTGAGAATAGGTTATACAAGACTGGTTTTGCCATAAAAGGAATAGGTGTGGTTAATAGAGCAGGTATAAGTACTTTTATAACAATGGAATAACAAGAGTAAACGGTTAAAAAAAAAAAAATTTTTTTTCCAAAATAAAATCATGTCGGAAATTATAATGGCATATTAAAGAGTAGTTGCAGAAGTTAAGCTAATTGATAGGTGGATAGTGTAGGTTTCTCACTTAAGTATTAATAATCCTAGCAGAAAAGAATTGTGATTCATTTTGGATAGGGATGATTCTACTGGGAGAATATACTGTTGAAATTGGAAATGAGCAACATCAAGCTGATGGTATTATCAAAGTTGAAGTCGGAGATTTCAAAGGGATCTAGTTAAATGATAATTTAATTAAGTGCTAATTGAAAGGAAAGGATGAGATGAAGGAGAAGTGCTTCGGTTTTGGGTTACTTCATTATATCTTAAATTTCGAGGACGAAATTTTTTTTTTAGGGGGGAAGGATGTAAAATCCCTAATTTTTATGAAAATAAAAATTATTAGTTTAGTATATTAAAAAAAAAAAAAAAAACTAATTTGGTGGTTTTTCAAAAAAGGAGACCCTATGGGCTTAAATGAAGATCCGGGTGAAGCATCTTGGAGAACTAATTATTTACTTATTAAGGTAAGGAGAAAACAAAATTTTATGTAGTGTTAGTGTGGGACTTTAAATTGGTTGCTGATGTGGAAGTTTTAGTGTGAAAAAAAAAATAATAATAAAAAAAAAATAAACAATTGCTGATGTAGGAGAGTTGTGGTAGTGTGGCACAACAAAGTAAAAAGTGGTTAGGTCACTGTTGAGCGAAAAGTATAAAAACAGGTTACATAATTTTCGCTGGTTTGTTTGGAGGAACTGTCGGCCAAAGGAAAAAAACCAGGGAGGAGAGCAGACTAGAAGCTAGGGTTTGGGAGCTAAGCTTGGAGAGTTTCTGGAAATTTGAAGAAACTATATTGCTGCTGTTGGAGCGTGTTCATAAGAACTGAAATTTCTTGGCGGCTGTGCTCAGATGTGAGAGCCGACCCTTGTTCATTGCTGGAGCAGGAGATCAGAAAAACTTAATGGGAATTTGAAGAAGGTTCCTAGCGTAGCCTTGCTTCCATCAGGTAAGTAGCACAACCTAATACCAATTAGATGATTTTAATCTGAAAATTGTTTTAGTTTGAACTTGAGATCAACGAATCTCTGTTTTGCTGGATTTGACGCCTAGGCCTGATATGAGATTTCAATCGATTCAATTAAAGGCTAAAGGATATTTGCTAATTAACTATATGTTATGGATTTGAGAACCAGAGATAATTAGGAAAATTTCGTGCAGTGCATTTGGGAAATGAATTGGTGTGGTTGAATAAAATTCCAGTCGAATAGAAGGGCATGAGTGGCTAAACTCATGCAGATGTTATTAGTAGATTAATTATACATGATGCATGTTAAAAGGGCCATTGGAAGAGTCTGGATTTTCTCAGAGAAGTTTTGGATGCAAGGTATTAATTCGGTCATAGTGTTTTGTCTCATTTGAAACACTTGAACCTGGAATCATAGTTGGTGCTGAGTATTACTGTCTGGTGCCAACCTCATCAGAGGTCAGCGCCAGCTTTAGTTCTACAGCCATCTGTGGCTGTTGAGCATAAGCTATTGTAGAAACTTGGAATTCAATCGTAGTAGGTTAGATAATTTATTTAGTGGTTGTACTTTAGTTGAAGAGCTGGTTGATATGCTGCATTGGGGTAGGCGTTGGGTGCTGCCAATCCTCCTCAGAGGTCAGCGCCAGGCCTCTTTTCTTGCTAGCCATGTGAGACTAAAACTAACACAATCTATATTATATTGTTTAAAATGTGTGAAGCAAATTCTAAAAGTCTCCAACAGTAGTTGGCAACCGATTTATTGACTGGGAAATAAGATGCTTCTACAATTAAAATTGGAAGAGTCGATGGTAATTTGGAGGGTGCTGTAGAAAACAGCAACTGCAGGTGGTGGACCCGATTTGCATTGAAGTCAAGTTTCAGTGTTTAGAAGTCTACAAATTGTCCTATGAGTCTTAAATAGGGGACAGCAAGGTTTAGTAGGTATTCTAGTTGATAAATTCATACCACCATAAATTGAAAGAGTCAAAAATGTCGATTTAAGAATTGATTGTGGAAATCAGCAACTACAAAGGTTCTTGGGCGGCTATTTTATTAGAGACTAATTTTCTTGGTCTAAATATTTACAACTTGCTGAGGAGTCTAAGAACAGATGTTACCAATATGATGATGGGATTAGAAACTAAAGATTTATGCCATTAAATTGCAGAAGAATAAAATTTAACAATTGTTGAACCAACCCATACTCTTTTAATAGCCATGTGCGGCTAATTCAAAACACATTATGTCCTTTTGTTTAAAAGTCTAAAACTGGTTCTTGGAGTCCCTAATAGTTGTTAGCAGTAGCTTAATGTAATCAGGAGAAAAGTAATCCCTATAAGAAAAATTTGGGAAGAGTTCAAATGTAGATGGAAAGGTCACTGTTGAATTCAGCAACTTTAAGGAGTGTGTTGTTGAATCAATGAAGTTATATGTCAGTATTTAAAATCTAAAAACATCTGACCTATGAGAATTTAAATAGAGAATAGCAATGAAGGGTTCAGATTTTAGCTGAGAAAGTGATACCACTATAATTGGGAAGAGTTAAGTGGATGATTTGAGATTCGAGGATGAAATCATTGTCTACATAAGGGGGGCAGCTAATTCCCTAGCAAATAACTCTTGAAAAATAAAATTCCGATGCTGCCTTCAGGTGAATTAATTACAGATCATAGGTGCTCTGTAGTATATTAGTTTTAGCTGTCCATAATTAGATAATTATAAAAGAGGGAAGTTGCATAAAGTGAGCTAAGTGTCAAGAAGAATGATAGTATAGGAGTTCCTATTCTGCTTCAGTTTTTCTTTGCATACTTTTTATTGTTCGGATCAAGTATCTTGTGTCCAGATTTTCTAAGTTACTGCTATGAATCAGATTTTTCCTGAGTGGGTTTTCCTTTTTCAAAGAACTTGGATCTAATTGGTTATTGTAGAATAAGTGAACTAAGGATAATTTTTGTGGGGAAAAACCTACATTTTAACCTGTAAATGAGTAAAACATATATAGAATGATAATAAGAATAAATTCTGTGATGGTACACTCGAAGCTATTGGTTTAATAGAAATTCGATGGTTTTACTAAATTTTCATCTATTAAGAGGATTTCATGCAATATTTTGGAAAAGGATTTTAAAACAAAATGTTTTGAGTTAAGCTGATTATTCGGAGCCCTAAAGGTATTTTGGAGGATGGTTTTATGGAATTTGGTGAGATGATGGTTGTTGCCTCCGTGTATCTCGGAGATGCCCCATGTATCTCGGGATGTTGTTGCCTCCGTGTATCTCGGAATGATATGATTGTGATTGAGATGAGTGGTGCTTACTGGATTTTACGGTGGGTTTTGGTTTTAGAGTCTAGTGGGCATAGCTCTATATGGATCCATGTTAGGAGCTAGTTAGTGGAAATGATTGTTCTTTGCTAGTTGTAATACTTTGTTCACGCACGCGTTTCCACTGTGTACTCAGTGAGGCCTGATCGTGTACTCGGCTGGCTGCGGCTATCCCTCATTTTATCGTGTACTCGGACTGTGACTGGATTAGTACATGCCAACCCATCACTGTATTGGGTGGGTTCTCCCGCAATAAGACGATGATCGTGTACTCGGCATATCGCACCTAAGCCGGGAGGTGGCATAGTGAACACTGGCATTACCTAGTTAAAGACAGTCTTATTTCATGAGTCCTGCAGCGACTTATCAACTGTTGATTTGATGTTACATATATATTTGTTGAACTGGATTATTTCTGCATTTTATACTGATTGATTGGATTACTGTTGAACTACTCGGATTATTCGGAACTGAGGTGTTATCGCTACTGTTGCATGATTTACAACTGTATCATGTTTTAGAACTGATAAATTGTATTTTAGCATGCATGTGCTGCTTACTGGGATATTCGTATCTCATTAAGTTTTGTTTTGTTTTCAGATTTTGGTAAGGACGGCACCAGCGGGTAT
Organism: Buxus sempervirens; assembly: GCA_947561395.2. Lineage (NCBI taxonomy): Eukaryota > Viridiplantae > Streptophyta > Magnoliopsida > Buxales > Buxaceae > Buxus > Buxus sempervirens. Next base: position 26,796,465 of record OX387194.1, on the reverse strand, counting down.
CTGCTTGGTTCATGTGAGTTAGCCTGGGGTTATAGTACTTTTTATTGATGAGCTTGGGTTATAGTGCACTCTGATTATTTAGTTATTGTTTTATTCCTGTTTCCTTCACTCTGATTTGCTATCTTGGGTTATATATTAACCTTCGGTGATAAGTTACGGTTTCTCTATGTAACTTGGATCCGGGGCGTTACACTTTTTGTATAATTCACTGCCCAGAATGAAATAGTTGGCGGCTTTCCTTTTGGTTGATCTGCTAGTCTTCACAGTAGGATCTTTAAGATATCCCCAGATTTCACCTCTCCAATCCTGTCGTATTGTCTGATTACAACATGCCAGTGAATCTACCAAAAATGATCTTTTCTCGGAATTTGGGAGAGATTGTACGGTCACTATTCTAATTGAATCACGCAGTCTGAGTCCGGATGCTAACTGGGCCAATTCATTAGCATGGTAATTCTCCTTCCTCGGCCGATGTTCAAATTCGATTCTATTTAACTGCTGGGCCAAGAACCTCGCTCTTCATAGTAAGAGTACCAATGACTCGCTATTGCAGTTATATATGCCCTCCATTTGCTTCAAGACGAGTTGGGAATCCCCAACAATATTGACCGCTCGGGCACCCATCTCCCATAAAATTTCCAACCCTATAATCGTGGCTTCAAACTCCGCTTGATTATTCGTAGACATTTCTTCGAGCTGAAATGCATGTTCGTGTTTGTCGCCGGTTGGTGATGTTATTACCACTCCAATCCCAGAAGCGAATTCTGTCTTTGAGCCATCAAATTCCAGTGTCCATGGCTGGAATTCGGCGTAGCAAAAACTAGCATGAAACACTGGGATATCAAGTTCTTTTTCTTGTACGCTGGATGGATGATCGGCCAATGCTTGTCCTTTTACCGCTTTCTGTGGTACATATTTGAAGTCAAACTCCATCAGAGTCAGAGTCCATTTCCCGAGTCTACCACTCACTGTGGGTCGAGTGAGCATATATTTAACCACGTCGATGGCTGCTATGACAAAAATTTCTCTAGCCAAAAGGAGATACTGTCGCAATTTGGTAGCTGCATAGTAAAGCGTGAGACATAACTTCTCCAGATTAGTGTACCTTTCTTCTACCGGAGTGAGAAATCTGCTAAGATAATAAATGGCCTGCTCAAACCCTTGTTCATTTTCTTGGGCCAATAAGACTCCAATCGAATCATTTGCAGCCGCTATGTATAGCTTTAGCGGCCGTTCTTTTCAAGGTGGTACTAAAACCGGTGGCGTTGCCAAATATTGCTTGATGCTTTCGAACGAGGTTTGGTGCTCCTCATTCCAAATAAATTCTTCAGTATCTTTGATCTTTAGTAATGGAGATAGGACCCTGATCTTTCCGGCCAAGTTTGAAATGAATCTCCTTAAGAAATTCACTTGGCCGAGCAATCTTTGTAGCAGTTTCTTATTGGCCGGTGGCTTGGCCTCTATAACCGATTTTGCCTTATTTTTGTCAACCTCTATTCCTCTTTGGTGCACGAGAAAGCCTAGGAAATTTCCGGCCGATACTCCAAAGGCACATTTTAATGGGTTCATTTTCAAGCTGTACTTTCGAAGTCGCTCAAAAACCCGCTTTAAATGTTGTAAGTGGTCTTTCTCGGTCTGAGATTTTATCACCACATCATCAATATATACCTCGAGTATCTGACCGATCATATCATGGAAGATAAGATTCATTGCCCTCTGATAGGTTGCACCAGCATTTTTCAACCTGAAGGGCATAACTACCCAACAGTAAGTTCCTAATGCTCCAGGGCAATGAAATGCCGTTTTAGCTACATCATCTTCGGCAATAAAAATTTGATTATAGCCGGAGTAGCCATCCATGAATGACAAATACTTATACCGTGATGCATAATCAACTAAGAGATCAGCGATCGGCATTGGATATTCATCCTTGGGTGTTGCAGAATTAAGATTGCGGAAGTCAATACATACCCTAATTTGACCATTCTTTTTTATTACAGGCACCACATTAGAAAGCCAATCAGCGTATCGTATTGGCCTAATGAACCCGGCTGATAAAAGCCGTTCTATTTCAACCTTTACTTTACATATCACGTCGTCACCCATCCTCCTTGAAGGCTGTCTGAATGGTTTAAATTCCGGCTTGATAGGGAGCCTGTGTTCTACCATTTTTCGATCCAACCCTGGCATCTCTTGGTAAGTCCAGGCAAAACAGTCCGAATAATCGGCCAATAGTTTTTCCATTTCTTGTCTGACCGAGGGTGGTAATAACTTGCTTATGAAAACAGGCTTTCGTTCTGCTTCTGTTCCCAGGTTGATTTCTTCTAATGGATCCTGGGTGTCTACCCTCAGGTCCTCTAGCTTGGCTGGTGCTGCTTGCAGATCGGCGAGAGTAATCTCATCCCGATCTTGTATCCTTTCATCATCTTGTTCGTTGATGAATTCGGCCGAGTTCACCATTACTTCACCGTTTTCCGCCCATTCCTGCTCCTGTTGCAATTTCCCTACTTTTTCTTCCTGCATGTAAGCCGTCATCTTTCTTAAGACGGCCTCTGCAACTTCTGATGGTTTAACCATCATTTGGTAGTTCTTTGAGTTCGACGACTGCGGCTACCTCTGTAAGCCGGTGTTGCGCCGATTGTAGCATAGCCGAACTCGAAGCTATCGGCTGCCCATTCTTGTCATATCCATTAAATGAAATAGGTTTTACCCCTTCGTGATAAAGGGATGCATGTGCGGCGTTGGAATCTACGGCAAATGGCCGCTTGTCGGCTTTCACTTCTTTGATCTTGCCATCTTTCCAAAACAGCAACGATTGGTGTAAAGAAAATGGTACACATCTATTCGAATGGATCCAATCTCTTCCCAGCAATGCGTTGTATCCGGCTGATGATTCAGTCACGAAGAATGCCGTGAGAGATTGCCGTGCCCCAACCGTTAGTTCGATTGGGAGGATTCCTCTAGTTCCTGTAATACCCCCTGCAAAGTTAGTAACAGTAATTTCGGAAGGAATTAAATCCGAATAAGACTTACCTAGCTTCTTCAATGTGGAGATTGAGATGAAATTTATTGCTGCCCCATTATCAATTAGAATTCTATTGATAGGGATCCCGTTCATGTGGGCCTTTATAAATAAAGGCCTCAGATGTTGAGTCATGGCTAAAGATGGTTCAATAAAACATACTTCTCCAACCGGACCGATTTTATCATCATCGGCCGGTCTTTGGTCTTTTTCCTCTCCCTTGAGGTGTTCCGGATCGATCACATACAAAGCTATTGGATCTTCCTCTTCATTGATCTCTTGTAGCCGTGGCAATTCCTGGCTCGCCCCGAAAGTCATAGGTAAAGTGAGGACCATATGGCAGTCAAGTGGTATCGGGGGCATCCGGCCGAAACAAATTTCAGCTATTGACGCATCAGCACTCAAAGGAGGTTGACTCAGTGACTCGCTGATCTCGTCTTTCGGAGTTTCGAGCGTCAATTCCTCCGTTATTTCTACCGTAGAAGGAGTTGAGATCCTGCTATATTCAGTTAACAATTGTTCAACTAACAATTGTTCTCCTTCTCCTCCGGCGAAATTGTTCGTCAATTCCTCGTCAGAAACCAACCTTTCGGTTACTGTATTGGAATTGTGTTCGGGCGTAGTCTCTGGAGCAACTGATGAATCGGGTTATGGGCTCCTTACGAGCCTTTGTGATTTTGGAACGCGCCTTTTGGCAACAAACCTAGAAGACCAATATGGCTCGGATGATCCAGTACTCTGTTCCTGGTATCGTCTCTTGGCCTGCTGTCGCTGCCAGCGTCGCTTCTGCATTCTGGTTAGCTTTGCGATACTTGCCTGCGCATGGAAAGGAAATTTAGGATGAGTCAATCTTTTCCAGTGACCATCTTGAATAATAGGTGGTTTTACCATCCTGGGTTTGACCCTGTTTACCATCCTATATTGTTCGTGAGTCATATAGCCGCTGTCCCTAGCGGAGCTATATGTGGCTGCCGTCCTTGTCGGCGAGCCTACTTGTCTTCCAGAAGTCAAGTATAATGGTCTCTTGCCCCCCTGAGTGTGGCGGGCATCTTCATGCTTGATAGATTTCCCTTGATACTGGGAATGTTGGTATTCTGTTATCACTTTTTGCCTGCAGTTTTGGCAAAGATGATCTGGTGATATTTCTATTTTCTGCGGAATCTTGCATGGTGCATCCTTATTAATGGAAGAATCCTCTGAGGATTTGGCAACCGTCTTTGGTCGCTTTCTGGTTACCACTTGATTGGAAGATAATTCAGAGGAAGTCGAAGCCAATCTCTTTGTTGTTATCTCGTTAGGATCTTGCTTTCTGCTTTCTTCCATTCTGGGTTCGCGCTTGGATTTATGCCACCATTCGCCCCATATTTCACCTCTTCTTTCTTGACGCCATGACCGTCCTTGTGTAGGTGGATACCTCCAACAGTTTCTCGGTCGTAGGTTCACCTAGTTTTGCTCTGGTTGCACTTTTTTCCCCCATTTTTCTGACGAGGATCCATCCAGGTCGACTTTGACTGCTGGGGTGCGTTTTGGTAAACCAATGGTAACCATATTCGCCGACACCTCCTTAGGGAAAGGTTGTGTATCAACCTGCATTTTCCCTTTGTCCATTTCTGCAAACTTTAGTAGTCCTTTATCAATATTCTCCTGTATCACATTACGAAGCACGATACACTCATTAGTTTCGTGAGTTTTCACTCCGTGCCATTTACAAGATTTGCCCTTAGCCGCCACATTGGCCGGGATAAAAGGATGGTCTTTAGTCAGTCTGAAGAACCCCTGTTTTAGAAGGTATTCAAATATTTTGGCCGTCTTATTTATGTCAAAGGAATAATTTCGGCTAAAAGTATTTGTTTCTTTTGTTGCTTCTGTATCCTTGGTTTTTCAGATACGAATTGGACAGGTGATTGCTTGTTTTCCAACGACTTCTACAACTCCGTATTCAAAGTTCAGGTCCCTGTAATAGGACCCGTAAGACAAGACTTTCTTTTCGTTATCTTCCTGTAACAGCCATTCATATTTGGCTGCTTTGGCCAACAATTCAAATAGATCTTCGAATTGTTCACCTTCGAATTTCTTTCTAAGTTCAAAGTGTAGTCTGTTTAAGGCCAAATTTGCAAATTCCGATTCCGGTAAAAGGATTCGGCATTTGTTTTTCATATATTTAAAGCGAGCGATATACTTATCGGCCGACTCCCCTGGTTGTTGTCTTAACCGAGCAAGATCAACCATGGTTACTTCGGGTTCCGTACGATAAAATTGGGAGTGGAATTTTTCTTCCATCATTGCCCAATTTGTAACGGAATTGGCCGGTAATGTAATGTACCATGTAAAAGCCTGTCCGGTTAATGAATTTCCAAATAGTCTGAGCCTGAGGAAATCATTACCGGACGCCTCTCCACATTGTACCGTAAATCGGCCAATGTGTTCAATGGTAGACTGTTGACCTTCTCCTGAAAACAAAGTGAATTCGGGAATCTTGTATCCCCTAGGAAATTCAAATGGTCAATCCAGCCCGGGTAAGGTTTCCTATAAACTGGCCTAGTCATTCGTCGGTGATATTGATCTTCGATCATCTCTTGAATTACATTTTGGATTTAATTACGGTTTACGACCATATTTCTTACCCCAATATCTTCTCTATGGTTCTTCTGTGCTTCCCTTTGTCCCATTGGACGTACCTCAATTGGAGGCACATTTTGAGGAATTGGGATACCAGGTGGTATTTCTCCCATTAAAGCAGCGGTGTTGGCCTGTTCATTTCGGCCATTTCCACCTAAGTTCATGGGCGGTGGTTGCTCAGGGATATTAATCCTTTCATGAGCATTCGAACCAGCGGCCGATGTTTCGGCTCGCTCGGCCATCATAGCCGGTCTTGCCATTGTGGAGAAACCTTTCTGTAAAACTGCTAGGATTCTACCATTATCAGAAGAAATCTTGTTAATATCTTGACCAAAGCCTGCCATTTGTTGGCTAAGACCTTTTATGGCCTGGATGAGTCGTTCATTAGGATCCGGCTGAGAACTCGAAGGTCCTTCATCCGGGACTTCTGAACCATAAAGAGGATTTACCTGAGATTCGACAGGTTCCTCTGGCGTTGCATTTTCAGCATGCCGAGTACTTCTTCTTGCCGCCATTAATGCTCTTTCAAAGACTAATGGTCCCACCGGACGTGCCAAAAAAGGATGTTGCTCCGAAATTGGGCCGATGTGGACACGTGTCGAAGGTGATGATGTGTCTCTACGCAGGCGTGCCAGTATTGTTTGATACGAATGATTTCGGGTTGAACCTTGACCCCGGGCACCTGTTCCAAATCTGAACCGGAATCGGTCTAGTCGTATTGCAAGTCACCTGTAATAAAACGGGTCAGGCGATGATATGAAGACTAGGGGTCCGGTCTTCATTTGGGTTCTTGTAAGTGTTTGAAACCGAAAGCGACTAATGGCACACAAATCCTTTTATTATAAAATCGGCCGACGAGCCGAAAGCGACAACAGATAATCCTCAAAAATGGAAACAAAAAGTACAAAAGAAAACCGACAGGGCTTGCAGGACCGGCCTGTCCTGATCTTATAGCCGTAATCGGGTATAAGTGCAGGAGGAAGGGGGCGGCTGCTTGCAAAGTCAGTTCAGGGGGTTCACCTTGGATTGCTGTTTACCCGAAAATACACAAGTCACCTGGCGTGATCAGAGCGAGTCTCGGGACCGGCTGCTCGGGATTCTGTAAACACAGAACTGCGAGTCAGGGGCGGCCTCAACTTACTCTCCGGTGGCAGGATTCTGGTGTTAATCGGAGTAAAGAGGGGTCGAAGATGTCACTGCGACTGGAAGCAGTGAGAGAGGTCCTAGTTTATCCTTCTGTATTAGAGGGGATAAAAGACCACGGATGATCAAAATAATATAATAACCGGTTGCGGTTGGGTGGATTGTGTCCTTGAGCTCTTCGAATTGGTGCCTTTTATAGCCGATCTTTGACGGTTTGCTCAACGTCCTACTCTTGCACGATCTTCATGGCGGTTGTTCGTCTTCAGTCTTCTGTTCCAAAACGATAACCGCTCAGCCACTATCTTCAATTGATTTATCCTTGAACGACCGATGGCACGATCTTTTGATATTCGTGGTTTTGTCGTGACTCGAACTGTATTCTTGGTTCTGTGTTCATGCTGACGTGATCTAACCAGCCGTGCAAGACCTACATGCTTTGATGCCGTGGCCTAAATATGCCACATAGGCACCACGTGTCCTTTTCTTATTCGTCGGTCATATAGGGTGTAAACAATATATACATATATACATATATATATATATATATATATATATATATATATATATATATATATATATATATATATATATATAAAGAAAGCACACGTTAAAAGTAATTTTTAGTTAATCGGATCTTTTGTAAGCTTAGCATTTAACGAGTCGAGCTTTTGTGAGCTAAACCTGAGCTCAAGAATTTTAACAAGCTTGAGCGACCTCGTCCCAAAAATTTTCAACAAGCTTGAACAGCCCAAGATTTATGAGCTTGAGTTGAGCAGAGCAAAGCTCGGCTCGGCTCGTTTACAGCTCAGCTGCCAAACGAAACAATGGCATTAATGAAATTCATTCCAAATCTATTGGCCTTTCCATAACTGCCACCCTTTAAAAAGGATTTAAATCCCCTGCTGGGTGCCCAGCAGTGCTGGGCATCCAGCAGCCAATGGGAATCCCCCAGACAGGGCCCCATCACGGGCAGCCCTGGCTTGTGACAGGGCTGCCAGTGATGTGGCCCTGTCCCATTGGCTGCTGGATGCCGAGCACTGCTGGGCACCCAGCAGAGGATTTGAATCCCTTTAAAAACCGTTCTTCACTTCTTCGCATGTCACAACTTGGCAAAATATTTTTTTGAAAGCCACAACTTGGCAAAAATCACTGAACGAACGGAGACATGGACCATAAAGCCGGCGACCAGTTTGACGTGATCGTCGTCGGCGCCGGGATCATGGGCAGCTGTGCTGCCTACCATCTGGCCAAGCGAGGTCAGAAGGTCCTCCTCCTCGAACAATTCGATTTCTTGCACCACCAAGGCTCGTCCCACGGCGAGTCCCGCACCATACGCGCCACCTACCCGGAAAGCTACTACTCCGACATGGTTGTAGAGTCATCTCGTCTCTGGGAAGAAGCTGAATCGGAAATTGGTTACCGGGTGTACTTCAAGACCACGCATTTTGATCTGGGTCCGTCGGAGAGCAAGAGCCTCCGCTCTGTAATCGCGAACTGCTCATTAAACTGGACACCTCACCAAGTTCTTGGCCCTGAACAGGTCTCTGAGAAATTCTCCGGCAGGTTTGAACTGCCGGAGAATTGGGTTGGTTTGTATACCCAGATGGGAGGTGTAATAAAGCCAACAAAAGCAGTGGCTATGTTTCAAACACTGGCAATCCAAAGGGGATCTGTTCTCAGGGATCACATGGAAGTGAAGGAGATTAAGAAGGATGATAAGAGAAGTGGATTTTGGGTTTGTACCAGAAATGGTGAGAGGTTTTGGGGAAAGAAATGTGTGGTGACGGTTGGGGCTTGGATGAAGAAGTTAGGGAAAACAATTACCGGCCAAGTTTTGCCTATTAAACCATTACACACCACGGTAAGTTACTGGAGGATCAAGGAGGGGCACGAGGGGGAGTTCTCCATCAATGGCGGGTTTCCGACATTCGCAAGCTACGGTGAGCCTCTCCTCTACGGCACCCCGTCGCTGGAGTTCCCGGGACTGATAAAGATAGCCGTCCATGGCGGGTACCAGTGTGACCCTGACAGTAGAACATGGGAACCGATTTCAGTTGGGAATTCAGTGACTCAGTGGATAGAGAAGGTGTTTTCCGGCCGAGTCGAGTCCGGCGGGCCTGTTTATAGGCAGTCTTGCATGTACTCGATGACGCCGGACGGCGACTATGTGATCGATTTCTTGGGTGGTGAGTTCGGAAAGGATGTGGTGGTGGCCGGAGGGTTCTCCGGTCATGGTTTCAAGATGGGTCCGGTGGTGGGAAGGATTGTGACTGATCTTGTGATGGATGGGGAGGCAAAAGGTGTGGAGCTTAAGCACTTTAGACTGGGGAGATTTGAGGAGAATTCAATGGGGAATGTGAAAGATTATGAACAACTCCAGTCCTATTTAGACCCTCTGTAACAAAATGACCCCCATCTTCATAGTTTCTCTAAATATGTCTTCTGGTGTGATTCATTGGAGCATTTCAGCAAACAGTGTGTTGTAGTGTTCTAATCAAGTGGAAGGAAGTATGAGAATAATTGGCAACAGCCCATATAAAGAAGAATTTTAAGCTAGCCCACCTGTTTGGTCTGTAAGATTCCGTCATTGTCCGCCATTAAAGAAAGGTTAATCCTTTCCATTAAACATTGCCTTGATTTCTCTTTTTTTTTTTTTTTGCCCTTTCATTTTGTGTGTGTTTTTTTCTTCTTTTGGTGGAAAGTAATTTTTGGATCAAAGGCCGAGAAAAGTCCAAAAAGTACGTCTGTAAACCCCAAGTCCACTATTCTAGACTAAACCACTTATTCCACCAATATGTACTTAAATTCTTGTCTAAATTTTATATGGTTGATGAAAACCACTTTAAAATATCATAAACTTATTAAATAGTAAGTTGGAATCATTTAAAATTTATTTTATAGTTAAAAATTAGATCAAATTTGATAAATGAGTAAAACTAGAAATTTCTGGGAGTTGCCACTCGAGCTAGGGTCAAGTGGTGGTTGAGCATCAAAGCTTAAACAAGATTCTGGGTTTGGTGCGTAATTGGCACACGAGTAGCAATTTAGAGCCCGCAAGGATCGCGCTCTAGTGTACCTGCACCAAAGTGCTCCGGGGTTCTACTTTATTAATCACAGTCGCCTGATGGGCGCTCGAGTCGGGGTCGCGTGGTATGTGTTTTGTCTTGTCGCTCGGCCCCAGCTGGAGCCTCAAGGCCAAATCTGTCTTTTTCTGGGTTTCGGAAAATTTCTGACCATGAAAACTGTTTTCGTAAATCCAACTCAAAACTCTTTTAAGATCCTTCTAAAATATGACCCAGGCCATTCTCAATCCTTCAAAAACAATTAAATTCATTAAATCAACATGCTAATGATCAAATATCGAGATAACTTCCATTAAAGCCACTCTAAACTAATTAAACCAGTGTCTCAGAAACTAAATCCAATGTAAAACCATCGAATAAGCCAACTTTAATTCTCAATGCCATATTTGACGGCTGAACATTCAAACATGCAATTTTCAATAGTTTACAAGTTACTACTTACCTGCGATCGCCCAACCTCCCAAAGCCGAACTCCTTCAATGAATCATATCAATTTTCAGAAGAAAATGAACACTAGAAACTCCAACAAGAAAATCTCCAGAACTGATTCCCAAGTTCTCTCTCTACGATTGCTTCTTCTTTCTCTTCCTCTAGCCAAAACTCCTTTTTCTCTTTCTTACCATTCTTATTCTTCTTCCGTCAGTCGATGGGGTTACCTCTCTTTCTATTCTCTTTCCAGCCATGAACTGCCAAACCAAAAGCCAACCCTCTCTTTCTCTTTTAAATCTCACGACCAACCCATTATTATATTCCCATCCTAAATAGAAACCTTGCTCCGTTATATTATCTTCTTCCTTTCATGACATGGCCAAACCAGAATTTTAGAAACATTTTTGAATTAGGACCCTTTTTGCAACTTCTCCAAACCCACACGTATTCCATGCATCTTTTATAACTTATGATCCCTTATGATGTCACACCACTATATATACACCATCAAACCAACCAATAGAATTTAGGATAATCTCTAACTACCCTCTTTCTTTATTTAACCACATCCAACCATCGAATCTCTTCCAAAATTTCTAGATTCATTCTCCATATTACTTTTCATCATAATATAAATTTGGATTTATATTTAGTTCCCCAAAATTTCCAGGTTTAATTTAATCTCCCACTTTATCATTTCCAAATTATTTTATTAGTTCTCCAATAATTATATTTAAACTTTATTTATTATTTACCAAAATTTCGGGATAATACACCCTAAACCATCATCTCATTAGAATATATTTTTCTTCACATCATTTCCGGCTCCACTTAGGATGCGTGAGTGCACGAGTGTGCCAGTATCTGTGTCGATGCAAGGAGTCGAAAACTTTGACACTGGCACCGATCGCACGCAGAACAGGACAGATTGTGGTTCAGATACGACCCAACTGCCTGTAGACATAGAGACTTCTGATCTGGCGATTGCTGAGAGGATTGGGGTTTGTCCTCCAAGGTTCTCTCCCCCAATGTGTAAAACCCCGACCCGGATTATATCTTAATTATTAAGATTAATTATCTAAAGTGTGATTGTTAAACTAATTAAATATTTGTGTTATGAAGATGAAGTAAGTGTGGATTATTCTTGAGGATTTAGAGAAATCAATTGAACTTTATGAAGGTTAGTAAGGAAAGCTTAGTTAATATTATTTCTCAAATTCAATTGTCTAGGATACTCTCCAATTAGCTTTAGTGAATTGGAAATAAAATTTTGAAAAATTGGAGTTTAGTGTACCTAAAGTATTTCCCAAGTATACCCTGGGTACCCCAAAGTTTACCCCAAGTACCCACCCGAATAACACTAGAGTATACCCATGTATACCCCAAAATACTCCCAAGAATACCTAGAGTAACCTTAAGAATACCCAAGTTACCTCTCAAGTGTACCTTAAGTATCTCCAAAGAATACCCAAATAACCTCTCAAGTATACCCAAGATACTACCCAAGTGATACTTAAAGTACCCCCTAATTATACCTAAGGTACACCCCACTTGTATCCCTAAGGTACCTTAATTTAATTCCCTAAGGTACTCCTGTGTTTGCCTAAGGTACCCCTGTGTTTATCTAAGGTATCCTCTTGTGTTTGCCCAAGGTACCCCACATGTATACCTAAAGTACCCTCTTAAATTACCTAAGGCACCTCACTCATATTGGCTAAAGTACCCCACTGTTTTGCCCAAGGTACCCCATTCGAACACCTAAAGTACCCCCTAATTATACCTAAGGTACCTCACTTGTATTGCCTAAGGTATCCCTTTATTTTAACTAAAGTACCTCACTGTTTTATTTAAAGTACCCCCTTGTTTACCTAAGGTACATTCCCTTATATAGCTAGGGTACCCTCTTTGTATAGCTAGAGTACCCCCTTATATTACTAAGGTACATCCTTTACATTACCTAGGGTACACCCCTTGTATTTCCTAGAGGTACTCCTCTCATATAAGTAAGGTACCCCCATTGTTTTACCTAGGGTACACCCCCTATATAGCCAAAGTACCCCCTTTGTCTAACTAAAGTAACCCCTATATAAGTAAAGTAACCCCCCACAGTTTTGTTTAAGGTATAACCCCTTATACAGTTAAGGTACCCCCTTTATATCACTAAGGTACCCTCTCAATAACACTAAGATACTCCCACTTCACACCAGGGTATCCCATCTTGTATAACTAAAGTACCCCCAAGCATCCCTAGAGTATGCCTTTTGAAATGGTTAAGGAAAAACCCCTTAAAACACCTGGGTACCCTTCAAATAAACACAAGGTACCCTTTACTTATCAATAAGGTACACCCATACTTAACACTAAGGTACCCCCAAGGGTTTTAGTTGAATAAAAGCCTTGTTTAGGTGTAGATTTGAAAGACCCAAAACTTGGGCATATAAAAGATGCCCTAATTTCTAATTAAGAATTTGAAAACCCATTTCTCTTGTCTTGGACGTATAAATCAAGAGTGGAAGATTGTGAGCTCACTTGAAACCTTGAACAAGAAGAAAAAGAAGAAGAAGGAAAGGAGAACTTGAAGAGAAGTTGTGCTTCTCCATTAGCAAGTAAGTAGCAAACCCTTCAAACAAAATGTATTACAAAATTCGTATTTTCTCTCTAGGGTTTGGTTGATTTGATGAAATGATCTTGCATGTTGGTTTTTATTGCTAAAATTCGTAGGGTTTTGGTTGTATGATTATCTTGTTTAGTTTTCTATTAATTTGCCATGGATTTCCAGCTCTATTGATTATATTTCGGATTAGGGTTTGAGATTTGTGTTTTGAATGAGGTTTCATGTGCTAGATGTGTGTTCATGAGGATTTGGGATGATTTATGATTTTCCCATTTGGTTTTGGAAAAGTTAGGAATGATTGTGTGAGTTTTGTATTTGAAAATAGTCAAAAAAAGTTGAAAACCCGACCTGGCGATTAATCCTGAAAGTTGGCGATTAATCCTGAGCCAAACCCCTAAAAAAAAACTAGCCTCTGTTATTTTCAATCGCGGCTTAGGATTAACTTGGGCGATTAATCCAGAGCCTTAGCGCGCGCACTCTAAACCTCAACGCGCGAACGTTCCTTGCCTTAGCGCGCTAACGCGCGAACGTCCACCCTTAGCGCGCGCGTCAACCTTGTTTTAAACCTGAGCGCTGTAGACACCCCAAAATTGCACTACAAAATGAGAAAATAATGGAAAATATGTAATTGGGATTTGAAACAGGTCAAAAATGCACAAATTTCATCAGACATGCATTGCCCGTATTTTACTTGCGGGTTGGTCGTGCCCGCAATACATATACGGGCAGGCTGTGCCTGTATTAATAATACGGGCACGGTGCGACCGTAATATATATACGGGCACGGGGGTTTTATGCGAATTTTATCTTTGCTCGATTTTTGAGCCTTATCTACATCCAAATATCTCTTTGGATAAGCGAATTTATTTATTTATTTATTCGAAATATCCTTGTTGACCATGGATGGGCATTATCCTTGTGTTTAACTCAATTTGAAACTCTATCTGGCCAAACCTTAGATCAACCATGCCCCTGTGTTTGCCTATAAATAGAAGGCCTCTCCTAAAGCAAAAGGCCACAAAAATTTGAAGTCCAAGGAACTCCAAGAGAAGAGAGGAATCCCTACTGCTCTACTTGCTCAATCCAGGTAAGTCCCTTTTCCCTTTTTATTTTCTGTCTTCAATTCTAGAAGTAATAGGATCTTCTCTATTGCTGTAGAATAAGGCCATCTTTTATTCTATATTCCTAAACTTGTCTCTAAGTACCTCAAGAGTCTCTCTAGCTGTAAAACGTGAAGAGAGAGCTAGGGGAAAGGGGAACAGGTGGATCCCTAGAATAGAACCCCAGAATTTGTTTTTGTCCTTTTTTATAGAATAAGGCATTTGATTGTGTTTGTATACTCAAACCTATCTCCAAGTACATCAAGAATCATCTCTAGCCGTAAAACGTGAAGAGAGAGCTAGGGGAAAAGAGAGCGGGTGGATTCGTAGGGTAGACCCCCATGTGCTCTAATCTGTGAGATGTAGCTGCTTTGAATATCCTGATCATGTTTTAATAGTTTTTATGTTGAATCTGAATGAATCCTATGAATCTATGATGATTATGATGTTTATAGCGTGAAATCCCCACTTTTTTGTAAAATTTGGATTTTCGCCACTTTTGCACCTACAGTACTGTTTTCGTGATTTTTGTGATATTAGGCTAAGATCCTGGATCTATCATGATCAATATGATAGATCTGGATCCAAAAGCCTGAAAGTAAATTCTAGGGTTTCATGATGTGGTTTTTGAATCGCTTTTCCATTATTGAGAGAAAACCCTACGGTCTAAGTTCTCCCCTTTTGATGTTCTTCATCAACGTGGGTATTTTTGGTTTTGATTTCTTGATTTAATGTGAAATTTGGGTTATATCTATGTCTTGGACTATTTAGGTTCAATTCCGCAATATTTTATAAAAATCATATTTTTCTAGATTTCTAGAATTTAACTTGAAACCAGATTTTTGAAGTTTTCACTTTATTTTGGTTTTATTTGATTTTATCTCAATTTTATTTTAATGATGAAACCTTAGGAATGGTATGATCATATTTGAAAGTTCTGGATCAATCAAGCTATTCGTATAAAAAAAACCATACTTTTGTATTTTTTGTGATTTTAAGGCAAGCAATTTTTCCTTTATTTTAACATGAACAATACCTGGCAACCATCTTGTGTGGATGAATAGGAGTACCTAACACCTTCCCCTGTTCATAACCTAATCCCCTTACCTATCTCTAGTTGATTTTTTAATAGGGTTATTTTTACCCTAAATTTGCCTTTTTGTGCTTATTTGATATTTTGGTGTCCATTCACACCTAAACAGAATGGTAGCGACTCTGTGTTTTTAACCAATCCCATGTGATGATCAGGAAGTCATTGAATTGATTTTTTCGCATGTCTCACAAGGGGCACCGCGTGCCCATTTCCCAAACCTCAGGGGGTGTTTCTGTAATTTACCCATTAATAAATGAATTACTAATTGAAATATTATATTTAAAAATACTTATTTTTTATATTTTTTTTAATACAATTAGGTCAACCACACCACTCCTGTTACCGACCCAATAGGAACGGCTTAAGGGTTTTGTATTGGCTAAACACCTTTGGTGGCGGATTGGGGTTCACCAGAGCCCGACCCATTGTAACCCCCTAATTTAAAGTTATTAACTTATTATACAAATTTCTTCTAGAAAAGTATTAACCAGCACCAAAGCGCACGGAGTGCACTATGGATGCTATCCTTTAATGAATTCTAGCTTTTAGTTGGATGCGTGAGGAGAACTTGTGATTCCACCCAAAAAAAAAAAAGGTGAGGAGAACTTGTGACAGTCCAATCCATGACTAACAACTTTTATTTAAAGTACAAGATTATGTCATCGGAGAGCACTTTAATATTATAAACATTGCAGCCATGTTAAACACGGCATTAAAAGATCCACTAACGAGATAATTTGTGGAATTAGAAACCTTTAAGCTCTAGTCATGGACCCCACCATTTGGCTACTTTCACTCCATCTTTTTTCAATAATTTTCCACCGTAAAACAAAAAGGAGGGAAAATAAAAAAGTTAAATGGCTAATACCATATTTAGGGGTTTTTTTTTTCTATGGGGGGCTAATACTATATTTGGCATACCTAAATCTTTCCGATAAGAGTTATACCATAGCATCTGAATTGGGCTACCAATGAGCCAACGTAGCTCAATTCGGGATGAAGAAGGGTTGAATGGCTTTAGCTTGAATGTAATAATTAGGCACGTATTCCAAACAGTAAACTTTAAGAAAAATCATATAATTAACAATAGCTAAACAAAATCTTGGTAGGCTTAGCTTCTTAAAAACTTGTAGGTGTCTTTTTTGAATTCATGTCCACGCGTCTAATAATCGTTTTCATAGTGTCAAAATGCTGATGATGTGTCTTCAAGTCTTGATTCTGAGTAGGAAAGGTACATTTGAAGCTGGCCTAAATCGCCGACTCAGCAGCCATTGTCACATTGTTACTGAACAAAAAATGGGTTAGGGTAGATAAGACGTGACAAGTAAGCAATGACTAAAATGAGAAACAAAAGAAACTCAAGTTATTTTCACATTTACCAAGCCAAAGAGCTCCTTTTAATGGTTGCAAAACATGTAGAAGACAGAAAAATGCCAGAAAAAGAAATCAAGGAATAAAACAAGCAACAAAATATCTCCTAGGCCCTTAAAAATGAAAGAGGATTCTCATATTTATTGAAGGTGTGGGGTCTCTAAGATTATGACATTGTCACAATCTAAGACTTTGGGAATATTTTCATGTATATCATGAATCTGATTTCCTAAATATTTAGGTTCAAGATAAGAATAAAACAAGAGATAATGATCTTTAAATATAATAAAGATGAGAGTTCTCTAGTTAGCTCTCTAATTAGCACACATTGAGTCCCACATATCAACATGTTAAGAAAAAATACAGGATATTACAGAAAGAGTTATGAGAAATGATGGAAAACCTTTATGTTTATAGTCATGGTGTATTTTTGATAACTGTGTTTTGAGAAAGAGTTTTGATAAATGATGGAAAACCTTTATGTTTACACTCTTGGTGTATTTTTGATAAGTGTGTTTTGAAAATTGAATTGGTAGCTTTATTGGAAGGGTTTAAACTTGCTAGTAAATTAGGTATTAAGATCTTAGAAATAGAAGGTAATGCCTTGTAGGTAGTCAATGGTGTAATGGATATAGACAATTATGTGGCAAGCGAGATCCATTCTTGCTGATGTCAAGCGCATGCTGAAACATTTTGATCGTGAGAATCATGCATGTGAAAAGACTAAAGAGATGCAAACAAAATAGCAGATAATAAGATGATGGAAATGGGATTGTCTACGAGGCATAAGATCATCTTGACAAGGAAGTCTCCGATGCAAATCATTTGTGGAAGGATTGTACGATTTTTTCTTATTAGTATAATATTAAAAAAAAGAGAAAGGAAAGAGAAAGAAGTGAATGGAATCTAAAAGAGAACAGAGATAGAGGTGCATGGAATCTAAAAGAGGTAATAATAAGACAATTTCCTCCGCTAGGCAGGCTGCTCTTTTGGCAGCTTCCACGCCTGCTCTCTTATAAAAGGTAAGAGACTCCCCAGGTAATGCCCTAGATCTACCCCAAATTTACATTTAAGAACCAACGTCACCTCTCATTCAATTAGGGTTGTCAACCAGCCGAGTTAGCTCGGCTAAAGATTGGGTTCGGCTCCTATGAGTCCAGATTCAGCTCTATTTTTAAGCTTGTGAACTGAGCTTAAGCCAAAAAAAAAATAATTCGTTAACTTAATGGGCCTGAGCTGAGCTTGAGTGGGCTCAGCTCGGCTTGTTAGATATATAAGATATATATCTATATTATATGTTATATATTATTACATCAAACATATGTGCTGATATATAATTAATAAAATTTAACTCATGATTAAATACTATTCTATAGTTAAGAAGTTATCAGACATATATACTTAATTTTTTTTATTTAATTCTTCTTTCTTATTATGTTCACATGAATACTTCTTTATTTTTTTTGTCTTCTTAATATTTTATGGTTTTCAATCATCCATTATTTTTTCAATTTTTGAATATTCTTTTCCCTATATGATGTAATAGGCCTTGGCACTTTATACATTTATTATCACTTTTGAGATTCTTTTAGAATGAATATTTGTTGATCATATGACGTAAATTAGTGTTATTATACTATATATATAAAGAAAGCACACATTAAAAGTAATTTTTAGTGAATCGGATTTTTTGTAAGCTTAGCATTTAACGAGTCAAGCTTTTGCGAGTTAAACCTGAGCTCAAGAATTTTAACCAGCTTGAGCGGGCCTCAGCCCAAAATTTTTCAACAAGCTTGAACCTTTGCTCAAGATTTATGAGCATGAGGTGAGCAGAGCAAAGCTCGGCTCGGCTCGTTTACAGCCCAACAATCAATGTCAGCTGCCAAACAAAACAATGGCATTAATGAAATTCATTCCAAATCTATTGGCCATTCCATAACTGCCACCCTTTAGAAACCGTTCTTCGCATGTCACAACTTGGCAAAAATTTTTTTTTGGAAGCCACAACTTGGCAAAATCACTGAACGAACGGAGACATGGACCATAAAGCCGGCGACCAGTTTGACGTGATCGTCGTCGGCGCCGGGATCATGGGCAGCTGTGCTGCCTACCATCTGGCCAAGCGAGGTCAGAAGGTCCTCCTCCTCGAACAATTCGATTTCTTGCACCACCAAGGCTCGTCCCACGGCGAGTCCCGCACCATACGCGCCACCTACCCGGAAAGCTACTACTCCGACATGGTTGTGGAGTCATCTCGTCTCTGGGAAGAAGCTGAATCGGAAATTGGTTACCGGGTGTACTTCAAGACCACGCATTTTGATCTGGGTCCGTCGGAGAGCAAGAGCCTCCGCTCTGTAATCGCGAACTGCTCATTAAACTGGACACCTCACCAAGTTCTTGGCCCTGAACAGGTCTCTGAGAAATTCTCCGGCAGGTTTGAACTGCCGGAGAATTGGGTTGGTTTGTATACCCAGATGGGAGGTGTAATAAAGCCAACAAAAGCAGTGGCTATGTTTCAAACACTGGAAATCCAAAGGGGAGCTGTTCTCAGGGATCACATGGAAGTGAAGGAGATTAAGAAGGATGATAAGAGAAGTGGAGTTTGGGTTTGTACCAGAAATGGTGAGAGGTTTTGGGGAAAGAAATGTGTGGTGACGGTTGGGGCTTGGACGAAGAAGTTAGGGAAAACAATTACTGGCCAAGTTTTGCCTATTAAACCATTACACACCACGGTAAGTTACTGGAGGATCAAGGAGGGGCACGAGGGGGAGTTCTCCATCAATGGCGGGTTTCCGACATTCGCAAGCTACGGTGAGCCTCTTCTCTACGGCACGCCGTCGCTGGAGTTCCCGGGACTGATCAAGATAGCCGTCCATGGCGGGTACCAGTGTGACCCTGACAGTAGAACATGGGAACCGATTTCAGTTGGGAATTCAGTGACTCAGTGGATAGAGAAGGTGTTTTCCGATCGAGTCGAGTCCGGCGGGCCTGTTTATAGGCAGTCTTGCATGTACTCGATGACACCGGACGGTGACTATGTGCTCGATTTCTTGGGTGGTGAGTTTGGAAGGGATGTGGTGGTTGCCGGAGGGTTCTCCGGTCATGGTTTCAAGATGGGTCCGGTGGTGGGAAGGATTGTGACTGATCTTGTGATGGATGGGGAGGCAAAAGGTGTGGAGCTTAAGCACTTTAGATTGGGGAGATTTGAGGAAAATTCAATGGGGAATGTGAAAGATTATGAACCACTCCAGTCCTATTTAGACCCTCTGTAACAAAATGACCCCCATCTTCATAGTTTGTCTAAATCTGTCTTCTGGTGTGATTAATTGGGGCATTTCAGCAAACAGTGTGTTGTAGTGTTCTAATCAAGTGGAAGAAGTATGAGCATAAAAAGTATGGCCAAACCTTGCTCCCTTAAATTATCTTCTTCCTTTCATCACATGGCCAAACCAGAATTTTAGAAACATTTTTGAATTAGGACCCTTTTTGCAACTTCTCTAAACCCACACGTATTCCATGCATCTTTTATAACTTATGATCCCTTATGATGTCACACCACTATATATACACCATCAAACCAACCAATAGAATTTAGGATAATCTCTAACTACCCTCTTTCTTTATTTAACCACATCCAACCATCGAATCTCTTCCAAAATTTCCAGATTCATTCTCCATATTACTTTTCATCATAATATAAATTTGGATTTATATTTAGTTCCCCAAAATTTCCAGGTTTAATTTAATCTCCCACTTTATCATTTCCAAATTATTTTATTAGTTCTCCAATAATTATATTTAAACTTTATTTATTATTTACCAAAAATTCGGGATAATACACCCCAAACCATCATCTCATTAGAATATATTTTTCTTCACATCATTTCCGGCTCCACTTAGAATGCATGAGTGCTTGAGTGTGCCAGTATCTGTGTCGATGCAAGGAGTCGAAAACTTTGACCCTGGCGCCGATCGCACGCAGAACAGGACAGATTGTGGTTCAGATACAACCCAACCGCCTGTAGACATAGAGACTTCTGATCTGGCGATTGCTGAGAGGATTGGGGTTTGTCCTCCAAGGTTCTCTCCCCCAATTTTATGGCTACATAAATGACAGCCATATTAGTGGTGATCGTTTGATGTTAAAAGTGTAGACATGTTGGGCCATGTGGGACAATGACCAGTCAAAATAATGTAAAATAGGTGACGGCCAAATTGGTGTTGGCCGTTTGATGTAAAAGTGTAGGAATTGTGAGCCGTGAGTGGTGACAGCCATTCCAAAGATAAATAGTGATAGAAAGAAATAAAGGTACAAATAAAACCACTAATATCTCAGTACTTGCCACCTGTTTCCCTATAGCCATGATCGGAATGTAGAGAGAAGAGATCGGGGACTACCTTGATGATCACTGGTTCTGGGACGCACATAAGGACTGCCCTTAGCCTTTGTTGAAAGAGTAAGGAAGATCGTACCTAGTCGTGATCGAGGTAGTGCTGTAGTGCCCCAGAACTAGGTCTGCCCTATCGCGGCACCAACCCCGTCCCTGAGACCTACTTATGGGCCCAATAGAACCTAATAAACACAATTAACCTGGGCAATTACAATGTAATCATTAGAGTACATAAGCTAAAGAAGCATGGAATAAAAATTTTCCGTATAACAAAAGATCATCTGTGTAACAACTCCAAAAGATATGATATCTATGTGAACAAAATACAACTAAGGCAACTAAATGTTCACAAGTTCTTTTCCAAATGTACATACATATACAAAATATATCTCCTGAAAGTATAAGTCCAAAAATAATATTTACATCCCATTTACAACTCCTCAGAATTCAATATACAACATCATATAGAGAATTCTACTATGGGTGGTAGTAGTCCTCTAGCCTATACTCAAGCTCACCCTCAATATCTGCCCCGGAACATGGCTCACCAAGCAGATCTAAAAACAAATCCGGTAAAATAAAACACGCGTGAAACTTAAAGTCCCAGTAAGCAGCAAACATGCATGTAGAGAAACAGTTTATGCAATTTTATAACATCATGATAACATACTCAAAGATAAAGTACCAAATGTAAACTAGAACAATTCAATCGGATACAAAAGTAATTCCGAGTCAAATATCTCAATCGGGTAACACATGAAATCAAAATCAATAAAACTAATCAAATGCTGCAAGCATGTCTTGGTACGACTCGTGGGTTAGCGTGTCTCTAAATTAGATTAATAACCATTGTCCAAGACCAACCAAACCAAGGATCAAGGCCAAGCGGAGTACCTCTACACTGCCCGATGAACCAAGGCCAAGTGGAGCGTCTCTACACTGCCTGATGAATCAAGGCCAAGCGGAGTGTCTCTACACTACCCGATGAATCAAGACCAAGTAGAGTAACCTCTACACTGCCCGATGAATCACAATAGACGAACAAGGACATTTGTAAGACCCTGAAAATTTCTTAAATAATAAAATAAATTAATAATTAATTTTTCTTGAGGATTTTATTGATGAAATAAATTTATAATTGTAGGTGATATCATTGATTATGGAGATCATGAGTTTGGC
The DNA here is from genome assembly GCA_947561395.2 of Buxus sempervirens. Lineage (NCBI taxonomy): Eukaryota > Viridiplantae > Streptophyta > Magnoliopsida > Buxales > Buxaceae > Buxus > Buxus sempervirens. Next base: position 26,774,421 of record OX387194.1, on the reverse strand, counting down.
GTAGATCAAACCTTGGATCGTGAGATATCGAGGTAAGAATTAAATATTTTGATGTTGTATTTCAATTGGGTGATTGTATTGTGGGTGATAGTGTGGGTTGAGTAGGATCATGGGGTATAAAAGAAATAGGGTTATACCCTAAGGAATACTAGAGGTGGCAATTGTGACTCGTGACCTGCCAACCCCCCCGAACCCACCCGGTCTTAGGCGGGTTAGGGTTGATTGTTTCAATCCGCAGGTTGGGTTTGGGTCATGAATTCTCACCCGATTATAAACAGGTTGGGTTAGGGTTTGACCCCTCAACCCAAAAATGACCCAATTACAACCCGTTTATTTTTTGTCTAATAAAAGTTTGGAACATTATAATAACAATACTTGTAGCTATTCAACCTTTCTTCGATCTTTTAGTAGAAATAATGACAAAGGATAAAGTGAAGAAAGACTTTTTTACGTATAAATATTTCAAATTTCTTAGCCTCTACTAATATAAATTGAGGCATTGATGACAAGTAAAGTCTTTTAAGACTTTATTATTACGTTTTAGTTCTTTTCTTTATGTTATTTTAGTTCTATCTTAATGATTGTTGTGTTATTATGCTTTTTAGGTGTTCTTTGATATTAAAATGAATTAAAAAATAGAATTTGCATAGAATTTTATATTAGAATGAATTAAAATTTTTAATTTTTAGTAGTAATTTAAATTATTTAAACGGGTTGGTGGGTTGAAGCGGGTTGAGTTAGGGTTGAGATATTCCAACCCGTTTATTAAATGGGCGGGTTCAGGTTGAGCCTTGGCTTGTTAACCCCATACATCAACCCAAGCCAAACCCGACCCATTGCCACCTCTAAGGAATATGATTAGTATTCCAATCGTATTTGTTGTGCG
>OX387194.1:24933535-25273535 GCA_947561395.2 Buxus sempervirens | reverse complement strand
AAGCCACAGACGAGATTCCAAAGCCCAACCTCACTAAAGAGAATCACACGTTTGAGGACCCAGATGTAATGGTAACCAACTCCCCCCTTAGTACCTTTCCTTAAATCCCCTTTTCGGAATCGGATTCCATCCAGCAGCAGGGAACCCCACACTTATAACTTATTTATAAGACTAGGTTTAGGATCTGACGGACGGAAGGAAGACTTTTTCACTCAAAGCAAAGGACTCTACCTACTCTCCTTTTATCAGTTCCATTGCTGAAACCGGGCCTCGCCCTAAACTAAACCAAAGTAAAGGGCTACTTGTTACCAATGATAATTGAATGACTGAAAGCCTTACGATTGGACGATAAAGAGCAAGAAAAGGGGAAGACTACTATTTCGCTCCTATTCCACTTGGTCAAGCTGCTTTACGCTTCCCTACTGAAAGAAGAAATAGAGCCGGTAACTTTCATCTCCTATCCTTCAGAAAGATTTGAACTTATTCTTCCAGTCTATCCCACTTCCACCACAACATTAGCCCTTTCGGATGACGTTGATGACAGAGAATCCATCCCATTTTTTATCGCTGAAATTGGAGCAGCCTTTAATCTTCCTACCTGCGAATTCTGACCTTTTATCAGCAGGTTGGGTAGCGTAGTAAGGTTAGAGGCCGGTGTAGCACGAGCAGGAGTTTGAGCTGCTTTCTTTCAATTACGTAAAAGTTCTTGAGTTGGGTTGTTAGTCGCAAGTCTTTCAGAACAGAAAAATCCTCTTATTTATGAGTCATTCTTGACAATGTTCATTGCCTTATTTGGACCTGGAAAAGCCGAATAAACGGACCGGTGGGCTCGATCAATTGGATCGCAGGTTCCGGCACGAGAATGCTGCGGGCGGGTGGCGAAGCGCACCCATGAAACTACTTCTACACTACACCCGGAACAGAATTCAAGCTCTGCATATACATCGATTTCGGGAGGGAGTGACTCTTTATGGCCGGTGTCCCACAGCGCACGCTTTCCTACGAGAAATTAAAAAAGGCTTTGCTCCGGCTGCACACGAAAGAATGGAAAGTCCCCGGCTATAAGTTGGTATAAAAGGACGCATTTGGACGAGTTATTACCGAACATAGTGGCGGAGCGCCGCGGCGATAATTTGAAGATAATTGAAGACTAGCGAACGCTACTTCTTCCCCTTCCTCACCCGGGTGGTGAGCTAGGAGGGAAGGAACATTCCATGCATGGAATGATAGAACAGAACGGCCGACAGCTACTTGGGTTAGGCGGCTCAGTGAGACAGGGAAGGGCGAACGAAGTGGTGGCTCAGGGAGCCAAATACATGAATGAAGCTATACTGTAGAGTTATCACTGCTTGACTGCTTGACTGCTATAGTTCAGCTCTTACTGCCTCTCGTGAAAGAGATCCTTGAGTGGAATCGAGGCCGCTGGAAGTTGTTAGCTAATCAACTTGCTTGCAAAGCGGCGTGAAAGCGCTTAGCCGTTAAGAGCATCAAGGTTGTGTTAACTTCCTCTGCCGGAACTCTGAAAGGTATTCTTTTGTTAATAAGCTAGGTTTGGACCAAACTAAACTACTTGGTAGCTTGGTTTAAGGGAAGAAGGCCTTATGCGTGTGTGCGCGTGTACCGAAAGAAATGTGTTCTATGGCCTCGGAAAGGGCTGAAGCGACAATGCTTTCTCTTACGATATAAAGGGGAAGTAGAAGCTGCGGGTCGTCGTGTTCGTGAACGCATACAAAATAATCTCAGTCTCATCCGAGACAGAAGCTAGCGAAAGACAGCGAGCGAAACGAGGGCGGTGGTGGGGAAGGAACCGGGGAGAGTCAATTAATCCTACCTCTCACTTAAGAGCGGAGCGGCAAAGAAGACTCCACAATTGACTCTACAAGAACGACTTATCCATACCTAGGTACAGAACGAGACCCGTTAGTGAGGTCCATATCGGTAATAGAAAGACCAGCCACCAAAAGCATTCCGATGGAGCAGAAGTAGACCCTTCCCCCACCATAATAGCACCACCTAGCTTCGCTGCATCGGGATAGTAGTTGCACATATAATTATTTAGTGATCGTTGTAGGGATAATGAAACCAATGATCGAGTTAACCTAGCCTAGCGACATCCATCCCTTGTCTCCGACCGGGAGATAGAGACTACTTCATGCGCTACTCCAACATCTCCTGCCCTAATCTAAGTGGGGGTAGGCCTTTTCAAGACCCTGCTTTTTCCTTTCGGAAAACCTGAATTCGTTAGGTGGGTCACCCTCCTATCCTGCCACTTATGACATTACGAGCTCCAAGCCTGCACTTTTCTGTCCTAACGAAGTGGGCCTATCCTACCCCAATTAATACATGCAAATGAGGCTCAGGGCTATGCAATCTAAGCTCGGTTTTACGGTTCCCACGCTGAAATACCTCCACACAAGTGCGAACGCAAGTGCTTCTCGGGCTCTTTTTTTATTTTTAGTCTTGTTATGGGCCCGATAGTCGATACATAGACGGAGGCTTGCGTCATGCTTATTCTGGAACAGCACCGGTGCCCCGAACGGTGCCTTCAAGGCTCTGATATAGCCGGCATCGATCAGCTCCTTGAGTTGCTTCCTTAGCTCTGATAGTTCAGGGTTAGGCTTTGCATAAACTGACTGACAACGCTCACAGCATGAGTGATATCTGGTCGTGTGATGATGAGATATGAGATAGACGCCTCACAAGTCTCCGATACTGCTTTTTGGGTCATTCAATTAAGAAGATCACCTTGATCCTCACTAAGCTTGTGATTAAGCTCAAGAGGTGTCGCAATGGACTTACCAACCAAGAAAACCTGTATCTTTAAATTCAACATATCATTAACATACTTTCGTTGCGAGAGAACTACACCTGCTTTGGATCGAGCAACTTCAATACCAAGGAAATGACGAAGGGACCCTAAGTCCTTCCTTCATCTCAAACTTTTGAGTCTGGATAATGGTATTTTACTTTAGACACTCAGGTTTCCGAGTGCTCTTGCCTTGGTGCTTTCTTTTTTAATCGTCTCGGTCTTGGAATCTTCTTCTTCACTATCAAAAGGGCCATCCACATACATTTGAGCGTCGGCGCAGTATGCTTCAAGTCCTTTGAAGGGTTTCTGATCAGCGCCCTGCACACTTGTCTGTTCTTAAAGGTTTACGTACTTGAGGCATTGATGAAGGGTGGACAGTACTATCCGATTGTCATGGATCCATGGCTGCCCTAAGAGAAGACTCTCGTTATCAATGACGTAACAAGTGACCTCTGTCTTGAGTTTTTCAACCAGGCGAATTTTCCCAAGAGCCTTTTGTGCTTTAGCATTGTACCCTTGAATTAGAGTCCTGGTGTGGATTTCCTGGGCGGAATGCCTAGGTGGGCAAGAGTGCGGAGCGGCATAACGTTAACTGCCGACCCCGGATCGACCTGGATTTGCTGCACTTTCACGTCCGCAAGGTACCCTGAAAGGTAGAGAGGTTGATTGTGCTTCATGTCTCCCAAGAGCATATTGTCCTGAGTGAAGGTAATGTTTGTTATCGCCGCTTCCTACATGGCGGTACATTTCTGGCACTTCAAAGGTTCTTCAACCTCCACTCGATTGACATGGGGCGCATATCTCTCGGCTTCAGTGAGTGCTTTGATTATTGCCTTCCTTCTCTCTGGCGACAGACGTCAAAGGTCATACATTGTTATGCAAGCTGGTACGTTTGCCAATTGTGCGACCAGGTCGTAATAATCCAAAGGCTCTTCTAAGCCGGCAGGTCTTTCTTCTTCGTAAGGGGTTGCGAATCCGCAGATTTGGGGCGAGTCGGGTCGTAGTTACGATGGAATTTCCGACGAAACCGGGTCCCCTAACCAACTGTATGTACATCGGGGTTTGGTGGGTTGCCCCGGGTGTTGGAATCCAATCCCGACGACTCGGGAACTTCAGACACTTTAACCATTTTACAAGTATTATTCTACTTTGCGGGGTACGAGCGCGCAGGGCCCTCATCCCCCATTATATGACTGACAATAGGCTTATTTACATAAACTTTGAATTCGTCGGGGATGACATTTGACTTTAGATGAGCCAAAAGCATTGAGACAGCTTAACTAGAGGTGCCGGTGACCTGTATCGTCGGGTCCGACGGACGGTAAGGCCTTCGATCAGTCTTAGCTGATAGAATAGATCGAGAACGGCTTACAATATTTCATTTGAAGCGTGACCCTGACATTTTCCTACTTTTTTTTATTTATGATCTTTGGTTGAATTGTAATGTTGGCCGACCTTCGTACTTGACCGAAAGAAAAGGGACGCCTCTTCTGCCGTCTTCCCCTGTATCCCTTACTAGCATTCAACACAGTCGAATCACTCTATCTTCGAGCTGTCGCGCCAAGTCTTACCAGAATCTGATTGGCCGAATACAGATGTGACAGCTGAAAATCTTCCCCTAGAACTGATTCAGCCTTCCTCGAGTATTAACCATGCCGCTAGGGGGCAAGACCATCAGAATTTTTTCTTTTTTCAAGCATTACGTGGATTCGACTTTGGATGTCAACGCAGGCATATCTAGTTCAGAAAAGACATTCGAAGGGTGGGGAAGCAAAAAAAGCTAGAGAGCCTTTTTCCGGAAAGGAGGGTTCGGCACCATCAGGTCTCATGACCGGGGTTTTTTCCACCCCGAGCCCACCTGAGCTCCTTTTGGGATCCTAGGGGTTTACTGTGTCCGAAGAGGCGTCCACGGAGGCTGTTATTCTACTGTATTCCGAGGATTACCTCGGGTCTCGCACTCTATAATCGGTTAACCATGCGGTTTACGATCGCTGGTCTAGACAACCAGCGCCCACCTCCCCACGTCGAACGACTTTTTGCGAGAAGCTTCAAAGACAGGGTGCTAAATTGAATATAAAAAAAAATATGGATATATGAAGGAATGAATACTTTATTTTACTTATTAGAGCGCTTTGGTACGCGGGCTTGGCGGGGGACTTTGGAAAGTCCCCGACAGTTGGTTGGATTTCTAAAGAAGATTCAGGTGCTATTGGTGTTTGATTCCAGATCTAGATGGATCCCTATCTTTATCTCTATCCACGGAGATACCTATCTATATGGAGAGAGATCTATCTATGAATCGATCTAGACTATCCTCTATCCGGATAGAGATTTCCCTATGAGCGACTACGCCGATCTTTATATGTTTTGGCCACGTCCGTTTCTGCTCCGAAGAGGAAGGTTTGGATCTTTCAATCTTATGTCGTGAGGGATGTGACCTAACATAGGTCCATAAGATACCACAGCTTTTGGTGTTCTATGAGTAGGTAGTTCGATCCTTTTGACTCTTCTCTTCATAGTTCATAGTAAACTGATGGGGGGATCCGGAGCAAGGGGTCGAATTACTATATAAAGAAGAGTTGTAAACTATAGGACTTCTTGTTCGAGTAGGAAGATTTAGGTTTTTCTCGTTCCTTCTCTTCGATAAGAATAGGGATTTGAAATTATACAAATTCCTCTTCATTCTGTTGTGCTCAGCGAAGGAACTGCCTAAGCATACTTTTTCGGATCCAATCTTCTTTGTTCTTTCTAAGTCTTCTTCTTGCATAGAAGAACGCAACTCTTGCAAAAACCGGGATTGTAGTAGTAGGCGGCACCCCCTCTTAGTTTTGAGTAGGCGGAACCATTCTGTTTTGGTTCTTCTCCACATTCTTACCGGGTGATCCAGGAATTTGCCTATGATTTTTTCAACTGATATGTCGATATAGAAAGATCTCCTTATTTCTTCACCGTGGGTTCTCGCGTAATTTTCTTGAAAAGATATTAGATCACCGTGGGATACTTTCAAATGAGTAATGCTTACCATTCCATTATTCACACAAAGCCTTCGATGACTTATCGGCTGCCTTGCTTGAGGAAGAGTTTCACGAAAATGGAGACGAACCGGAATAACGTCCGATCTTGTTTCTGGATTGAGTAGAAAAGGGATATATGAAGTTCGTTCTCTTCCTCTGTGCATCTCTGTGATGGGTAAATCCCCATGAAAAAGGGGCAACATTCGTTTAGTTTGTGATTGGATGTAACTGTTAAGATTTTCTCTCGGATCAATCTTTCTCTTAATAGAGCTCTTCTTCTTCCTCAATATTCAGAGAATGCGGCGTTGTTTTATTGTAAGTTCTCTCTTCCGAACATTTCCTGGAAGTAGACGACAAGTTTTAAAAAAAAACATGTATGTATAAATAGTATATATATTATATATATATATATATATATAGTCCACATTCTTCCTTTCATCATAGGTAAGGTATTTCAAGGCTAGGATCAGTCCAATAATACTACTCACTGGTAAATAGCGGAAATGGACGAAGACCTATTGTGCTATTTAAAAAAAAAAAAGGAACACCAGAAACGGGGACTACCCGAGCTAATGATAGAGGCAAGAACACTTTCACTGGTGTCTACAACAGACGGTTAGGATCATTGGATCAGCACGACCTGAGCTATGGGCCATCCAAGAGGTAGGCCACAAATCCCACAGTCTGGACTGATAAGTTGGTTGGGCCCGTATAGGGCCTATGGTGCCAATACCACTATATAGTAGACATCATCAAAGCCCTCGTTGTCATTTCTCTTTCTTTTGAAAAAACTAAAAATATGTGTTGATCCGTTAATCATGCAACCCTCATGAACCAACCACCAACCAATCATGCTATCCTTACCTTCCAACCCGATTCCGCTTCTGCAGCAGCATATAATCTCGGACCCTTGCTGCCAGCAGCTCCATCTTGCAGTATGGACAGCGCAAGAATCCGCGGAGCAGCGGTGCTGATTCTTATTTTTCTCGTGACGTCGTCTTTGGGCGGCGCCTTCGCCGTCCGGGATTCAAATCCTGTGGTGCCCCCACCCCAGCTGCGGATCTGTCGCACAAGGGGACGGTTTTCGTCCCCAAAAGAAGAATGCCGGTTCCGCCATCCGGCCCGAGCCGGTGCCACAATCGCGCCGCCGCTTCCTCGGCGCCGGGGCTTCTCTTTGAAGGCTCGAAAAGGCTTGTTCCGGATGGCCCGAATCCACTCCATAACTAGTGGAGTGGAACCTTATGTGTAACGTAGGGGTTTTTAGTGTAACTTCAATGTTCCAGTTCTTACAAGAATAATGGATAAACCAATAAAATAAGGAGCAACCCCTATTTTCTGTCTGACTGTACTGTTCATCCTTTTGCTATTATTTATCTTTTATCGATTCATTTCATATGCTCTATCTAGAGCAATGTACTTATTGAATTTGGTTCCTTCTAAATCTCTTTCCAAGACACCTGTCGAATTGTGTATGGGGCGAAAGCCCAGTTTAAGACATATCCACGGGGATGTCCAGCACATGTGCATAGAGGGAAGACTGATAAGTTGGAATAAAGATCAGAAGTATGCTTTTGTGTTGGCTATCGAAAAGGAAGTAGGGGAGGCTTGTTCTATAGTACCAGAGATAAGAAAGTGTTTGTGAGTACAAAGGCTACATTTCTGGAGGATGACTATATGAAGAGCTTCAAGTCCAGAAGTCAGGTTGTTTTAGAAGAAATGTCAGATACTCTAGCGGGACAATCCCGACTGATCGGATCTGCCGTAGACACCCGAGAGACCTCCACAAGGCAGGCTAAAAGAGAGTAAGAGGACAACAAGCACAGAGTTATGCTTTCATTTCTTTGTTGAGATTGAAATCAAGTTCTTTAAAAAAGGGGTAGGTATAATGCACGCAGGCAAAACAGCCCTACAAGGAAAAGGACTTCCTTACTTTTCTTTCATAGTAGTCTTAATGACTAGTAGTTTGAAGCCTTAAGAAACAGGTTTTTTTTCGGCACTCGGTTCCTTCGTCTTAAGTCAAGTTTAGTTTACTTTTTCGATTCGGAACTCTTAGTCGAGCTGATGGCGAGATCTATTTTTTTTTTTAGGTTCAAGAGGAAAGAGAGGAACCCCTTTATTAGTATTAGTAAGGCCAATGGTGCTTTTACGAAAGAGCTTAACTAATAGGGCACCGGTGGCTAATACCTTCTCGACACTATTGAACCTAAAATCCGCTCTCAATCGCTCTTTTTAGTGGGGAGGAATCGTTTTCGTATCCTGGACTTAAGGAAGAAGTTCCCTATCTGCTCGGTTGGCAGTGCCAGTTTTTTGTTTTCAAGTAAAGCTCCGTATCCCTATCTCTTTTTAGGTTGGCATAACAAAGAAAGGAAAGAAAGTGCCAAGAAACAACACATACCCATAACTTTTGGAAGGTTCGGGATCATCAGGGAGACGGAACTTGACTTCACTGAACCGGCACTACTATTTGTCGGCTCCTACCACTCGTCCCTCGTCTTTCCCTCGTCTGCTCGTCGAGTGCGTCCCTGGCCCTCGCTCGTCTCTAGTAGCCGATCGACTCTCTTCGCTCCTCTCCCACCTTATGAATTTTATAGGGCGAGTCACTCAAGTCCCTTGTCACTCGTTCCTCTTTTACGAAAATCCCGGGGTTTATGCGTTTTTCGGAAACTAAAGTCGCTCGTCAAGCTAAAAACAGACGACAACCTTAGGGGCTCACGAAGTAAAGTACACAGCGAGTGTAGTTCTACGGAACCCTTAAGCTCGCTTTGTAGACTACACTCGCTGCTACCGAACGCTGGGTTTATGACTTCGTTTTTCGGTTCTAAAAGTCCAAAGTCACTAATAGCCGAGCTCGACAACGAAACGGGGTTTCAGCGTCGTCTCCTACAACTTGTTTTCGTCCTTCGCTCGTCATGTAGGAGACGAAGTAACTTAGTTCCGTTAGGAATTCAGGAGACGAAACGCAAAGTAAAGTTCCCTAACCCTAGCGAAGCGGTATCCGGGCTCCGTAGATACCTACCGGCGAATCCGTGCTTCCTTCAAATAAAGGAAGGAGGGTTCCGGGTCGAAACTTGCCAGGCGGGTGAGTTGTTTACGGAACTGTACTGATTACGTGACTTGACTTTGAAGAGGACGAGCTCCCGGGAGCCTTCACTCGTCAACCTAAAAACAGAGGAGTTCCCTCACTACGAAAGGTGTCCCGTGGATGGACGAGTTCCTAAACTACGAAAGATATGGAGCGGATGGACTGCTATGAGTTCCGGAGCAAGCTGAAAAAGCCCTTGACTATACAGGGCGCGTTAGCGCCCCAGCTCCAGCTTACCTTACTATACAAGGGCACCCCAGCGAAGCGAAGAAAACTACAGTGCGCGCATTAGCTTAGCTGCAATAAAACGGCTGCGCCTTAGTAACTAACGCCCAAGAAGCAACCTTTATTATAGCTATACAAGGGCGCTAACGCGCGAAAGAACTTGCAACATTCTAAAGTCAAGGGCGCGTTAGTCACTAAGGCCTCGTCTTTAGCAGGGCTTTTCTTGGTTAGAACGCAACAAGCAAGGGTGGTCTACGATCAGAGCTGATTGACGACCACCCTTGCGCGTTAGCGCAACCATTTTATTGCTTGCGCCGGACCACCGACGAATAATAGGTACCCCCACCCCAGGCAGAGTTAGTGAGCCGTGTAATAGGTGACCATTTCGCGCGGTTCGGGGGGCACTTGAGTCAGCCGCCGGCGCCCGACTGCGTCTTGACCCCTATCAAATTTTTGGGCCAATTCCCCCTTCGTACTACCAAAAAATGAGATTCTTGCCGAATCCGAGTTTGCAGCTCCAACCATTACCAAACTAATACCTATTCCGTTTAGTACTTCAGGGCCCCCATTCCCCCCCACTGGGATTTAGCTTTCCTTATCCACGTGCGCACTGCGTCAGCACTGGAGAAAAAGAGGTCGGCTTTATTGAAGAAGAAGGGGCGGGCCGGGTGCTTGTGGGCCCCCTTTGCAGCAAGTGCTTGTTGGACCCCCACCCCCGTTTCCCGAGAGGGGGCCGGGCTTTGTTTCCCCAGCGGCCGGCCAGTGGCGGCAGAAAACGAACTCGGGTGGGCTCCGCGCGGTTCGCGTTTTCTTGTGTTGAGAGCTTCTCATTCTCTTATAGAAGCCCGCATCCACGCCGGGGGACGGGTAAAGCCCAGCGAAGCTGCAGGGAGCACTGAGCAATGGGGGGGATGAGGGCGACTCCGCCCATGGGTTGGACCACACCACAGGCGGAAGTCCTTCCACGGCAGGAGAAGGGCAGCGTCCTCGTTGTCGGGCCAACAAGAAACGGAAGCTAGTCGTTGGAGGGGCTCGTGGAGTGCGACTCCACAGAAGAGTACGCGCGCTAGCGCGCTACTCATCACTTTTAAAAATCCCCAGTAGCAACTTTAAAGGAGCATAACTCCTAGTATTTCAACCAGATTGACTTGAGATTTTGCATGAGTTCCTTATTTACCATAATCTTTCAAATAGAGTTGGTTTGATTTGATTTAAGATTGTATTTGAATGATTTCAAGACAAATGGCATTACTTTTCACCGAATTTTCCGGATTTGATTCAACTTGGTTTTTTGAATAACTTGTGCTTTGATTTCCATCTTTTGAGATATTCCAGAAATGATATTGACATAAGAGAGGATCTAGAATCCATTTAGATCTTCATGTGAAAATATCATACATTGGTCCTTTTTCAAGGTTTTCTATGATTTTAACAAGCTTTCTATTTTTGCATGAACATACACTTGATAACCACTTTGTGTGGATGAATGGGGGTGCCTAACACTTTCCCCCGTTCATAATCTAATCCCCTTACCCATCTCTGGATTTGATTTTCAAGTAGGGTTATTTTTACCCTAGAATTTGCCTTTTTACACTTTTTGATGATTTTTGAATATTTTGGTGTCCATTCTCACCTCAAAATTCTGAATGGTGGCGACTCTCCCATTTTTACGTTGAGCCCCGCGTGTTGACGGAGGGATGATCATTCCGGTGATTTTTCCATGTCTCACAAAAGGATACAGATTTTTCCGTGTTATTCTCACTATTGGAATCCCCATTCACGGGTCATGGAACCTGCAACTTTGATGGCTAGTCTTAGCAAATGGTGATGGAAGGCCTCCAGATTTGCAGTCGTTGGTATTGTTATCTTGCTGGTAGTTAATTCGACAAGCACCTTTATTGAAGAAAACCAAGCTAGAAATGCTACAGCAGCTCTTATGGCAGATCTTACTCTTAAGATAAAGGTCCTTCAAGAAAATTACAGCTCTTATGGCAGGTCTTTTGGTATTGTCGCTGGAGTGAGCAGGATGGTGCAATTCTAGTGCCCAGAGATATCGTCAACATCAAATTAGAAAGTTAACCTACATTGTGTCATTGTTTCTTATTATTGTTCATGAAAAAGGCAAAAGAAAAAGGAAAAAGAAAAATTTTAGGAAACTCATTTCATTATTTGTTAACCAAACAACTATTTGGATTAGAATTGATTTCTTTATGTGTTAACCAAACGGAATTAGAAATCCAACAAAATTAATTCGCAAAATGAGTTCCAGGAACTCATTCTCAGAATGAATTCTGAATTCGGAATGAATGCCAAACAAGCCCTTAAATTATTGGGGAATTAATCAGTTAATCCAGATTAATGCAATTAATCTTCAATAAATTCTTAAGGGTTCTTAAACATCTTCTTCATGATCTTGGTCTTCCAAAAGCCTAATAACGGCTTAGAATAATTAAAGATTATCTATCCAACTCTCTCATCATAGTGCTTCGTAGATCTCAAGATCCCTAACACGGGATGAAGAAAGGAAGAATAATCTGTTTGGGAAGAGATATAAAAAAAAAAGAGACATTACCTTCTCAAATATTAAGGAAGACAGAAGAGGAGACAAGAGCAATGAAAGCCTTTGGGTTTTCTTGTTTCAGGATAGAAGAAATTCATAGAATGAAACAAAAGTGATAAAGAACCCTTATTTATATAAGGGAAATCCTATTTGAATTAGGATTTATCCTTTCAAATTTTCAAAATAAACTCAAACTTGAATTTTGAACTCACATGTGATAAACATCACATGCAAGCTCGAGGGGGCACTGTTTGCACATAAAAAAATAAAAAAAATTTGATGACATGGCACTGTATGCCATGTCCCAAGAGCACCCCCAAAGTAAAAAAAAAGTTTTAAATAAAATAAGAAAAAAAAAGACATGCACGACTCCATAAGAGGAGAAGGGGGGACCACATGCCACGTTCCCCCCCCCCCCCCCCCCTCTCCCTTTTTTTTTTTTAATTAAAAAAAAGGCACCTTTTCATTAGGACACGTCCCCTCTTAGGGATAATTAACAGCAAAAAAAATAAGAGGGATAATTAATCAAAAGAGAAAAAGAGGATAAAAAATATATATCTATTCTCTTAAGGGAAACAGCTTCGGGCTGACGTGCCCGCCTCGCGCGGCCTCGCCGGCCCGAGCCTCTCTAATTCTTTTTTTTTTTTTTCAACCCATCGTCAATCCCATCGCCAATCCCATCGCCGGGCTCGGGTTGACATGGCCGCCTTGGCGAGCCTCGCCCGTCCGAGCCTCTAGCGACAATTAAGAAACATTCTCTCCCTCACTTGTCTACAGTTTATTTCCTATTATTTATAATTAGGTTTTTCTCTCCATCATCGGTCTATCTCTCTCTCTCACCCGTGGTTCTCTCCATCACCTGTCTACAGTATAGTAGGTGGGTTTCTCAGAGAATTAAGAAACTTTCTCTCTCCTCATCCGTGTCTCTCTCACACACCCGTGTTTCTCTTTCTCACTCTCTTGCTCATCGTTCTGGTCGGTATCTCTCCCTCACCTCTCTCTCTCTCTTAGCCGTCATTCTCTCTTTCACCCTGTCTCTCACTCTGTTGAAATCTTACCTACTCCGGCTATCTTCTCCTTTGCAGTGATCTGCTCTTCTACAATGTTCCAATTGCAAGTCACCTTCTTTGTTAAACGACATCCCTCTTTTGCCAATCCATACTCTCACAATCCATACTTTCTTGGAAGGAATCGATTGCAGTCCCCAACTGCTCTTCAGCCACCAAAAGACACCCCTCCTCAACCAAACGACATCCCTCTTCCGCCAATCCATACTTTCTACGAAAATCTGGGGCTTTCGGGATGGGAATTTCACTGCTTCTGCAGATAGGCAGATGGGGGCTTTGTTGAGGAGTAGAGGCGAATCGGATCATATTGACGAGCAAGAGAAGACACAATGGAATCTGAATTAACGTTGTGGGGCTTTGTCAATTTACTATGACTCTCCTTCCCTTTTTCACGAAGCTATTTTGTAGGTAATTATTTGTTAATGTTGATTTTTATTTTTTATTTTTGCTCTCTGGCCATCCAGCTGCCCGAAAGGAAGCGTCAGTAGAAAACGAAAACGTCAGACGATCTGGTATTTCTCCTTCTTCGTCGTCGTGCTCTTCTTCTATTTTATTTCTGGCGTCCTCTTCTTCTGGCAGTAGGGAAGCATGCAAGGCTGCCTATAACATCGCCGAGAAGGGAAAAGCTTCCCAGAAACTAGTACCCCTTCCGTCAACCATCAATTTGTTTGCTTGGTTTCTATTGATTTGGATTCTTATCTGAATTTTTAATTAATAAGTTGTTCCTTGATTTATGATCAGTCGAGTGAGAAGACACGAGTCAATGCATCCATTTTATAGTATTTGAACCACAATTTTAGGAATTTTTCAACTAATTATATAGGGAAAATTCCTTATATTGATGAAATTTTATGATTAATGAACAATCCCAATAAACAATAACCATATCTATGAACCCAGAACCAGACCCATCTTCATCGAGTTTGAACTTTACAAACTGAACCAAACAAAGTGTACAAAACTCAAAACATATTGACTCAAAGTCATGATGGGTAGATCAGGAATTGGCTCCAATTTGATTGAGTTGAACCGTAATACTGTTACATAGATTTTCTGAAGACAATCCCAGTTGCCCTTATAATTCTAGACATTTTCCATCCAAATCTATAAGTGATTTAAGCAATGACCGGAGGAGCTCTATAATTACCAGGAAATGACTTAAAGCTCAAGCCTAAAGTAATCAAAGGTGGGAAGCCAAAGTGCAAGCTGGTACCTCTTCTATCATTTCAAATCCCAGTGCCCTGTGAAAGAATCACCTAGAGACTTAGTGTTTGCAGAACATATCAAAGAGTTCATAGCAGCTGCAATAGAGGTATACCTCATGGCAACATTCAGCTTCTTCGCATCAATAGTGCCTTTAAAGAAAAAGTAAAAAATTTAGTTCATATATTCAACTATATAAACATTACAAAACATAGATAATTTCCTAACCTGAGCCATCGGTGTCAAATAAATCAAATGCATCCTTTATCTCTTGCTTTTTCCGTTGTGTTAATCCATGATGGCGCCGTCTAGGTTTATCTATCCTGGATGATCTTGTGTAAATGTTTGCCTGATAAGCTAATTGCAATTTGCAAATTAAAAAAAAAGCCATATCACCAAACATTAAATCCATAAAGGATAAAGCTAAAAGGCGACCGGGCTGATTTGATGAGTTTCAAGAACGCAAGAGGAGACAAACCACATTGAAAGAGAATTTAGTTGGGAAAATTAATTTGTAGTGGTACTTTATCAAATGATTTAAGATTTAATCAGTAAAGTTTTGAGTTTTAACTTTTAATGCACATTTATCAAAATAATTAATTTTTAATGTCATTTTGCTATTACAAATCTGATATTCCAAGAATGCCTTTATATCACTCATCCAAATAATTTGTACAAGTCATTGACTTATACAAGCTAATTTATTGACTTGTACAAGTCATTTTATTGTTTGTACAAGTCCCGGAAGTAAGTTGTATAAGGGTATTTTTTTGGAAGAATTTATGTGTAAACAGTGAAATAGTATTAAAAATTAATTATTTTGATAAAGGTGTATTAAAAGTTAAAATTCAAAACTTTATTGACTAAATCTTAAATAATTTAATAAAATACCACTAAAAATTAATTTTCTCAATTTTATTTGGCTTTCTTATCATCCTCGTCACGTAACGTTGCCAAATCAAGTGAAGGATTAGAAAAAGTGATTTGACGAGTTTCTTGGGAGGCAAGAGGAGACAAATCACGTTGAAAGACACTTTTACTTGGGTTTTTCTATCATCCTCGTCACGGACCGTAGTCAAATCAAGTAAAGGATTAAAAAAGGGGCGTTGTTTTGCGTGAAGAAGTTGTTCCAGGATTTTGATATCATGTGTGTTATACACCATATCAAAACAAATTAAAAGCTACAAAGTAAGCGTGTTTTGTGCGAACCGATTTCTAAACAGAAGAATTTCATCAAAAAAAGATTGTTAAAGAGAAGAAGACTCTTTTTGGGGTTTGATATTGTGCTTGACAAAGACTTTTGGCTTTTGCTACGGCACTTTTTTTTGGTAGTCTTTTTGCTACGGCACTTGCCAAACGCTAAGAAGACAGTAACCAACGTTCGAGTCAATGGGTGGTGATATCATACGTGACAGAGTACCACGAGAGAGCCTAATACATAGGTCCGTTTAAAAAAAAAAGAATCTGTTTGTTTGTCATCTTGATTACATCTCTCATAGTGTTACAGCAAACTCAATTATTGTAAGTTTTGTTTTTTGATTTCGGTTGTGACTATATACGTATCAAAATCAAAACTAAACTAACTTTGGATTACGCAATGAGTACTCAAAGTGGGAAATCATATGTAGTCAATCAAAGTGCACCCAAGCTCTCCTAGTCACAACGTGATGAACTCTTGCTTGAGTTGGTGAACCAGCTTACTTCTATCACTCAAAAGATGGACACGGTATGGAATCAATTGTACGGGGATCAACATCCAGAAGATGCTGTTGATGTTGAAGAAGCCATATGGCAGATGAACAAGTTAGCCAAAGAAAATCCTGATAATGAAATAGCTGAAAGCAGTGCAAAGGCTACCACAAGACAGACCTAGAATCATGGAGCATATTGAGGTCCAAGAAATAATACGCCTCAACATCCAACTCATGTTAGACATGAGAATATGCCGCACCTGCGAACTTTTTAAAATATTTTGGAGCGACCAGACTATCATGAAGATAGATTTGATGAAGTTGTTAAACGAGTACGTGTAGATGTTCTAGATTTCTTCGGAAAACTAGATCCTCATGCCTTTCAAGACTGGTTGTTGTCTCTTGATGGTTATTTCGAGTGGTTTGATATGTCCGATGAGAGGAAGGTCCGATTTGTCAAGATGAAGCTTAAAGGCCAAGCATGAATTTGGTGGCACAGCGTAGAAGAACAACTCCATCGTCTTCAACAAACTCCTATAACTGATTGGGAAGAAATGAAGCTCAAGTTGAAAGAAAAATATTTACCAGTTGATTACGAGGAGTCAATTTTTGAAGAGTTGTTACTCCATCGACAAGGAAGCTCAACAGTAGATGATTACACCAGCAAGTTTCATGAATTAACAATTCGAAGCTAGGTCACGGAAATTGAAAGATAGGCTATTGCTCGTTACACGTTAGGACTTCAAGCAGAAATAATGGAGGAGTTAATAACAATCAGGCTGGTTAGTGTTGATGAAGCATTTCAATTAGCACTCAAGATTGAAAACCAGCTAAAGATACCTTCAATGCAACGGCCTAACTCACAATTAGGTGGTAATTCATCTTTTCATACTTTTCCAGCAAGAAGGGCAAATTCAAGCATGACAAACCTTGCTCCTACTCCTGTCAATAGAAGTGCTAATCCTACAAATCCTGGAATAACTAACTGTAATGATCGAAAAGGAAAAGCTATAGACAATGCTTCTTTGAGGAGAGTTACTGGTAATGACGAATGCTATAAATGCAGTGGAAAGGGACACTATGCCATTGTGTGTCCTACAAAAGATTGAAAGTTTGCACTTGTTTGTGACTCAGATCTTTTGTGTGATGAGGAAGATTTTATCGATGAACATGAAGATCAAGATGAAGCCATTGAAAGGGAGCCAAAAGAAGCTATTGAAGAAGATTGTTTAGAAGGTTCAAATGATCCTGTTCTTATTGCTAGAAGAATTCTTACAACTCCTAAAGAAGAGGAAGCAGAAGATTGGAGGAGTACCAGCATATTCCAAACAAGAGTAAGTCACAATGGATGAGCATTGAATATCATCGTTGATGTAGGGAGTAACATGAATGTAGCATCACAAGAGTTTTTTTTAGGAAACCCCACTAAAGCAGGAATAACTTTAGTGGCACTCCATCGGTGGGAGGAGGGTTGAGGCAGACCCTGACCTGTATATTAATTTGTAGACACCCCAAAATTGCATGATTTTTGATAAATCTTGAAAGAGAAATATTTTATTGGAATTTTCAATTATTAGCATTGGGTTTGAGATCCTTAACCCATTTGAATCCAAAACCACAAAGGAAAAGGCCCAAATTCAATCTTTTACGCAAAGTCAAACTTTTTCCGGTTGAATTTTGTTGACTTTTGACCCCAAAAAATGAAATATTTTTTAAGGCAAGATTTCAAGATAATTTTTCCCAGTAATCAGGTTTTTAGCAATGTTATTGCAAAAATGAATTTTTTGAGCCTTTAAATCTTGACGAATACCTTGGTATTAACATGTTGAATCTTTTTACCGAACCTGAAAAACCGGAATTTAGCCTTGAATTGGAAAGTTGACTTTTTATTCACTTGGAATTTGGGTCTGGAACTATTTTTAATGGATTCAAATGGGGGGTATATGTTTATTTACATGTAATATCTTAAGTAAATGGAGATTAAAAAAATACGAAAACATTTACTTAAATGATATTACATGTAAATAAGTATTACATGTAAATAAGTATTTCCTGCGCAGGTAAGGTTCAAGGCTATGCAAAATCTATGCAGACATGCCTTTTTGGTCTTGTCCACATTTGGTATGCAGTCAAGGCATGACCGCAATCCAAATGTGGTCACGGACAATTTTGTGCGTTTTTGCAATTGTTCCATTTCTGAGCCTTATTTACACTCCTACCTCTCTCTAGGAGATGTGATCTTCTATTTTTACCCTCCGTGGTTTATTAGATTTACTCCAAATCATGTTTTAAAACTGAGTTGGAACATTCTAGAACCATATTTTGGTATACCCTTATGACCAACCATGCCCTTGGGCTTGCCTATAAATAGAGGGTCTCTCCTCAAGTAAATGGCTATGAATTTAAAGCTAGAAGAGCTCCAAGAGAAGAAGGGAACCCCTACCTCTCTGCTTTCTCAAATCCAAGTAAGCTTCTCTCCTCTTTTCTTTTCTGTTTTTAAATTCTAAGATTAGTCTGATCTTCTCCCTTTCTGTAGAATAAAGCCTATGTATGGTTGTAATCCAAACCTATCTCCAAGTACCTCAAGACTACTCTCTAGCCGTAAAACGTGAGAGAGAGCTAGGGGAAAGGAGAACAGGTGGATCCGTAGGATAGACCCCTATGTGTTGTAATCTTTGATATATGTCTTTTAAAACCTTGGTTGTATTATGTGATTGTTTATTTCTAAAATATGGAGGAATACCATAGATCTATGCTGTTCATAGCATTAAATCTCCTTTTTCTCCTAGATATTGGTTTTTCACACAACTACACCCACCACATTGTTTTCTTTCTTCTGGTTATCATTAGACTAGGATTTTGGATCTACCATGATCAATATAGTAGATATGAAATCAGAAGCCTTAAAGTAACCTCTAGGGTTTCATGAGGTGATTTTTGTGTTTTCAATTTTTGAGAGAAGATCCTATGGTCTAAACTCTCCCCTTTTGATGTTTTTCATCAACATGGGTGTATCTAGTTTAGATCTCTCAACCAATGAGAAATCTGGACTAGATCTGTACCCTAGAATTGTTCAGATTTGTTCTTCAATATTATGAGGTGATTTTTGAGTTTTTTTAATTTTTGAGATAAGACCCTATGGTCTAAACTCTCCCTTTTTGATGTTTTTCATCAATATGGGTGTATTTGGTTTAGATCTCTCAACTAATGAGAGATCTGGACCAGATCTGTACCCTAGATTGTTCAGGTTTAATTCCTCAATAGTTTGTTAAAGGATTTTTTTTTAATTTTTATTATATAATTCCTAGATTTCAAGTATTTAACTTAAAGAAAGTTTTTGAAGTTTTTACTTTAGGTTTGTTTTCTTTATCTTGATTTTACTCAATCATGAAACCCAAGAAATGGTGTATTAATAGGAAGGATCCAGAATTAATTGGATCATTCATATGGAAAAAAAACCATACATCTTTTATTCTTTTTTTCTTTTACTTTTGATTTGATTTTTATTAGCAAGCCCTTTTTTAAAAACATGAACAATACTAGGCAACCACCTTGTGTGGATGAATAGGGGTGCCTAATGCCTTCCCCTATTCATAACCTAATCTCCTTACCCATCTCTAGTTTTTTATTTTAAAGTAGAGTTATTTTTACTCTAGTTTTGTCTTTTGTATTTTATTTGATTATTTTGGTGTCCATTCACACCTAAAATTGAATGATGGCGATTCCTTGATTTTTATTGAGCCCGTGTGATGATTAGGAAGTCATTGAATTGATTTTTCCATGACTCACATAATTCCAATAAGCAAAATTACACCAGCTAGTGGGGGACATCAAACCTTACCCCTACAAAAAGCCAAAAACCAAACAACAATAACAAGGGCGAGGGGGGGACATCGAACCTTACCCCTAAAAAGTCCAACAAAACTAATTTCTAATAGCATACAAACCAGTCCGATCATGAAATAAACAGATTTTAACATTATGAGATAAATCAGTAAAGGAACCATAGTACTCTTATTAGAAAGAACACAGCCTTCATTTGCAAGAGCATCCGCAATTGAGTTTCCTTCCTTGTAGATATACTACACTATATGGTTAAAAGTGTTGAGCCTTCCTATGATTTCTTTCCACCAAATCAAAAATTTCCATGGTATTGAAGCATGTAATAATATCCACCAATACTTTAGAGTCTGATTCAATTACCAGGTCCTGTAAACCATAGCTATCGGCCATATGCAATCCATCCCTTAAAGCTAACAATTCTGCCACAAGGTTAGTGTTGACACCATAATTTACAAAAAAAGCAACAAAAAATAAACCTGCTGAATTACGAATAACAGCTCCTCCTCCACAAACACCAGGGTTGCCTTTAGAGGCTCCATCAACATTCAAAATAAAAGAAACATTCCTTTGCCTTTTCCATCGAACAAAATGAGCTTTTGGAGGCTTAATATAAGGAGAAAATAAATTCATTTGTTCAAGAATTAATTTACTTTCAAAATTGCAACTCATAGATGGCTTTGTAAGATAAGAGATTTCCTGCAGCCAATAGGAAACCTTTTTGGATATCTGATTGGCAGACATGGGGACTTCTTCATACCTACTTTTACACCTTGAGATCCAAATCTCCCAGCATATAAGTAAAGGAGTTGCTTTGAATAAAAGACCAATCTGGTCATTAGTTCTGACATTAAACCAGAAAGAGATTTTGGATGCCAAATCATGAAGTGGGTGATGCTGACAATGGAAACAACTAGCATAGAAACTCCAGACCATATTAGCTATTTCTCCAAATGAAAACAGGTGGTTCAATGTCTCTTTTCTTTTATTTGGGCAGCAATTACATTGAGAACACAATTGAATACCACTACTTTGAACCCGGTCATTTGTGGGCAAAGCCCCATTCAACAATCTCTAGAAAAATACAGCAATTTTATTTGGGATGAAATTAATCCAAATATTATTGCTCCATGGATAAGAAATCCCACGTTTCCTTACTAAATTCCAAGCAAAAGATGTAGAAAAAGTACTTGAGGTGGAAGCTTTCCAAAGAGGCTTGTCTTTTAAATGAGAAGGCCGAATTTGAATATCAATAATTTGAGCAGCAATATCATTAGGGAGAATATCATAAAGAAGTTCAGCTTTCCATGATCCATTGGAATCTAAGAAATCCACCACATGAGAATCAGAATATGGGATATCCTCACCATGAAAATAATCCACCAATTTGCCAAGATGAGACCAATGATCAAACCAAAAACTGACTTTTCCTTCTTCAATCGCCCAAATAGTGTTGTCAAAAATAATATCCTTGACTTTAAGGATTGATTTCCAGATTTTTGAGCTGCCACTTCTTTCTTGCAGATTATAAAGCTACCTTGGAGCACAATATTTTGCACGCATGAATTTAGATCATAAGTTGTTCCCATACATAGCCTCCATCCCATTTTTATCTGAAGGCTTTTCATAACATCTGCCACACATTTAATATCCAAACCCCCCTCTGATTTTGGCAAAGCAATTTTGTCCCATCTCAACCAATGTTTCTTGAAACCATGATCTGAATTTTCACCCCAAAAGAAATTGGAGAACAAGCCTTCTATTCTTCTTAAAACTACTTTGGGGAAGGGGATAGCAGAAAGAGAATGAATTGGAATGCTAGAAAGATCACTTTGAATAATAGTTACTGTAAAATCCCAAAATTTTAATAAATTAAAATTTTGTATTTTAGTAATTAATTTAAGTTAATTGGAGAGTTTTGCAAGAAAGGATATTAAATGTGAGTAAATTAAGCTCCGGGTGAAACTAATTGGGAAAATTCAATTATGGAAGTGCGGAAATATTGGTTATTTTATTTTGGGGAATTTAAGTTGATGGATGATGTGGCAATTATGGGTTAATTAACCAAACTAAGTGCTGGTGTAGGGATTCCAATAAGATGGCATAGCAAGGGATCAGGAATAGAGTTGCTGTAGAGCAGCAACTATTTAAACCAAAGAAATCTAGTCGCTGGTTCATTTGGCAGTCGATCGAATTGAGGTTTGGAGTTTCTCAGAGAAGGGAAGAAGGAGCTAGGGTTCTGAATTAGATCTGGCAGATTGGGAGAGATCAAGGAGGGTTGTTGTGGTCATCCGGTTCGGATCAAGGGAGGTTGGAGATCTGCAACAGCAACTTTCGTTTGTGCAGGAGCAAGAATTTCTGCAAGCTGGGTTGTTGTGATTCGAAATTTAGGTAAGATCCACAAAACCTAGCTCTAATTCGTGGCCTTTCAATCAAAAATTTAAGAAGAAGTTCAGATCTGGAGTCTATGATCTGGTTATCGAATCCTGCAAAACAATGAGGTTCGTCCATATTTTGGAGGGAATTTCAGAATCTACTGTGTGCAATTGAAGGTTCAGCAACTGGAATTCGTTGATTTGAGGTAAGTAGCACAACCTGATTTCTCCTTGGATGATTTGGAACTGTTATGTGATTTTGTTGAAGTATAGATCTGCCGAATCCTCTGTTTTTATGATAATATCGCTTAGAACTTTGTAGGATGTTCATGTGTGTTATTACAATTGGATGCATGCTAATTGAATAATATTAGGCTTAGAATTATGCTGGAATTGGTTTGAGCATGAAGCATTAGAGCAATTATGAACAAATTATAGTTACGGCAAGTCGTGGAATGTGAAAAAGGGAGGGCGCCTAGGATTGCCTAGGATGGCCTACCTCCTGAAGGTAGGCGCTAGTGCAAATATGGAGAGGGCCTAGGATTGCCTAGGATGGCCTACCTCCTGAAGGTAGGCGCTCATGCAAAATTTGTATAACCTTGCCCAGCTATGTTGTTAGAAGCTATATGTCATAGATGTAATGTTTAAAACATGTTCTACACTACTTAAATGGGTGTTATAAGTACTTGGTAAAGATTTTTAGCAGAGGTTTCATGCAATGGTATATGGAAGAATTAAAGTATAAGAATGTGAAGAAATTTTCGAAAACCAACCTAGCTCTTGCTCAGTAAATCCTTAACTGATTTAAGTTCTAATGGGTAGGAAACAATTAGGGAGCTAACCAGGAGTTAATAAGAGACTGTTGGGAAATAAGAGAGGATGGATCTGAGAATATAATTCCGGTACCAAGGTTTAAAAATCAGCAAACTGTTTAGGTTAATAAGTGTAATGTTCTAAGGAGTTTAGAACCTGTCCAGCTCTATTATCTTAAATTGGTGTGGTGGTTATTAATTTCCATTAAGGTATTAACTCTTAGAGAACTTAAATATAAGTATGTGAGGTAATTAGGAAGAAATATAGGTGCTGGAAACTGGTAGTATATTAGTGTATTGAGTCTTGAAATCTGAGATTTGTTTGGTCAAGTGTTTTGAGAAATTCTTAAGTGCTGAAAACTTCTCTAGCACATACATCTTTTGCATGGCAAAACTAAATTTGAGGAGGCAAGTAAAGGACTGTTTAAAAATAAACAAATGGGATTTGAGTGAAATCTTAGGATGCAGAATTAAGTGTATAATTAAGGAGTTTCTAAATGAATAAGAGAGTTAAATGAAGGCAATAATGTCTTAGGTTCAATAATAAGGAATTAAGTATAATTTCTTCGAGAAAGGTACTGGTTGGGCATAAAGTAAGTATTGCAATAACTAAAATTTAATAATGGGTCTAAATTCTGATTTTCACATCCGGATTTGCTAGTTAAACTAGAACAATAGAGCTATAAAGCAAT
Organism: Buxus sempervirens; assembly: GCA_947561395.2. Classification (NCBI taxonomy): domain Eukaryota; kingdom Viridiplantae; phylum Streptophyta; class Magnoliopsida; order Buxales; family Buxaceae; genus Buxus; species Buxus sempervirens. Next base: position 25,250,165 of record OX387194.1, on the reverse strand, counting down.
GCAGGTAAGATTATTATTTAGATTAAATTGTACCTATAATTATCTTATCTTTCAAATATCGTTAAACCTTGATTTGCGAGCTCTAGATTTCACCTCGGATTTGACGGGATTGTCTTGATTATGTAATTTTTACATTGCACCGGTTTTATGCGGATTCTACGGAAAGAGAATTTTAAATGGAATATAAATGATTGGTTTTCTGGTTTGGAATTGATTTTCCTCCATGTACTTGGAGAGACAGTTGTGATGCCCATGTACCTGGGTAATTGTGATGCCTCCGTGTACTCGGGGATGCCCCATGTACTTGGGATGTGGATGCCTCTGTGTACTCAGAGATGCCCCGTGTACTCGGGATGATTTGATTGAGATTGAGATGAGTTGTGCTTGCTAGATTTCACGGTTGGTTTTGGTTTTAGAGTCTAGTGGGCATAGCTCGATATGGATCCATGTTAGGAGCTAGTTAGTGGAAAGGATTGTTCTTTGCTAGTTGTAATACTTTGTTCACGCACGCGTTTCCACTGTGTACTCAGTGAGGCCTGATCGTGTACTCGGCTGGCTGCGGCTATCCCTCATTTTATCGTGTACTCGGACTGTGACTGGATTAGTACATGCCAACCCATCACTGTACTGGGTGGGTTCTCCCACAATAAGACGATGATCGTGTACTCGGCATATCGCACCTAAGCCGGGAGGTGGCATAGTGAACACTGGCATTACCTAGTTAAAGACAGTCTTATTTCATGAGTCCTGCAGCGACTTATCAACTGTTGATTTGTTGTTACATATATGTTTGTTGAACTGGATTATTTCTGTATTTTTTTTCTGATTGCTTGGATTACTGTTGAATTACTCGGATTATTCGGAACTGAGGTGTTATCGTTACTGTTGCATGATTTACAACTGTATCATATTTTAGAACTGATGAACTGTATTTGAGCATGCATGTGCTGCTTACTGGGATATTCGTATCTCATTCCTTTCAGTTTTGTTTTGTTTTCAGATTCTGGTAAGGACGGCACCAACGGGTATATGCTTGGTTCATGTGAGTTAGCCTTGGGTTACCGTATTTTATTGATGAGATTGGGTTATAGTGCACTCTGATTATCCAGTTATTGATTTATTCATGTTTTCCTTCACTCTGATTTGCTATCCTGGGTTATATATTACCCTTCGGAGATAAGTTACGGTTTTCTCTACGTAACTTGGATCCGGGGCGTTACAGTTACCTTCTCCTCGTGAGACAACAACTTAGATTTCCAGCCACTAATTTTTTTTTTGAATCTTCTCTAAAAGATCAGCAAACAAAGGCAAAGAAGCTTCGACCATGGAATAATGGAACACCCAAATATTTAATAGGCAAACAAGCTTCTCTAAAACCAGATAGAGACTTAAGCATATCCTTTCTAGCAGGAGACATTTTGGAGGATGCTATTAAACAACTTTTAGATTTATTTACCTGCTGGCCCGAAGCTTCCTCATATGCATTAAGAAACTTCAAGAGATTGTTCAAAGAAGACCTCTTACCATTTAAGAAAATGAGAATGTCATCAGCAAAGAGTAAATGTGAGATCTTAACAGGAGACCTTCCTGTGCTATAATATCCAACAGATCCATTATGAGCCAAAGACTACAAACCCCTGCTCATAACCTCCTTAGCAATGATAAAAAGGATAGGGGATAAAGGATCCCCTTGACGGAATCCTTGAGAGGACTTGAAAAAACCAGTAACTGCACCTTTTAAGAGAATGCTAAACCAACAATTATTCAAACATCTACTAATAAGATTGCACCAAGTTTCAGAGAAGCCAAATCTTCTGCACACCTCAAACAGGAAATCCCACTCCATTCTGTCAAAAGCTTTAGCCATGTCTAACTTGATTATTATATTACTCCCCAAGCACTTTCTGTTTATATCTTGACACAGCTCGTGAGCTAGTGAGATAGTATCAGAAATACTTCTCCCTTTGACAAAAGTGCTCTGTTCTCTGCTGATTATTAGAGGGAGGATTTTCTAGAGCCTTGAAGCAAGAATCTTAGAAATTATTTTGTAAGAAAAATTACAAAGGCTAATTGGATGGAAATCCGAGAACAAACCTGGCTGGTCAACCTTAGGAATGATAGCTATGTGAGATGCAGTGAAAGAAATAGGGAGCGAGCTTCCATTGAAAAATTCAGTAACTGCCGCCATCAAGTCCTCAACAATAATATCCCAACAGCTTTGGAAAAACCATCCTGTGAATCCATCTGGACCCGAAGCACTGTTTAGATCAAGCTCAAACACTGCTTTTTTCACTTCATCCAAGGATGGAATAGACACAAGCCTCTCATTGATATTATCATCCAATACTTGAGGAATTACATTCACACAGCTATTAATTTGATGAGGAGCAAATGCAAAGCAATTAGAATAAAACGAGATAGCTTCTTCCTGTAAGTTTTGATTATTAGCAAACCAATCATTACCTTGCATAATTTGCTTGTGCTTACGGATCTGAATGGAAGCATGGAAAAACCTCGAGTTCTTATCTCCTTCTTTGAGCCATTTGATCCTGGACTACTGCCTATATAATGTTTCTTGTTGAGAGATGCTTTTAATGAGTTCCCTTTTGCTATTATGGAGAAGATCTGCAATTTGCTGGTTCCATTGTTGCTGAATACTATTTTCCAGATTTGTAATTTTCAAAGTAAGAGACTCAACTCTTCGATGAACATTCCCAAAAACTTCCCAATTCCATTTTCTAAGAACAGCCCTCAAATGCTTGAGTTTTGTAAAGAAGACAATCAATGGAGAACCCACTGCATTGACATTCCATGCGTTCTTCACCACATCAATAAAAATTTCATTAGATTGCCACATCTTATGAAATTTAAAATTACTTATAGCTGGTGATCTTGAACCCTGCACAACAGATAGCAATATAGGGCAATGATCAGAACAAGTACGAAGTAAATGAGAGATCTTAAAAGAAGCAGCATACTGTAAACCATGGTGGTTGATTAGGAATCTATCCAATCTTGCCCAAATTCTATGTTGTCCAGCCTGTTCATTACACCACGTGAACTTATCCCCATTGTAATCCAGATCCTTTAGACCAGCACAAGGTTGCTTGGATTAATGACTCTACACTACCAGTGAAGCATCGCTGTTTGGTATCATTTTCATTAGGAAAATATTATCAAGACTCCGTATGGTGTGATATAATTCCTATGAAAGTGAGCCATACTTTGCTAGGAATACTGTAGCTTTATGATCAAAAAGTGGAGCATGATGACTATGCTAACACTTATTCCTTAATCTATGATGAAAGAAAGAAAGACTTCCCTATGACCAATGAAGATGCCTACACCAACAAAGCAACCAGAGTCAAAGAGTGATCAAGGCATCTTGAATATAAGACACTTTGAAAAAGAAAGTCAAGAAAAGGGTATCGTCTATGCTCTAATTGGTCGTGAAATCTCGAAGGAACAAGATTGCAAAGGGAAAGAGGAAGATCCTGAAATTGTAGAAATCTTATTAGATTTATCAGATTTAATGCCTGAAGAGTTGCCACAAGAATTGCCACCAATTCGTGATATCCAACATGCAATTGATTTAGTCCCTAGATCAAGTTTGCCAAATTTGCCAGCTTACAGGATAAATCCAAAGGAGCACGAAGAATTACAAAGGCAAGTTAATGAGCTTCTTAATAAAAGATTTATCAGAGAAAGCCTTAGTCCCTGTGCTGTACCTACATTGTTGACACCCAAGAAGGATGGTAGTTGGCGGATGTGTATTGGTTGTCAAACTATCAATAAAATTACAATCAAGTATCAATTTCTCATTCCAAGGCTAGATCACATGCTTGATATGATGACTAGAGCTTCTATCTTTTCGAAGATTAATTTGCATAGTGGATACCATCAAATCAGAATTTGTCTAGGTGATGAGTGGAAGACAACTTTTAAGACGAAAGATGGATTATATGAATAGTTAGTTATGCCATTTGGGCTAACTAATGCACCTAGCATTTTCATTCGGGTTATGACCTAAGTGCTTCGTCCATTCATTGGTCGATACGTTGTTTATTTTGATGATATTTACATCTATAGTAAAACTCGTGAAGATCATAAAAACCATTTATGACAAGTAATGCGAGTTTTATGTCATGAAAAGCTGTGCATCAATTTGAAGAAGTGTTCGTTTATGAAGCCGAGTGCTATTTTCTTGCGATTCATTATTTCAACAAAATGTGTAGAAGCTGATCCTGAGAAAGTTCAAGCCATTTTAGAATGGCCAATCCCTACGAATATTCATGAAGTTCGTAGTTTTCATGGATTAGCAACATTCGATTGACGGTTCATTCATAATTTCAGCACAATTATGGCACCAATCACAGATTGTACCAAATCTAGTCCTTTTGTTTGGACGAATGTTACAACAAAGGCATTTGAAGAAATTAATATGAAGATGACTCATGCACCAATTTTGCAACTTCCTGATTTTGACAAAGTCTTTGAAATATCATGTGTTGCATCTCATGTTGGCATAGGTGGAGTTTTAAATCAAGAAGGACACCATATTGCATTTTTTAGCGAAAAGCTTAACGAGGCACGGAAGCGTTACTCTACTTATGATGTTGAGTTTTATGCAATAGTATAAACTTTGAAACACTAGAAGCATTATCTTGTTCACATAGAGTATGTATTATTTACAGATCATGAGCCTTTAAAGTATATCAACTCACAAAAGAAGCTTAGTGCACGTCATGACAGATGGGCCAATGTCCTTCAAAAGTTTACTTTTGTTCTCAGGCACCGTGCAGGAATTGAAAATCGAGTTGCTGATGCCTTAAGTCGTAAAGGTTGTTTATTGACAACTCTTTCTGTCACAATTAATGGCTTTGAAGAAGTGAAGAGGGAGTACATTAATGATGAAGACTTTGGATTAATCAACGGTGATGTTTCAAGAGGCCAAACCACTAAATATTCAAATTATACAATTTATGATGGTTATCCCTTTTATAGGACTCGGTTATGTTTGCCAAAGACTTCACTTAGAGAACATGTGGTATGGGAGTTACACTCAGGAGGATTAGTTGGACATTTTGGTCGTGACAAGACGATTGCTCTTCTTGAAGATAGATTTTACTGGCCAAGTTTGAAAAGAGATGTTGTAAAAATCGTAAGGCACTGTCAAAGTTGTCAATCGGATAAAGGCCGAAAACAAAATGCAAGGTTATATACCCCATTGCCCATTCCTAATTCTCCATGGAAAGATCTTAGCATGGATTTTATTCTTGGTTTACCCAAAACCATAAGAAGACAAGATTCTATCTTTGTAGTAGTTGATTGGTTTTCAAAGATGGCACATTTTATACCATGTTCAATGTAAGACCTCGAAAATTTCCTAATTATAAAATTAAATAATAATTAATATTTATTGAGGATTTTATTGATGAGACTAATTTATAATCGTAGATGATATCATTGATAGTGGAGATCATGAGTTTGGCGCAGATCAGACCGTTGGATCTTGAGATATCGAGATAAGAATTAAAATTTAATGCTGCCGTATTCTAATTGGTCGGTTATGTAATAGGTGATGTTTGTGCGTTGCGTAAGATCAGGGGTATTATAATAGGGTTTTATACCCTAGAGAATACAATTAGTATTCCAATCGTATTATTCTGTTCGTATTGCGGTTGTGTAAACACCCCAAATTGCACTACAAAGTGAGAAAATAATTGAAAATATATAATTGGGATTTGAAACAGGCAAAAAATGCATAAAATTTCATCAGGCATGCAGTGCCCGTATTTTGTTTGCGGGCTGGTCGCACCCGCAATTAATTTACGGGCATGCGATGCCCGTATTAACTCTACGGGCAGCATACGCCCGTAATGTATATATGGGCACGGGGTTTTTGTGCGAATTTATCCTTTCTCGATTTTGGAGCCTTATCTACACCCAAATCTCTCTCTGGGAGATTCAAATCCTCTCATTTATCCATTTGAATTCTCTTATTTATCCTATTTGGCAATGGATTGGCATTATCCCTGTTTTCAATTCAATCTGGAAGATCTTGGTATATCCCTCTGGACCAACCATACCCCTAGGGTTTGCCTATAAATAGAGGGCAGATCCTCAAGCAAATGGCCATTAATTTGAAGTTTGAAGAGCTCCAAGTGAAGGAAGGAATCCTTGCTGCTCTGCTTGCTCAATCCAGGTAAGTCCCTTTTCTCCTTTATTTTCTGTCTTCAATTCTAGAAATAATCTAATCTTCTCCATTGATGTAGATTAAGGCCTAGTTTATACTTGTATTCCTAAACCTGCCTCCAAGTACCTCAAGAATCCTCTCTAGCCATAAAACGTGAAGAGAGAGCTAGGGGAAAGGGGAACAGGTGGATCCCTAGCATAGCACCCCATAATCTGTTGTTCTTATTTTCAGTAGAATAAGGCCTCTTTTGTGTTTGTATCCCTAAACCTATCTCCAAGTACCTCAAGAATCCTCTCTAGCCGTAAAACATGAAGAGAGAGCTAAGGGAAAAGAGAACAGGTGGATCCGTAGGGTAGACCTCCATATGCTCTAATTTGTGATATATGGTTGCTTTTACTATCCTAATCATGTTTTAATGGTTTTATTTTGAATCTGGATTAATCCTATAAATTCATGATGTTTGTAGCATGAGATCCCCACTTCTTTCTATAATTTGGATTTTTCACACTTTTGCACCTACAGCACTGTTTTCTTAATTTTGGGGATATTTGGCTAGGATTCTGGATCTACCATGATCAATATGATAGATCTAAGACCAAAAGCCTAAAAGTAACCTATAGGGTTTCATGATATGATTTTAAAATTGTTTTTGATCTTGGATAAAGGATCCTATGGTCTAAACTCTCCCATTTTGATGTTTTTTCATCAACATGGGTTGAGTGGGGGTTTTATATCTCCACTATTGAGAGATTCGGATCAGATCTGAACTCCAAGAAATTTTATTCTTCAATGATTTAATCAAGAGAATTCAATCTAGTTTTTCAACCTTTTTGTGATTTAGCTTAAAACTAGTTTTTCAGGTTTCTCTTTAGATTGGTTTTATCTGATTTTTATCTCAATTTTATTTTAATTATGAAACCCTAGGAATGGTATGATCATATTAAAGGTTCTGAATTAATCGGGATATTCACATGAAAAACCATACAATTTGTTACTTTTATGATTTTTTTCTTATTTAAGAAAACATTCTTTATTTTAATATAAACAATACCTGGCAACCACCTTGTGTGGATGAATAGGGGTGCCTAACACCTTCCCCTGTTCATAACCTAATCCCCTTACCCATCTCTGCTTGTTTTTTTTAAAATAGAGTTATTTTTACTCTAATTTTGCCTTTTTGTGCTTATTTGATATTTTTGGTGTCCATTCATACCTAAACAGAATGGTGGCGACTCTTTGTTTTAACCAATCCCATGTGATGATTAGGAAGTCATTAACTTGATTTTCCATGTCTCACAGGTTGAAGCAGACAAACGACCGAAGGAGAAAAACTGAAGAAGAAAAGAAGAAGAAGAAAGAGGGAGAGAGATCTCTGTTCTTGAGTCTCTCCTCATCTCAGAGTTGATTTGCATTCGTGAAGGAATGTAGCTTGTTGTTGTTTAGAGGGAGAAGCAGGAAACAAGCGAAACAGGTAGGTGACACACCCGTTTTGTCGTTTAATTATGTGTTCTTGTTGTTTGATCCTAATGCATGATTTCTCAATGTAAATATATGTATATTTAGTTTGATTATAGTTGAATACATATGTTAGAATTGATCAAAACGAAGAAAAATACAAATTTCAAACTCGGTTTGCCGCAGTTGTATGGGCGCCTAGCACGACCACCTAGGTGATCGTAGGCGCCTTTGTATAGAATTTAGCCCGCTCACCCATCGCCTAGGAGATGGGGTAGGCGTTCAGAAAGTGTACGGGCGCCTAGTGGGACCGCCTAGGCAATCCCTGAGCACCCTTTGAGACTAAAAATTTTAGAAAAATCTAACTAATGCTTAGCTAGGTCTCCTAGGCGATCGGTGCTGGGCGATCTCAACAGAAAAATGTGAATTTTTATAATTTGATTTTTAATTCAAAATAAAATGATTTTAAATGGACTTTATCAATTAAATTTGATGATTTGAGACAGAATTAACTACCCAAATAAACTGTTTTCTACAAAAATATTTGAGTATTTATTTTAGGTTTATAGTTGCCTAAATTGAAAAATAGCTTGGAAATTTGGAGATTTTGAACTTTAAAACTTTTAACTCAGATATTTAATTAGGAAAATGTATTTCACAAGTCATGGATCAGATTTCTACAGATAGGAACTTAATATCAGAAATTCAACCCAGATAATCAAATTTGGATAAAATTTGCAGATTAGACTATTATATGCCACTAGGCACTAGTACTTACATATAGATGAGTCCTTAGGGATGTTTGTGTCTAGTGGGCATAGTTGATTATGGATCCATAGAATAAACTAGTTAGCTAAGGGGTTTTTCTTTTAGGTTGATTTACTTCCATCTGCGAGCGCGCTTCCTTTGCAAGATAGTTTGCACTGGAGGGTCCCATGTCTGTAAGGTCATTTCAAGCCTCATTGGTGATTCCTGTACATGTGGATCAACGGTCATCTCCATGTATTGATTCAGGTGCTGCATACTGGTGGTTCATGCCAACTCTTTGAGTATGTGCGTAATAAGTCGATGACTACGGCTCTTATCTTAAGAATGGTATTCGAGTTTGAGTATCATATTAGTTTCGCCAATAAGACGCATGGAGGCATAGCATTTGACAAGTGTCTTCTCAAAGTCTTATCTTTCTTTGTGAGTCTTACAATGACACTAGTAAAGTATTGTTATACACCTGTTATTGTTATATTGATACATGTGAGTTCATACATGTTCTATTTTATGGTGGGATGTGGTTACTTGGCTTACCACAATCATAAAGGAAATTGATTTGACTTTAGCTGATTTGGATTTATGCTAAATTATTCTGGACTTAGTTTCTTTTCATAATTATGACTGATACATGACCCTTAGAAATGATTTATTGCTGGTTTGTTCATTTTGTATATAATTAAACGATGCCTGCTTAATCGTGTTAGTCTTATTCAAGCATGAAATGATTACTTTTAGATATATAAACGGTTTCTAGCATGCATCGTGTTACCTACTGAGATATTCATATCTCACTCTTTTTGTTTTGTTTTGGTTTTCAGCTGATATGAGAGAGGGGGATCCTAGTGATGGTATTCAAAGAGATTTTGCTGATTTCTTGCCGGAGGATTATTACTACCCCGATTGAGTCGAGGTTGTTATTGGGGAATGGAACTTTGATATTGATGGATTACTTTATTTATTTATAGTTTTGGATGTTATTGAGTGAGTGAGAGAGAGAGAGAGAGAGAGAGAGAGTTTTAGACCTATTTTATTATACCAGACATGACTAATTGTTTTGATGGTCACTGATTCTTTATTCTATTTATGGTGATGTTATACATTACACTTCCGCACTATTTAATTTCTGCACTCTGATAATCTAAATTGAATCATTAAATTTTGGTATGGTATTATTGATAGTGTTATTATGGGCCCAGTAGCACTTGGATTCGGGTTCGGATGCCGCTTTTGCATTGACCTGGGTTCGGGGCGTTACATTCAAGAACCTTTGATGCATCTCATATAGCTATTCTATTTGTTCGAGAGATTGTTCGATTTCATGGAATGCCAAAGACCATTGTATCGGATCGAGATGTAAAGTTTGTTAGTTACTTTGGAAGACTTTATGGGCTAAGTTAAGAACAAGGATAAACTATTCAAGTGCTTTCCATCCTCAAACTGATGGACAAACTAAAGTTGTGAATAGAAGTTTGGGGAACTTGTTAAGGTGTTTGGTAATAGTTCATAATGGTACTTGGGATCTTATCCTACCCCAAGCAGAATTTGCATACAATAATTCTGTTAACAAATCTACTGGGCGATCTCCATTTGAGATAGTAACAGGCATCAAGCCATGTTGGAAGATATTTGAAAATCAAACTGAATATTAGGTGTAAATAGAGAAGATTGTGTCAAAGCTAAAATTAAGGGAGTTAGTTAGGATGATTGATTCGATTGATTGTGTACAGTTGTCAGTTTTCTAGAATAGCTCTCTTGTATTCCTATTTATTTGTACATTATATACCTTCCTATTCATGGGAATACAAAATGTTTTCTTCTCCATATTAGCTAAGATGGTATCAGAGCTTTCAAGATCCCTTTGAGTGAGAAAAAAAACCCTAGCCGTTCTTCAAATTCTGCTTCGGCCTAAACTCAACCACTACCCACCATGTCCAACAAAGTTTCCAACGTAGTTTCCCTGCCAAAAGCCACTACAACCCAGGTTCCCACTTCGGAATCCCACTCCATCCAGATTACTACCATAAGGCTAAATGGAGAGAACTTCCTACACTGGTCCCAATCTGTACGTATGTATATCCGTGGCAAGGGCAAAATCGGCTATTTGACAAGAAAGAAGAAGGAACCTGCACCCAAGGATCAGACTTATCCAAATTGGGATGCCGAGAATTCCATGGTGATGACTTGGTTGGTGAATTCAATGGAGGAAGATATCAGCTCCAACTATATGTGTTATCACATGGCTAAGGAGGTTTGGGATAATGTCAACCAAATGTACTCCGATTTGGGCAATCAGTCCTAGGTGTACGAGTTGATGCTGAAGCTTGGAAAAATAAGCCAAGGTGAGGACAGTGTTACTAAGTACTTTAATTCCTTGAAACGCCTTTGTCAGGATGTAGATTTGTTTAATGATTATGAGTGGAAATCCCCGGAGGATTGTAACCACAATAAGAAGATGGTGGAGGAGGACCGTATTTTTAAATTTCTTGTTGGCCTTAATGTTGAGTTTGATGAGGTTAGAGGAAGGATAATCGGCAAGCAGCCCCTCCCATCTATTGGGGAAGTGTTTTTTGAAGTTCATCGTGAGGAGAGTCGTCGCCTTGTCATGCTCAGCAAGAAGAATTCCAGCAGCACTGTTGAAATTTCAGCCGTTGCTGTTGGTACTAACATTGGCCGAACCACTCCTAAAAGGCCTGATGAAAAGGCTCGTGTTTGGTGTGATCATTGCAAAAAACCATGCCATACGCGTGAAACCTGCTGGAAGCTTCACGGTAAACCAACACCTTGGAAGGGCTCGCATGAAGGACGGTTCAATCGTTCTCCTACTGCACATGAGACCAACTCTGTTCCCTTTAACAAAGAGCAGATAGATCACTTTTTGAAGCTGCTGAAATCTAACTCTGGTTTGTCAAGTACTCATAATGCTTCTCTTGCTCAAACAGGTAGTGAACCAAATGCTCTATCTTGTTTCTTCCCTCCTTATTCTACTCCTTGGATCATTAATTCAGGAGCTTCAGACCATATGACAAGCTTTTCTCATTTTTTTCATACTTATAATCCTTGTTCTGGTCATGAAAAAATTCGTATAGCAGATGGTTCCTATTCTCCTATAGCCGATAAAGGTTTGGTTAATTTATCTAAAACCATCTCTCTCAAGTCTGTTCTCCATGTTCCTAAACTTTCTTGTAATCTCTTATCAGTTAGTAAACTATCTAGAGATTCTAACTGTCGTGTCACGTTTTTTGAATCTTATTGTGTTTTTCAGGACCAAAGCTCGGGGAAGATGATTGGCAGTGCTAGAATGATAGATGGTCTCTACTATTTTGATGATGAAGACTCTAAGAATAAGAAAGCTCAAGGCTTAAGTAGTAACAGTTCTATCCCTGTTAAAGAACAAATTATGCTTTGGCATTATAGACTAGGGCATCCTAGTTTTACTTATCTTAAAAAATTATTTCCCAGTTTATTTCGTAGATTGGATTCCTCTAACTTTAAGTGTGAAAACTGCATTTTATCAAAAAGCCACCGAACTATTTATCCTTCAAGGCCTTATCAAGCCTCAAGACCTTTTTATTTAATCCATAGTGACGTTTAGGGTCCCTCAAGGATCAATACCTTCTCTGGGAAAAGATGGTTTGTGACTTTTATTGACGATCCTACTCGTTTATGTTGGGTTTATTTAATGAGAGAACAATCTGAAGTTGATAACTTATTTAAAAATTTTTACTCGATGGTTGAAACCCAATTTCAAACTAAAATTGGAATTCTTCAAACCGATAATGGCACTAAATATTTTAAAAAAGTTCTTGGAAGTTTTTTTGAGAGAAAAGGGCATTCATCACCAATCTACTTGTGTCAATACACCTCAGCAAAATGGTATTGCTGAACGCAAAAATAGACACTTACTTGAAGTTTCACGTGCCATTATGTTTTCCATGCATGTTCCAAAATATCTTTGGGGTGAAGCTGTTTTAACAGCATCCTATTTAATTAACAGGATGCCCACCCGTGTTCTCAACTATAGTACACTCATTGAATGTTTTAAAAAGCATTTTTTTGAGACACGTATTCCATCTAACCTTCCTGTAGACACCCCAAATTGCACAGTAAAAATGATCAATAATCAGCAAAAATCATTATCTCCTTTGAAGCCAGCACAAAAAATGTGAGAAAACAAGTTTTTCCTTGTATCCGACAACTCAGGTCGGATACAAGTATACCTCTTCGTATCCGATGGAAAATGCCGGATACAAGTAGCCCTTAATGTATCCGGCAACATATGCCGGATACACATAGGCGCTAGTGTATCCGACCTGATGTGTCGGATACATGTTTTTTGCTCAAAATTAGGGTTTTCCGAGAGTTTTCATATTTTACCATCATATCCTTCATTAAATGAGAGGAAAGCTCGGAAATAGCCTTAGGGTTAAGGTTGGTGGGCTCTAGACATTATGTTGTGTCTACCATCTCACCAACCCTAACCCTAGCCTTTGCCTATAAATAGGAGGCTCCTCCTTAAGAAAATGGCCAACAACTCTTGCCAAGAACTCTTGCCAAGAAGAGCTCCGAGTGAAGAAGGGAACCGCTGCGGAACTGCTTTCAGAACCCAGGTAAGCCTCAAACCTATCTTTTATTTTCTGTTTTTACATTATAGATCTAGATCTCTTCTTCTACCTTTCTGTAGAATAAGGCCTTTGATGTGTGTGTGAAAACCCTTCCCCGGCTCAAAGTATCTCAAGACTCCCCCTAGCCGTAAAACGTGAAGGCGGGATCTAGGAGAAACGAGACTGAGGATTGATCCTAGTGCTAGAACCTCTTTTGAATAAGCCTTTTGAATCTGTGAAAACCGTTCCATATTCAAAGTACCTCAAGATTATCTTGAAGAACCGTGTTTAACGGGGAGAGAGAACTAAGGGAAACGATAATGGAACGGAACCCTAGGTTGTTTTTAGAACCCTATTTTTATTGATATGAATGCATGCTATCTTTGCTATGTTGTTGGAATGATTTTTACACTTACACATACATAGCACGTGATTTTGGCGGGATAGGCTCATATTTCGAATTTATTGCATTTATTGTGATTAATCTGAAATAAATAGCCCCAAGCAATTCTGGGATATTTTTAAATGATTTCCAAAAGATTTTGATTCATCTTGCACGAATCACACACACTTTATAACAGTTTTGAGTTGGTTTTGCTCAAAAATGGCTTAGCTTGACAGCAACTGTACCCCAACTTCGGACACTCATAACTTCATCGTCCGGATGAATTTTGGAGTGATTCCAGAACCATGGAAAAGGTGAGGCTGTATAGTTTATGCCTACCAAATTTCATTAATTTCTATCAAGCAGATTTTTTACACCTCTCTGTCGAAGTTGATAGGTCAATTCAGGTCTGAATACGGAACCTGTCACTTCGACTGAGCGCCATGTGTTCGTTTTAAGTCCGATTCGAGTGATTCTTGTTTCTGAGTTTTCCTTTGGAAGTATAGTTTGAAATCCAGTTGGTTTCATAATTTTTTGACTCCATTCGTGTTGTGAGTAATAGATTTACTCAGAACTGCTCAATGGCACTTTTCTGGGCAAATCTGTGATCTTCGGGGCCTGTTCGGGAGACCACCCAAGGCACATCCAAATGAATTTTTGTATGAGGCTAGTTTCATTTGAAAGATGGCCATACAGACTTCACTCACACCAAATCTCATGAATTTATATGAAGCCAATTTTTCTAGGTGATTTTCCAAACTTGCCTACTTGCCACTTTTAATTATCTCCAGCAGCAATTTTAAAGGAGGCATAACTCCTAAGATTTCAACCGGATTCAATCGAAATTTTGCATGAGTCTCTTATTTACCATAATCTTTCAAATGGATTTGGTTTGATTCAATTTAAAATTGGATTTGAATGATTTCAAGACAAATGTCAGTATCTTTTACCGAATTTTCCGGATTTAACTCAACTTGGTTTTGTGCAACTTTTGCTTTGATTTCCATCTATTTGTGATATTCCAGAAGTGATATTAACATAAAAGAGGATCTGGAATCCATTTGGATTTCTCATGTGAAGATATCACACATTGGTTTAATTCTTTTCTAATGTTTTTAATGATTTTAGCAAGCTTTCTTACTTTTTTAGCATGAACAAACACTTGGCAACCACCTTGTGTAGGTAAATGGGGGTGCCTAATACCTTCCCCCGTTCATAATCTAATCCCCTTACCCATCTCTGGATTTGATTTTCAAGTAGGGTTATTTTTACTCTATAATTTGCCTTTTAGCCTTTTTGGATTATCTTTGAATATTTTGGTGTCCATTCACACCTCAAAAATCTGAATGGTGGCGACTCTCCCACTTTTTACGTCGAGCCCGTGTGTTGACGGAAGGTGAATCATCCCGGTGATTTTTTCCCATGTCTCACACTTTCCCCTTAAAATTTTTTTATGCACTGTTTATGTTCACTTATCTAGTAAGGGCCGATCAAAACTAGACCCAAGGGCTGAAAAATATGTTTTTGTTGGGTATGCACCAAATAAGAAGGGGTATAAATGTTTTAATCCTAAAACTAGGAAAACTGTTGTCTCTATGAATGTTACTTTCCCTGAACATCAACCTTACTTTTAGAAGAATTTTCTTCAGGGGGAGAAACAAAGAGAAGAAGAAAATTTTTGGGACGTTATTCCCACTCCTTTACCTAAAACTGTGGATTGTGAAAATCTTTTTTCTAATCCCACATCTTCAAAAGAGGATTTAAACGTTATAAAAGAAACTACTATTCCTACTACTGTTTTGCCAAGTTTTTTCGAATCTTCAACAGGGGGAGAAATACTACCTGCAGCTCCTACAGAATGTAATCCAAAGCTCTTTGGTTATACAAGGAGAAAGAATTATCAAAAGAGTAGAGAGCCTATTGTCTCTTCAACACAGGTTCAATCTGATGCCCCAGGTAATGAACCTGTAAATACTTCAAGTACTCTAGACTATCTCTTACCTAATGTCATTTCTATTTCTGATGAGTTACCTGTACAAAAAGACCTTGATCTTGATATTCCCATAGCAATTAGAAAAGGAACCCACTCTTGCACTAATCATCCCATTTCCAAATGCTCTTGCACTAATCATCCCATTTCCAAATACCTATCTTACGGTAAACTTTCAGAAAAACATAGAGCATTTACATCCAAAATTTCTAACTTGTTTGTTCCAAGAAACATTCAGGAAGCACTTGATGATCCCAATTGGAAATCACCAGTGATGGAAGAGATGAATGCTCTGAGCAAAAGTGGGACATGGGAGATTATTGACTTACCCAGAGATAAAAAAAATAGTTGGGTGCAAATGGGTGTTCACAGTAAAATGTAAGGCAGATGGAAGTATAGAGAGATACAAATCAAGACTTGTGGCTAAAGGGTTTACTCAGACATATGGGGTTGACTACCAAGAAACCTTTGCTCCTGTTGCCAAGATAAACTCCATCCGTGTACTGTTGTCTCTGGAAACTAATTTCAACTGGCCCTTACACCAGTTAGATGTCAAGAACACATTTCTTAATGGAGACTTAGAAGAAGAGGTGTTCATGAGTCTGTCACCAGGGTTTGAGGAGGTTCTTGACAAAGATAAGGTTTGCAAGCTCAAGAAGTCTCTATATGGTCTTAAACAATCTACAAGAGCGTGGTTTGAACGCTTTGGAAAGGCTGTGAAAAGCTATGGTTATCATCAGAGCCAAGCTGATCACACTATGTTTTACAAACATTCTGAGAAAGGTAAAATTGCAATCCTAACTGTCTATGTGGATGACATAATCCTAACAGGTGATGATCTTGAAGAATTGACAAAGTTGAAGGAGAAGATGGTAGAAGACTTTGAGATCAAAGGCCTGGTATCATTGAAGTACTTTCTTGGCATGGAATGTGCAAGATCTAGAAAATGCATCTTTGTGAACCAAAGGAAATACATCCTTGACCTACTCGGAGAGACAGTACTTCTAGGGTGCAAATCTGTTGAGACTCCAATTGAAGCTAATCTGAAGCTTAATCCCGCTAAACCTGAAGATGTGCTTGAAAGGGAAAATTTTCAGCGACTAGTGGGAAGATTAATCTACTTATCAGTTTCATGCACTCACCAGGCCAGGACCACTTTGATGCTGCCTACAGAATATTAAGCTACCTAAAGGGAACCTCTAGAAGGGGTTTGATGTTCAAAAAATGTGAAAATCTACAACTCGAAGTCTATACTGATGCTGATTGGGCAGGCAGTACTATTGACAGACGTTCAACTTCAGGCTACTGCACCCTTTTTGGAGGAAACCTTGTTACATGGCGAAGTAAAAAACAAAGTGTTGTAGCTTGAAGTAGTGCTGAGGCAGAGTTTAGATCTCTTGTACATGGAATTTGTGAGGCAATCTGGATAAAGAGGTTATTGGAAGACTTGAAGATCTCGGTCTCTCTTCCTATGAAGGTTTACTATGACAACAAGGCGGCCATTTCGATTGCTCATAATCCAGTTCTACATGATAGAACATAGCATATCGAAGTTGACAAACATTTCATTAAAGAGAAGATTGAGAATGGCCTCATTTGCGTTCCCTATGTACCAACCACTCAATAGACAACCGACATACTCACTAAAGGGCTACACAAAAGGTAGTTCGAATTCTTGGTCAGCAAGCTAGCTATGGAAGACATCTACAAGCCAGCTTGAGGGGGAGTGTTGGAAGATATTCGAAAATTAAGTGTAAATAGAGAAGATTGTGTCAAAGCAAAAAATTAAGGGAGTTAATTAGGATGATTGATTCGTTTGATTGTGTATAGTTGTCAGTTTCCTAGAATAGCTCTCTTGTATTCCTATTTATTTGTACATTGTATACCTTCCTATTCATGGCAATACAACTAAGTTTTCTTCTCCATATTAGCTAAGAAGCCAAGACAACCTATTGACTTGGTTCCGTTACCTATTTCATCATGTCCAAGTGAAGGTGCGGAAGATTTTGTTCAACATTTACGGAATGTTCATGAAGAAGTTTGAAAGAAAATTGCATTGAGTAATGAGAATTACAAGCAAAAAGCAGATCAGCATAGAATTTTTGAGTTCAAGGAAGGTGACATGGTTATGGTTCACCTAAAGTCTGAAAGATTTCCAAGAGGTGCATATCAAAAGCTTCATTCCAAAAATGCCGGTCCATTCTAGGTGCTGAAAAGACTAGGTGCAAATGCATATTATCTTGAGTTACAATCTGATATGTAAATAATGTTGAAGATTTAACAGCATATCATAGACATTATGTTGAAGATGACGAGGAAGAACAAGTTATCAAGATTCCTTGCATGGTTAAGCCAAGAGAAAAATTTGAAGATATATTGGATGATCAGGTCATTTCTATTAGACGTGGAGGATATCAAAAGTTCCTGGTTAAGTGGAAAAATCGTCCAATATTTGATTGCTCAAGACTAAAGATGTGCAAAGGTTGAATCCTGATTTGTACGAGAAGTATCTAGCTGCAAACTCGTTGGAGGCGAGTTTTTTTTCATGTTTTGGGGGGGGGGGGGGTGGTGGTGGTGGTGATTTGATTTAAATATGGCCCACATCCTATAGGCCTTATCCAAATAGAGATAGAGTTTTAGTAGTGTGAGACATGGGAAAAAATCACCGGAATGATCATCCCTCCGTCAACACACGGGCTCATCGCAAAAGTGGGAGAGTCGCCACCATTCATGATTTTGGGGTGAGAATGGACACCAAAGAGTTCAAAAGTAGGCAAAAATAGCCAAAAGAAACATTCTAGGATAAAAATAACCCTACTTGAAAATCAAATCCAGAGATGGGTAAGGGGATTAGATTATGAACGGGGGAAGGTGTTAGGCACCCCCATTCATCCACACGAAGTGGTTGCCAAGTGTATGTTCATGCTAAAAAGAAAATAAGAAGCTTGCTAAAAATCATGAAAAAGCCTTGAAAAAGGAACAAGTGTATGATATATTCACATGAAGATCCAAATGGATTTTAGATCTTCTCTTATGTCAATATCACTTCTGAAACATTACAAAGGTGGAAATCAAAGCACAAGTTGCTCAAAACCAAGTTAAATCAAATCCGGGAAGTTTGGTAAAAAGTATGCCATTTGCCTTAAAATCATTCAAAATCCAATTCTAAATTGAACCAAACCAAATCCATTTGAAAGATTAGGGTAAATAAGAGTCTCATGCAAAATTTCACTTCATTCCGATGAAAAATCTAGGAGTTATGCTCCTTTGAAGTTGCTGCCGAGGATTTTTAAAAGTGGTAAATGGGCAACTTTGGAAAATTGTCTAGAAAAATCCACTACATACAAATCCACGAAATTTGGTGTGATTGAAGTCTGTATGGCCATCTTTCAACAGAAACTAGCCTCATACAAAATTCCATTCGGATGTGCCTTGGGTGGTCTCCCGAACAGGCCCCGAAGATCACAGATTTACCCAGAAAAGTACAAATGAACAGTTCTGAGTAAATCGGCTACCAATAATTCAAATGGAATTCAAAAATTATGAAACCAACTGGATTTGAAAATAGACTCATAAAGGAGTACTCAGAAACAAAAATCACTCGAATCGGACTTAAAACGAACACATGGCGCTCCGTCGAAGTGACAAGTTCTGTATTTGAACCTGAACTGTCCACTTAACTTCGACAAAGAGGTGTCAAAAATCCGCTAGATAGAAATTTGTGAAATTTGGTGGACATAAACTAGACAGCCTCACCTTTCCCATGGTTCTGGAATCGCCCCAAAATTCATCCGGATGATGAAGTTATGGGCGTCCGAAGTAAGGGTACAGGTGCTGTCAAGCTAAGCCACTTTTGAAGAAAACCAAATCCGAAAATTGATAAAAAGTGTGTGATTCGTGTGAGATGAATCCAAAACCTTTGAAAAACATTTTAAAACACTCCAGAATTTGATTGAGGCCATTTATTGGAGATTTATCACAATGAATGTAATAAATCCCCGAATGTGAGCCTATTCACCAAAAAGGTGTAATATGTGTGCAAAAGTGAAAAACCAAGCAAGATCCATACACATGCATATAGATTCAACAAAATAGGTTCTAGCATAGCCTAGGGTTCCGTTCCATTATCGTTTCCCTCTGTTTTCTTTAAGATAATCAAGGCTACTTTGAATATGGAACGGTTTACAATCAATCGAAAAGGCCTTATGCTACATAGGTTCTAGCACTAGGGTCAATCCCCAGTCTCGTTTCTCCTAGATCCGCCTTCACGTTTTACGGCTAGGGGAGTCTTGAGATACTTTGAGCCGGGGAAGGATTTCCACACATACAAACAAGGCTTTACACTACAGAAAGGTAGAAGAAGAGATCTAGATCTAGGAATGTAAAGACAGAAAATAAAAAGAAAAGTTGAGGCTTACCTGAGTTCTGGAGGCGATTCCACAGCGGTTTTCTTCTTCTCTTGGAGTTCTTCTTTGCGAGAATTCAAAACAAGAGTTGTGTGCCTTTTGCTCAAGGAGGAGGCTTCTATTTATAGGCAAAGACTAAGGTCATTGGTAGACACAACTTAATGTCTAGAACTCCTCCAACCTAAACCCTAAGGTCATTTCCGAGATTTTCCCTCATTTAATGAGGGACATGATGGTAAAAGTGAAAAGCTCTCGGAAAACCCTAATTTTGAGCAAACTAAAGGTATCCGGTATATCAGGCCGGATAACAAAGGGCCTTAAGGTATCCGGTACATGGTACCGGATACGCTAAGGCTCACATGTATCCGGTATGAGTATCCGGATACAGGAAGGAGTACTTGTATCCGGATACTCAATCCGGATACAGGTAAAAGTTTATTTTCTTCAAATTCTGTGCTGGCTTTCCAGGAGATAATGATTTTTTATGATTGTTTGTGCAATTTGGGGTGTCTACAAGTAGGATATGTTTTGCTTGAGATAAATATTAGAATTATTTTTAATTATCTTTTCCTAATTTGAGTAGGACTAGAGTTTGATTGCAAGTAGGAAATTTTGTCTATAAATAGCCTTGTAATCTTCTATTTTTGACAGTTGAATGAGAATTATTTTATGTGTGCTTGAGGTGAGACTCCTCTTGTTCTTTGGTGGTGGTGGGACTCTATTGCCGGGTATTGGTGAGACTCTATTACCCAAACCCGATTAAAGGTTGGTGAGACTCCAATCCTTTATAGGGCTATCCTGCATTAACAAACTACCGCTAAAGCACAAATGACCAGCTAGGCTTGGCTCAGCTCCTTTA
Organism: Buxus sempervirens; assembly: GCA_947561395.2. NCBI lineage: Eukaryota > Viridiplantae > Streptophyta > Magnoliopsida > Buxales > Buxaceae > Buxus > Buxus sempervirens. The sequence continues at coordinate 25,229,505 of OX387194.1, read as the reverse complement.
CAATGCTTAACGAGACATGTTATATGCGTGGTGGAAAAGATTCTTGTAATTGAATTTATGGAAAAATTGGCTTCAGGTGATATAGCTTTTTAAAGAAAATTCAGATTCAGTCACCTAATTCTATTCTAGCTCAAAAATAGCGATACTTATTTAAAATAGTTGAAAATGAATATTATTTTACTGTTGACATAAAGCTTCTACGAAAATACCCTTAAAAGACTTTTTAAAGCAATTACGACAAATTCTGGTTACGAAAAAGCTTATAGGTCTTCTAAGGGTATTAAAAAAAGGAGAAACTATACGAACAATAAAATGAGACGTGTTCTCATTTATTATTTAATATTTTTAGTATAATGTTCTTATTTATTTTTTAATATTTTTAGTACTATGATAATTGAAAATATGAATTTTTGTAAATTTTTAAAAAAAAAAGTTATTTAAAACAATTGCTCAAAATTTTCTCCAATGTAAATCAAGGTTAAAAACAGATGAAATTTATGACTTTCAATTAATCTCATTATGCTACCCAAAAAATTTATGTCATTCCAAAGTGTCAAACCTGAAAGGGGAATATACCTTTGGGGGTCTACTTAATTAATGAGCATTAATTAGGAAAAACATCCTAACACAACCTCAGACATTGACCATCACAGTTGAGGTTATATTTGTTTAAAGGAAATTTCTGACATGAACAATGCTCCAAAAAGCAGCAAGAAAGGACATAAAAGTCTTTTATAAGCTGGTAAGATGACAAAAGACTATGGGTAAATACAAGGAATTATTTTAATCAAGTAGAATGCAAGAAGAGGAGTAAGAGGGGGAATTAGACTCATACAGTAGTGACCATTCAACTTAGTTCTTATTTTTCCTGGTTACTGGTGTAGGCTAGTTTGGCCTTTTGCAAGTTCATGGTAACACCATCAACTCTTCTAGTCTTGGATGAGCCAACCAATCATTTGGATATCCCATCAAAAGAGATGCTTGAGGTGTGGCTTCTCACCATTTGTTTATCTCCATAAAAAAACTCTGTTTTTTGTGTTTCATCAGGCATCATGAATAATTTTTTAGTGTGTCATAACCCCTGAACAATTTGAGATCTCTAATGTTCACACAGGAGGCAATATCAGAATACAAGGGCACTGTCATCACTGTTTCTCATTTTTTTTTTTTTTTGGTAATAGTCATCACTGTTTCTCATGATCAATACTTCATAAGGTAAATAGCTAACAGAGTAGTTGAGGTGAAGGATGGCAGTTTGCAAGATTATGCAGGCGATTACAATGTATTTTAAACAATGTGTTAGTAATATATAATGATAATCAATGAATATGGAAACACCATAGTAGCAAGAACTTGGAAACACCATAGCAGCAAGAACTTGGAAACACCACGATACTCAAGAACTTGGACACACCATAGCAGCAATACATAATGACAATCAATGAAATAAAGAAGACAACCGCACATTCGTATAAAAGAAAGAAAAAAAAAGAAATGGCTTTGGGATGGGTCGTTGTTTCTTTTCTTCTATAAACGGCAATACATAATGGCTTTGGAAACACCCACAAGCTCCTTGTTTCTTTTCTTCTATTCTAGGGTTTCCCTATTTGAATTCTTTCCCTTGAGATGGGTCGTTGGGAGATCAAGGGGTTTGGAGTTGAAACGTTCAGCAATGTAGTGTTGATGAGGGCTGCTGTATATCAAAGGGATTTGTGACTTTCCAGCAACAACCAGATGATGGGTCTGTCAAGTTCACTAGGGTCAGATGAGGTTCAAAGGCCATTGTTACGGTTCTTCTGCATCTCGAGCTAGGGAGGGAAAGAGAGAGCAAGAGAGAAAGAGAGAGAGAGAGGAGAGGCAAGTACCTGCTGGTGTGGGAGGAAGAGAGCTTTGAGGAAGAATCTCGAGCTAGGGAGGGAAAGAGAGAAAGAAGAGAGAAAGAGAGAGGGAGAGGGAGAGAGAAAGAGAGAGGAGAGGCAAATACCTGCTGGTGTGGGAGGAAGAGCTCCGTGGAAGAATCTCGAGCTAGGTAGGGAAAGAGAGAAAGAAGAGAGAGCAAGAGAGAAAGAGAGAGGGAGAGAGAGAGAGAGAGAGAGAGAGAGAGAGAGGCAAGGCAAATACCTGCTGGTGTGGGAGGAAGAGCTCGAGGAAGACGAGATGAGTCAGGCTCCTTCTAAAACGCATAGAAGCTGGATTGTGTAGCTTTATGCTTTAAATCGTCAGAATCAATAAAAGCCAATTAAACATGGCTTCTAGTTTTTGCCCAAATTTTAATATCTGATTTTAAAAACCACCTTTCAAAATCCCTACCAAATGGATAATGTGGGCTCTGGATTTCGATTTTGCTAGAATCTAGAATCCAAAAGCCCAACCAAACGACCCCTAAGACTCTTTGTACCAAAAGCCTCTATTCATTAATTAGGGTAATTTAATATGACAAAAGAACCACTTATTTATTGAAGAAGTGCCATACCTTCCATTCAAAATGTGAAAGAAAGACTTCAGGGGCCCTTCCTAGAAGGTTATATGGTCCCCTATACACATAAAAGCCACAAATTTGATTGCATACATGAACATAACATATCTAAGGGTTTGAAAGTAGTTGAATATTGTAACGCCATTTTGAGGTGTGTTTGCATAGGCAGACTTGTGAAAGAGAAAGATTATAATACCCCCAAAAAAAAATTATTATAAACTAAGATTGTGATGGTGGAGAGGAGTGGTGTATCATGTTTATTTGGTTAATTGAGTATTGGCATATGATATAGTTCCATGACTAAAAATGTGATTCAAAGAATAAGGATGATTTAAATACTCTTATTACTATAAAAATACCATGAAAGATGATCAATGCTAGACCAAGTTCAAGTTTAGTAAACCTGAACCTGCCCTTATAAAGGTTTAGTCAATACCAAATACTAATCCACCCTTATCAGGTTGGTAACGAGGCGGGTCAAGGATGACCCCGTTGTATATATAGAATGAATAAAAACGTGTCTTTTAAATAGAATATATAAATTGATAATATATTTATTAATATGTTTATATAAAAATAATATTTTAATAAAGTAAGGTTAGGGTCAGAATGGGTTGGGCTAAACCCTGACCCTTCAATAACCTGATTTTGACAATACCAAACCCTAATCGTTAGGGTTAGGTCGCGGCGAGTTACCTATTTAACCCACCCATTGCCATCCCTAGTCTTGGACCTAGTCATTGGTATTTGACCAGGGCTACATTCCATTTCACAACAATGGATTAATTGTTAACAACATCATCCGCGTGATGATCTATGATTAATTTGTCCTCGTATAATTCATGGATCTTAATTACTTCTAAACCCAGTCCTACATTCGAGTATGAGTTTGAGAAACTTAAGAATCCGAATTGAGTCGGAGTCCGAGAAATCTGAGTTAACTAGTAATGACAATAAACCCAATAAGACATTGGTTAGTGTAATCCAATCATGTTTTAATTTGTTCCATATGAGAAAACAACTATTCCAACAAAGGGCTTGTCAAATCAATAGATAAGTGGACTAAACTTTCTTGTAAACTAAACAAGATTAACAAATCCCCTTGAAACACCATCAATAATTATTAACTCAATTTGGCATAAGGGTTGTTATAGTAGAGGCCCTCTTCATGGGAATCAATTATGAGTTATTACAGGTAAGTCTTTTTCAAGGAGTTTGAGATGTCTCAAACCCAAAATGTCTACAAAATGATGGCTTTTATCTGACACACACAACCTAATTGACACTGTCTTCCCAACAATAATCTCTAACACCTTTAAGCAAGAAAGGGACCAGTGATCTCTTCAAAACTGTGTTCCCCCACATTGCAAACTAAGAATTTTCAGGTTCAGTATGAATGTGTGTTAAGTTTTCAACTTATTATTCACTATAGATATTTCAACAAAAAAAGGGACCAAAAGGGAGAAGTCATGATGATATTGGGTATCCATTACTGGCCTTGTGTTCTGATCAGGCCCAGATATTGGGCTACAACATAACGTCCATGCCCAATTCTAATGGAATGTATCGAAACTGTGCCGGCCCGACCCAGTCATATTTACTTGATATGGATTAAAATATCATAATGATTTAAGGATCTTAACCACATTACTTTAATTTGAATCTCACAAATCTAATAAAAAAAAGGTAGTTTCAACTCAGATAAAACGTTTTATCCACCTAGAAGGGATTGCTATATTCTTTTGCTTCATTATATGAACACCCTTCAAAGCCTTCTTTAAGTCTAACTTGAGTTGTATTACTATATTCCTTGTCCTTGGAGTCTAAGGTACCTAAAAGAATAATATTTTTCTCAAATCAAAACATGCCTCATATTAGTTATTATTCTTATCGCAACAATATCATATGTTCTAATTCTAGCTTTTCCTGTATTGGAATCTTATAGGGAATAATACCATTCCCTTGATATTGTGTTTTCCTTAAAATACCCTCAAAAAATTTTAGAGACATTAATATCCCTATTGTTTAGTTGTGTAACCATTGTTTATTTATGGCATGCAGTATTATAAGTGCCACCAACTAGTAACTAGAAATCAGAGCAACGATATTGACCTCACATTAATCTCAAAAACATTTTAAAAAATATTGATGTCTAAATTAATAACTTCGCCCTTTTTTATTCTAAATAATACCCCTAAAATTTTTTTAGCATGTATCATCTGGACCCAATTTCTCACACTCATGCACCCATTCATTGTGATTGGCACATTTAGGGATGGCAACGGGGCGGGTTTTAATGAACCCTGACCCGCCCCTATAGGAGTTTAGCAAATACCAAACCATACCCCGCCATTGGTAGCGGGGCGAGGTGGGTTTGCCTTGGTTGGTGAATAAAATACAGAAAAATGATTTTTAAAAATAGAAAATATGCCTTAATAATATGTTTATTAAAAAAATATGTTTACATGAAATAATATTTAAAACATATTAAAAATAATATCTTTATATATGAAGGTCGGGGTACCCGATTTTAGGGAAACCAAACCCTAACCATTAAAGGCAAGGCGGGATGGGTTAAACAGATACCCCACCCCATTTCCATATCCCTAGGTGTAATCAATCATTTTAAGAGAGGGAAATGATTTTTTTAAGTGGGATGGACTAATCACAAATGGTTGGTGCATGAGTGCACGATAAATTGGGTGTAGATGATTTCTGTTCCAATTTGTAAGGACCTCGATGTTCCACTTAATAACAACCTGTGCCTCATGCCTATTTATAAATCATTTGTGAATTTGTAATTTGCAAATATCGCCCACTAAAATATTTAGAAGATACAAAGTCAAGTTTTCAAATTTTTTCATATACTAATTATTTGCGGTCAGAGTGAGAATAAGGTCACCCAACAACAATATTAACATCCAATTTTTTTCTCTATAAGACAAGCTATATTATAAGACTAGGGGGTTGCACGCGCTATGCGCGTAGAAAACGTGGGCCCACTTAGAGAAACAGCCCGAAGTAGTTACAGCATGTTTAAAATAGTGGGGGATTGTTTTGTTTGGGGAGGGTAATATTTGGAAAAAGAAAAGAGAGCCCAGAATCTAGAGGAAATATTCCCCCCTCTTCCCTTTATTAATAGTATAGATATTACACGCAATATTCTTGGTATAGAGTAGGGTAATAGCAAGATGCTCTTGTGAGAAGGAATAGAGGATGATTGCTGTTAAGGATACGAATGAATCCTCTTCAGATCATGATCCCATTACAAGGGATATTACTTAATCATAGGGATGTGATATGATTTGTATAGATGTTAGTTTCCTTTGTATTGTACATGATAAGATTGTACTCTTTTGTATATGGTTATATTTATTCACTATTCCGGTTTCCTTCACCAAATGTCATGTCCTTGCACTCCATCTCAAAATGGGCAAGCAGAATGAAAACATCGGCACATGACTGAAACCGGTCTTGCAATGCTATTTCACTCTAATGTTCCTTTATGTCTTTCGGTTGAAGCATTTAGTACGGCCACCTACACCATCAATCGGTTGCCCACGCCTATCCTTGGTGGTATTTCTCCTTATGAGGTTCTATATGGTAAAGCTCCATATTATGAGGAAGTTTATATGGAGCAAGAATGCATTCTTAAATGGTATTCTACAAGAGGAAGTTTATATGGAGCAACCTCATGGTTACATTGATCTTCGGTTCCCCAATCATGTTTGTCGCTTAAAGAAGGCTATTTACGGATTAAACCAAGCCCCTCGTGCTTGGTTTCATCGATTTAGCTCTTTCTTACTAAAAATTGATTTTTTATTCAGCTGTGCTAATACATCTCTCTTTGTCTTTTCTCATTCTGGTGGTGTTCTCTATTTGTTACTCTCATTGTGGTTACTGGTAACAATGTTGCCTTGCTGGAGGATTTTATTCATCAGCTTCACCGTGAATTTGCTACTACAAATTTAGGTCAAGGTTTTCGATTTCGATTTCGATGGGCATGCCAATCCCTGAAAAAATCGGCACGCCGGTGGTGTGCCGACGAAATGCCGACGAAACGCCAGAAAAATCAAAAAGGCAAAAAATTGGAAAAAAAATTGATTTTTTGATTCTGTCGAAATTTCGCTGACACGATGCTTCGTTTCGTTGTCACACTGCAAAAAATCGCTAATGAAAATTTAAACAAATCAATTTTTTTTCTCTTTATCGCCTGTTTTGCTCGTTTCGACCCGTTTCGCTCAGCACGCTGCCACGTTTCGTCAACACACCGCAAAAATCGGTCGATTTTCAAATAAGCAATTTTTTGTGTCAAAAGGCATCGATACTTGAAAAAAATCGATTTTTCGGCGACACGCCGAAACTGAAAACACTGATTTAGGTTCCTTAAATTATTTCCTTGGCTTGAAAGTCTCCCATAATGATGATGGCTTATTCTTTGAGTCAAAAGAAATATGCTCATAACATTTTGGCACGTGCTCAACTACTTGATAGCAAACCGGTTCAAAGTCCAATGGTTGCTACGCAACGTCTCTCATGTGACTGTGATTTGTTTTGTGATCCAACTCTCTATCGTTCTCTTGTTGGTGCTTTGCAGTATTTGACCACCACCCGTCCGAATATTGCTCATGCAGTAAATGCCGTCAGTCCATATATGCAAGCTCCAACTGATGCTCATTTTCAGGCTATCAAGCGTATTCTTCGCTATATCAAAAGCACATTGCAATATGGTTTATTCTTCACTTTGTCTTCTCACATAGTTCTTATTGCGTATTCTGATGCTGACTGGGCCGGATGCCCGGACACTAGACGCTCCACCTCTAGTTATGCTGTCTATCTTGGCGAAAATCTTTTCTCTTGGAGTGCCAAGAAATGCGAACCTGAGTATAGAGCTTTTGCTCTTGTTGCCGCCGAGCTCATTTGGTTATAACATCTCGTTTGTGATCTTCACATCTCTTTGAAGATTCGTCCCTTATTGCTTTGTGATAACAAAAGCACCATCTTTTTGAGTCTTAATCCTGTCTCTCCTAAGTCATAGGGATGTGATATGATTTGTATAGATGTTAGTTTCCTTTGTATTGTACGTTATAAGATTGTAATCTTTTGTATATGGTTATATTTGTTCTATAAATACAATCATCACCACCAAAGGTGAGTGTGGTGGGTTTCACAAAATATTCTCAATAGGATTAGGATTTGTCCTCATCATCAAGCCATCTCTTATTACTTTTAAGAGTTCATTAAATTTATTCATATATCTATGTACTACAGGGAAACACACGCTATCCATATGTGAAATTGGAAAACAAAAATGTCAACTTACCTTTTTCTAAGTAAATCATTACATAATAATTATTTAATTTTTTTATATATTATAAATAGATAACATATTTATTTGAATAATTATTTATTTACATACTTATTTTAAATTATTATAAAAACGTAAAATAAAACATTATTTAAGCTTCAACAAAATCATTGAAACTGTTAGGATTTTTAAAAAAAATGTAGTTATAATTGAATGTGAGTCTATCCCTTGTGATAAGGAAGTAAATAATTAAATCTCCTTTTTTTTTTTTGGGAAAGTAAAGGTCAGCCAGAATTCGCTGGGTTCACTTTATACTAGTATAGGTATATACACACAAACATGCATATGCATACACACACATATGCATACATACATAGGCATGCTTCATTTTTTTTTCTTTTAATGCCTTGTGGTCTTGTGCTTAATCCCATAAGCTAAAGAATCATTATGAAGTCGGAGTCCTTATTCCATCAAGGGCTTAGGATCATTTAACGTGAGGACTTTGAAATTTTGAAGATATCTTGGCCAAAAGATATGTGAAGTATATTAGCATCCATTCATGTTTGGTTTGATTGCATAATCCCATGGATCTTGAGCTTCATGAGCATGTGCATGACCATACCTCTTCTGGCAAAGCTATTCGATGGTTCATGGATTCATTTCCAAATATAAATGTAGTTAATTAGAGCTAGGTTTTTCAACAAGTCGAGTGCAGTCGAGCTTTGCCCAGCCACGCTAAAGCTCATTAAAATTTTTTTGTGCTCGGGCAAAGGCTTAGCCCAATAAGCTCGACAAAATTCAAATTATAATTGGACAACATGAACCTAAGGTATATTAATTGTAAATCTAAAAAATCTACCAGTGTAAAATATATGAATTTCAAAAAAAAAAAAAAATAGAATTAAAATTAAGGAATGCACTATCTTATTTTTAAAAGTTAACAAGTATTATCTTAATTTTATAGATAATAAAAAATCATAAATATATTGTTTAATAAATTAAGCAATAAGTGCTTTAATTAAGCTAAGCCCACCCAAACTCGACTTAGGCTCATTAACTAAATGCACATTAAAAATAAAAAAGAAAAAAGAAGAAGGAAGCTTAGGCTCAACTCCTAAGCATGGTTTTTAAGCTCAAGAGCTTGACTTCCTAAGCACGTTGATGGCCCTAATCAGTGTTTAAAATTTTGGCATATCGCTGAAATATTGCTCCAAACACCCTGTGAGAGACGTTACGTGGGGAATATTTTGCTCTATTACAAATTGAGCAAAGTTTCTTTGTAAAACGGAGCAAAACTAGTGCAAAAGCAAATTTAATTTTGCTATTTAAAATTTAAATAGGCAAAACACTTGAAATTTCAAATTTCACTTAAATCGAACAAAATTTCGCCCACATCAAAAAAAGCAAATATTTTCATGTTTTCAATTTTCCCGCAAATCGACTGGGGAAAATGCCCAGTGAGACCGAAATGTAACTTAATTTCGTATGGATAATATTCTCAATTCCGAATTCTGGTTTTATGTGTAAATTCATCTTTGATATTCTATGTTCCAATTGTTTGTTAGATTAAATAAAGTGTGATTTAACATGTTTGAATGGATTCTTGAAAGGCTTGCATTTGAATGCATTTGTAAGTTCAGCTCATGTTTGTTAGATCTATCTGCTCTTCCCTGCCTTTCCATTATTGATTTGATTCCATTGAATTTATAAAACCAATGCGTAGTTATGCAGTGGTAGCTGTCAACTCCAGTTGAACTTCTTATTCCAACTTCTAAAAAGAGATTATTCCCTAATTCCAATTCAACGCCCATCGCACAAAGCTTTGTGAAGCAAAACAAAATCGTCTAACAATGTATTCTAAAAAATTGCAGTCTTGTATAAGATTCTCTAAGAGGGTGTTCGATAAATTTAAAATGTTAACTTCAGATCCCAGATTCTGTGATTATGCACCCAACAAATTGCCAGCATATACTATATCTATATATATATATATATATATATATATATATATATATATATATATATATATATATATATACATATTATGTGATTTTCTTTTTCTTTTTTGGCATGAATTAGGTGATAATAAAATAAAAGATACTAAAGAGTGCTGAAAATCCATGTTTTAATAGTAGTTCATTAGAATATTACGAGCCCTTCTTTTCTCCAAATAGTAAATAGTATCTTTAATGTAAAGCTTAGATATTCAAAAAAAAAAACTACCATTTTGATAATTAAAAGAATTTTTTGTCCTATAATAATTACTTGCTAAAAGTTCTATCCTAGTTTTTGAACGGTCTACTACACTACGAAGCGGAGGTATTAACCAGTTGAGTTTAAACCAAAAATCGAATAAAGCAAAAATGAAAACTGGTTTGGTTCAGTGTTTTTCTTTTCTTTTGAATTTGTTTCAGTTTTGATTGAAGATTAAAGGCTCCGACAAAACGAAACCAAAACAATATTTAGGCAATACATCATCATAAACCAAAAACCAAACCAAAATAAATATATAGCAACTCTGCAGGCTTGTATTTACTCATGCATCAGTTGGAAGAAGCTCTCCAAAACCAATGCTTTGTGTAAGGAAAGGAATTTCCTTTGATTGATTGAGGTTACTATAATGAGGTATTCCTATAATGTCCATTAACCACTGAAAGCAAATGCAGCATCATATTCTTAGTGCACTGTATATTATTGCCAGTTGAACCAATCTCACATCAAACAAGACAATGTATTTTTTTGTTTTTCACTTCAATATCAAAAGGAGAAATTCAGAAACAAAAGGCCTCTTTTAACCAAATTCACCCTGCGAAATGCAAAAGAAAAATATTTGCAGATTGCATTAGATACAAGCATTAATAGCATAAAAGATGCAGAATAAGTAGAATTATTTTCTTCAAGATAGCTATTAGATCAAATTAATTAATAAGCCAGCAAAAAGGAAGCGCCAATGGAGATAGAAAACACTAAAGCAATGATGAGAAAACAAAAACAAACACACCACGGTACAACAACAAAAAAAAAAACTTTTGGCTTTTTTCCCTCTTCCAATAGTGCAATAGTTAAAGAAAGCTTTCAGTGCCAATAATTAGGAAAAGATGTCTAGAAGTCAGATATAATCCATGATAGAACATATAGTGTCATCATCATCATCCCCTAAGATTTAGTAACAAGATACTGGATACCAAGAAATATTTTGCTGAGACCAAAATATGTAATGCGTCATGTTGTAAGGTATTAAAATAATATAACCCTGAAGCCCAATATATATATTATATGCATCCAAGTAAACTAAACTATATAATGCACATGAAAGCTGAAGCATTTCATATTCCGATGTCCTGTGTTCATAGGTAGGCTAGTTACGTGGATAAATCTACTGTTGTCAATCACCATCACTATTACAGCCATAAGCCATCGATAATTACCATCCCAAGTACTGGGGAAAGTTACATGAATCTCTTCCATCATCGAGAGATTCTGTGTCAAAAGGCCTCACTGCCTTCCATCATGTTATTTTCAGCGAACAACCAAATCTTTAACCAACACCTGAATGCTTATCGCATGATATCCATTGTGATTTCACTACCAATATCAATTATTCTCCTGGATATACCACCTAACAGAGCTACTAGGATTCCACTGGAGGTGTCCAATTATTCTCCTGGATATCTTCACTTGCTTTTAATTATTCGATTATAAATGAGTTTGCAACTTGGGAACAATCATTTGGTATAGTCCCAGCAGCATTTTGCATAAACATGCTAACATTAAGTCTGTTGCCACCATAAACTCATACCCCTCCTCCATCCTGCCGCAAAAGTTGGCAAAAATGCACGGGAGATTTGGAGTATAAAGATACAGAGCCCAGAGTATAACAATATAGTGCCCTAGAAAAATTAAAATTGGTGAGACACTAAGACATGATTCGTGGGCTTTCGGAGTGTTATATGCAAGCAATTTATCTTGTATTCAGTTTCAATCAGGATCAAGAAGGTAACTTCCACTGAAAAAACAAAAAGTATAATTACCAAATCTCTGACCACCTCTGTGTCATGGAAAAATATAATTTCTTTATATGGCACGATAATATGTCAACCATTTCATCAAACAATCTAACTGAATTCAGTGTTGGTCCAACTGGTATTAGTTGAGCCACAGTTAACCCTAACAGAATGAAAGCCTATGTTCATCACCACTTTTTGATGTCTTTTCTTTGGTAGAAGGCTAAAACTAGGCCATTTCATTCAAAAAGAAGATCAGTACATCAAATAAGGCCGCAACCACAATTGAACACAAAAAACATCCAAAAATAGAAATGGTACCCATAACCAGATTTACAGGAACACTACCAGCAACCCTAATATTTGTGTCTATACGGATAAAGAAAAAATTCAGGCAAACGGCCAAAGCCAGAAAACCTAATAGATACCCATTACGTACGCCTTAGATGGGGTCCGCTTTCTTGCAGATTGAAAGATCCCATAAAGGGGAAAACATTGCCACCGGATATTCGACGGAAAGGTAAGTGATCAAAGATCCAATCCTCACTCAAATAAGGTGCAGACACAAACATAGGGTAAGGGAAGCACCCTGAAATTCAAGAATAAGCATCACCTGAACTATCAAAAGAGAGACGCCAGTCTTGGAAATCTAAGCCAAGAATTGGAAGCTAAACATTACTATTTGAAAATCAACACCTAAACTATATACATCTTGATGAAACCCCCACAAAACAAGATATATTACAAGAGAAACAAAGCCCTAAAACTGAGGGCGAACTATCAACCAGCATGTTATGCTAGACCAAACAAGGCCAGACAAACGCCAGCCGATGCCGTCATCAGCATCATTCTCATCCCCATCTTCATCCTCTGCACCTTAGATTTCCATCAAACATGAACAAAAAACATCTACCAACGTAGTGCCGATCCCTTGTTGTATGCCTGAGTGCCAAGCCCTAGTCGGATGCCAACCATCGGAAGCCGATCCTCCAATAGCCACTGCAAACTCGTACCAAAATCAAAAGCTCATTTAAAGGTCTCACTCAGGCGTGGGATCGTCAAAGCTTAGGGTTAGGGTTTGTAGCAACTGATTAGGGTTCAGCGAAGATTTTGATTTCGATACGAGTTTGCAGCGACTGTTGGAGGATCAGCTTCCGGTGGTTAGTGTCCGGCCAAGACTTGGCACTCAGGCATACAACAAATGATCAACACTCCGGTGGGTAGATGTTTTGGGTTCGTGCTTGATGGAAATCTAATGTGCAGAGAATAGAGATGGGGATGAGACTGATGCCGACGACAGCGTCAGTTGGCTTTTGCCTGGCCTTGTTTGGTCTAGCAAAGAATACCGGCTGATAGTTCGCCCCTACAAGGCTTCTTTTCTCCTATAACCTGTCTTGTTTTGTTGGGATTTAAGGATGTATATAGTTTAGGTGTTGATCTTCAAATCGTAGTGTTAACCGCCTGATTTGTGGCTTAAATCTCTAAGACCGGCGGTTCTCTTTTGACAGTTCAGGTGATACTTGTTCCCAGATTTCCGGGTGCTTCCCCTACCCAATTTTTGTCTTTGCACCTTATTTGGGTGAGGATTGGTACTCCAATCACTCCTCATTCCATCGCCTATTTGACGGCGATGTTTTCCCCTTAATGGGACCTTTCAATCCTCAGGAAAACAGACACCATCTCGAGCATACCTAATGGATATCTATTAGGTTTTCTGGCTTTGGCTGTTTTCCTGAATTTGTTCTTTATCAGTGCATACACAAATGTTAGGGTTGCTGGTAGTGTTCCTATAAATCTGGTTATGGGTATAATTTCTATTTTTGGATTTTTTTTGTATTCAATGGTGGCTACAGCCTTACTTGATGTACTGATTTCCTTTTTGAATGAAATGGCCTGGTTCTTGCCTTCTACTAATGTCCCAAACTCAAATTTCTGCTTGAATGCTATAATGTATTTCCTTCCACTAAATATAAAAGAAAAACCTCTTTTACCAAGTCAGTTCTTTTGCTGAGCAGATTGACACTCACAAGCACTATCATGTAACATGCAAGTGCCTAACATGTAAAAAGCCAAGGCATTTTACATATTCTCATCTCAAAAACTGACACAAGACAAGGATTGGTGAGGGAAAAAAAAGATTTTAGCAAAACAAAAACACTATAAGAACATGACTGACCTTTGAAACCCCATCCCTTTCTTTTTACTCTGCTTTCCCTTCCACTGGATTACCATAACAGAGAGAAGAACCCCATATGGAGGCAGCCTATATAAGAGGCTATATGGCTGAAATTTTTTTTCACAACTGTGAACAGAGAGAGAGAAGGTGATTTGCTTTTGACACTCAGCCTACCACTGCATATTTACAAAAATTCATCTCTTCTGCTCTCTCCAAAGAGAACATTGAACAGAAAATAAAAAATCCTCAACACCTCTAACCAAAATATGAAGTGGACCATTCAATGCTTATGATAGAAAATAGTGGCATCAACAGGTAACTGATACCTGAAATACTTAGTATTACGGGCCAGGCCTGATTATATGGATCCATACAAACCACAAAGTTGATATAAAGAAAAAAAATAATGACCATAATCCAGTGTAGGGTCCACTCAAGTGCAGTCCCATGAGAGATGTACTGACAACATACCCAACATTTAACATGAATCAGTAGTTGAATTAGGCAAGTTTCCAGTAATTGACTGCACATTACCAGTCATCCTGTGCAATACAACAAGATGACACTTAAGTCACAAGTGAGTACTTATTTGGAAAACCCCATATCTTTTACATATAAGTTAAATCAACCTAGGACATGTAATAGGTCTCAGTTCTAATAAAATTCTCCAAAAGATAGAAAGCTCCATTCTAAGCTAGTGTCTTTCCTCGTAAAAAACTTGAGAAACAGTAAGAAATTAAACAGCCAAAAATTGCAGTGGTTGGAGTTTAGCCAGAGTCGTCGGAGTTTCTGCATTAGGTTCCGCAGGAGGGCAGTGTTTGGTGATGACGTTGAAAGAGGTTTACCATGGAATTGGAGAGAACCTGTCTCGACAAAAACCTTCGTCTGATATTCGTTCTGTGTGTAATGATCTCCAAAATTCCGGGTATAGTATTCAGGAAATTCTCTCGTTTGTCCAGAATTCCTTGCACGAAGATGTTGGCCAGATTAAGTTGTAGCACGAGCATTTGGAAGAAGCTTGCTCTGGCCCTGGTAGTCATACTCTGCCGGCAGCCTCTGGTAAAGATGCTGCTAATCATCCGCCGTTTTTGGCTAAGTCGAATCAACCATCCTTCGCCGAAATTTTCTCTCGTCGAAAGCCAGTGTTGGTGTCTCTGATTCGAAAGTTCTGCTCCGAGCATCCTAGAAATAATAGTTCTTTTGAGATTGCTAGACAAACGGTGGTGGTGGACGAAAAATCCCTCAGATTCGAGAGGGCTTCGGGTAGTCAGGGAGTGACGCTGTGTGTGGTAGAGAGAAGTGGAAAGTTCTCCTCATGGGTTCAGTTCCATGGAAGGGATATCGTATGGTTTTTGAATGCGGTGGAAAATGCTCAGAAGTATAATCGGTTGGCTGGTTCTGTTTGTCGGACGGTGTCGGGTGATCTGATTCTATCTACAAAAATCTTCGTCAATAGGAGAGGAAGAATGCTAGTGATTGCAATATCGAAGAAATCTATGAGGGGAGGAAGTGGTATGGTTATCTTCCCAGTGATGAACGACAAAATAAAATGGAAGTATATTACTGATTCATGGGAGCAGTTATCTTATGACACGAAAGGGAAATCGAAGTTGAAGGTGGTCAATGCGGGGAAGGGTATGAATCAGGATATCTCTAGTTCTCTTGGAGTTAGCCTGGGCATAGAAGAACGTTCAGAAGGTGGCAGAAACGAGTACTGAGTTCATGAGGAGGTTGATGTCTCTTGCTTATCAGAGTTTAATGCCATGTGTCTAGCAAATGAAACAAAAAGTAAATTTATAAGAGAAGGTCGAGATTTAGAAATTGAGATTAAGCAGTTAATCCCGACAGCAGAAAAAGGATATGGGACTATCCATTATTCTGTAAATCCTCAATCCCTGTAAACTGGGTGTCGTGCATTGGTGATTGTATGAAGAAAGGTGGTGTCACAGAATTTTCGTACATTCCTGTAGGTTCTTTGGAGGCAGTGATCTTTGTTGCGTCTGGTGGTGTTGCTGAAAAGATAGTGGCTGATAGCCCCTTCAAGTTTATAGAAGTCCTTATTTCTATTGATTGGTGGAGTAAGGGTTGTAACCCAAGTGCAGGTCCGATGAATGAAGAAGGCTGGTAGATTAGGTTGATGGGAATTCCTCCGCATTTAATGTCTATGCAAGCGTTCAAAGGTATTGGAGATTGTTTGGGTGGTTTCATTCAGATGGGAGGATTATCTAGTGGAGGAATAATAAGGATTAAAGTGGGAATCTTTGGCAAGGAGGATTCCCAGATGCATTGATATATGGGATGGAGAGGAGTGGTTTGAAGTTTTTGTAGAGTTGGAGCAAGCAGATTTTCAAATTCTACAGGCTGAGTTGCAGAAGGAATTGACTCATGAGGAAGGTGACGATGGAGAAGAAAGGGTTAAAGATGTAAATTCGTCAAAAAGAGAAGGGCAGGTTGGGGAGAAATCTTACTTTATGACCGATCAACTTCGAAGAGCAGGCTTCCGTATGGAAGAAGGCTCGCCTTCAGAAAAGTCAGATGGAGGCACAGTAAATGGCAGGCTATGTAAGTCTACTAGGTGTCATGATGGCTTAAATTTGAATGTTGAAGGGCTTTCTAATATGGCCCATAACGTGGTTTCTAGTTCTTCAAATTTAGGATATGGGTCCCAAATTATGGGTCTGGGTCGGAACCAGGTTTTAAATAATGAGGGGCACGTTGGTGATAAGTTAAGTATGTAGGGGAAGAATGAAGCAAAAGGACTGGCTTCTCAGCCTGGTCGTGAAGCCTTGATTCAGGGAAATGAAGAAGTGGGTGATGATGGGTCTTTCACAGTGAGCTTGTCTACATTTTGTTGCAACTTGGAGAAGACGATCTCCAGGTTTGATGCCAGGATTTCAGAGATCGAAGAGTGGGTTAAGAGGGTTCCTTCAAAAATGCAATTGGAAGATGACGGTAGTGACTCAGAGCTGTTGTTAGTTTCTGATGAGTCTAGTGAATTAATGATTGATGCAGATCGCTACCTTGATGAAAAGACAGCAGATCAAGGAGGAGCTTCGAGGTCGAATGCAGCAGATGGTCCCAGTCCTACAATGATTCAGTATGCAAGACGTAATCAGAATAACCAGTCGATGAGAGACGAGTCAGGGAGGGCTGATTACAAGAGGAATCGAGTGAGAGAAGGGGAAGGTTTTGTCTCGAATGGCATTTCAGCAGTTAGAGAATCAGGTGATGTTGGTAATCTCTCATCTATGGAAGGGGTGAGAAACGGTAAGATGTCCATACCAAGTGAAGCTGCGATCTTAGAGAACCTTATTGCGGGGTGTTCATTCAATAATCTACCTTCTTCTCTTCTTGCATCAAGGCCGTGTCTTATTCCAGGTACTGTATCTAGTGCATTGTCACCTTTTTCTTCCTCTCCATCATCTGCTGACTAATCCGGTTTTGATCATGAGATTACTGTGGGATCTCCAATCATTGCTGAAACTCCAAAAGCTGTGTTGAGCGGTGTTATGGGGGATGTGGGAGATGAGATTGAAGGGGTGATGGGTGAGGTATCAAAGTCATGGGCTAATTGTCAAGAGGAAGAGGGGGTGTGGGAAAGGGTTGAGAGTTTTGCCAATCTAATGATTGATCGGGTGGAAAATTTGAAGGGTGAAAGTATCTCATTGCATAGAGTTATTCAAAGAAGTAGTGAGAGATCGGAGGAAAGAAGAAGGTGTTCCCAATGAAGATATTGTCTTGGAATATTAGGGGGTTGGGGTGTGAGAATAAAAAAAGAGCTGTAAAGGACGTATGTCTTGGTGTTAAGCCTGATATACTAGTTGTCCAAGAAACAAAGAAAGAATCCATTGAGAGGAGGTTAGTGAGAAGTTTGTGGGAAGATAGACATAAGGAGTGGGACTTTCTTCCATCAGTAGGTTCAGCAGGTGGTATTCTGATTATATGGGATACTTTGACTGTGAGAAAAGAGGAGAGGAAAATGGGGTTATATACTCCCTCTATCAAATTCACATCCCTTAACGATCAATTTGAGTGGTGGTTCACAGGAGTCTACGGTCCATCCCGGGCTAGAGGAAGGGTTCATTTTTGGAATGAGTTGGAAGAGATTTGTCCAGAGTCAAGTGCCATGTGGCTCATTATAGGGGATTTCAATGTAATTCGATATTCTCATGAAAAAAGTAGCGGGATGATGAGGGTTAATAGGAGCATGCGGAATTTTTGTAATTGGATTCAGAATAATGATCTCATAGATTATCAATTAAGTGGAGGTCTATTCACATGGTCAAATTTCCAGGTTCCTCCCCTATGTTCTAGGATTGATAGAGCCCTAGCTTCTAATGCTTGGGAGTCCCATTTCCAGCTTGTGGTTCAGTCTTTACTATCAAGACCCATTTTGGATCATTATCCCTTGTTGTTGGCTAGTGGAATGGAGTCTAGAGGGCCATCCCCATTTAGATTTGAGAATATGTGGCTTGAGTACCCAAATTTTGCCTAGCTAATAAATGATTGGTGGTTGGAGGTAGATGAGGGAGTGGGCGGGTTTCAAGTTTATGAGAAGCCTTAGAGGTATTAAATTCAAGCTGAAACAATGGAATACGGAATGTTTTGGGAGTCTTGAGGAGAGAGAGAAAAAAATGTTACAGGTTCTAGGTGAGTTGGATAAGAAGGAAGAAGAAGGATCACTCATTGAGGCTAATAGAGTTAGGAGGCAAGAGGTAAAAAATGGAGTTTCTTGAGGTTCTTAAGATGGAGGAGATCTCGTGCAGACAGAAATTTAGGGTAACATGGATGAAGGAGGGAGATGAAAATACAAAGATTTTCCATAAAATAGCTTCTGGTCGTAGAGTGAAGAATAATAATTCAAAATTGGTGATTGAAGGGAGGGAAACAGAAGATTCGGGAGAGATCCTCCAAGGCCTAACCGATTTTTCTTCTAATCTTTATAAGGTAGATCAAGAGTTCAAATTTTTCTTGAAGGAGGAAAATACTTTCAGGTTGGATAGAGAATTGTCTAAATGGGTATAGAGGCCCTTTGTTGAAGAGGAGGTGTAAAGGACTGTAAATGAGTTGGGAGGGAAATAAAGCACCAGGCCCCGATGGATTTTCTTTGGCTTTCTATCAAAAGAATTGGGGCACTATTAAGGGATAGTTGATGCAAGTTTTTAATGAATTCTTCACATCTGGAATTATTAATAAAGGTACAAATTCGACGTTCTTAGCATTGGTCCCAAAGAGAGCTGGGGTGTTGGAGATTAAAGACTTTAGACCAATCAGCTTAACCACTAGCCTGTACAAGATCATTGCAAAGGTGCTTTCCAATCGCATTAAGAAGGTCCTCCCCAGTTTAGTGGCCCCCAACCAATGTTCCTTTGTCGAGGGTCGTCAGATTTTGGATTGTGTTATGATTGCTAATGAGTGCATTGATTCTCAGAGTCGGTCTAGAGAGCCAGGTCTGATTTGTAAACTTGATTTAGAAAAGGCCTACGATCAGGATGATTGGGGATTCCTGGACTTAGTTTTAGAATAGAAGGGGATTGGGAATAGATGGAGGAATTGGATCAAAGGTCTGTGAATAAAGTTCAGTTCTCCTTCCTTCTAATTGGTTCAGTTTTGGGGTTGTTCCCTTCTTCTAGAGGGTCTTCGCCAAGGAGACCCCCTGTCTCCATTTCTCTTTACCCTTGTAGGTGATGTGCTGAGTTCGTTTTTTTAGAGAGGCACAGGAGAGGGATTTGATTAAAGGATTCCGAGTAGGATCACCAAGAGTTCATGTGTCTCATCTTCAGTTTGCCGATGATATTATTGTCTTTTTGGAGGGGAGTATTGAGCAGGTGGATGTGTTGAGGAGTATCTTAAAAACTTTTGAGTTGATTTCAGGATTGATAATTTTTTTGCAGAAGAGTTTGATAATAGGGATGAACATGGAAAGTCAGTCAGTAGGGCTTATAGCAAGGAGACTTGGATATTCAGTTGGGAATCTGCCTGTTTCGTATTTAGGATTACCATTGGGTTGCGTTTCTAGCTCTATTTCTTTTTGGGAGCTGGTTATAGAGAGGGTGGAAACGCGGTTGGCTAATTGGAAAAGGAATTATCTGTCGTTTGGTGGAAGGATCACCCTTATTAAGTCGACCCTTTCTAATTTACCGATGTACTATATGTCTATGTTTAGGATGCCGAAGAGGGTAGTGAATATCATTGAAAAGCTTCAAACGGACTTTTTGTGGGAAGGTGGAGTAAAGAAGGATCACTTAGTGAAGTGGAAAGTCATCTGTTTGAGGAAGGAGATGGGTGGGATAAATTTGGGGAATTTCTTTGCTCGAAATTCCTCATTACTTGCAAAATGGCTTTGGCGTTTCAGCAATGAGAGGAATAGCCTTTGGTGTCAAGTGATTGGATCCAAGTATGGTCTTGCAAATAATGGTTGGGATGTAAGTGGGAGAACCCGCACTTTTGCTCTTAGTATCTGGAAGAATGTAGCACCTTTAGATGCTTTCTTCCAGTCCCATGTTCGTTTTTTTGTTGGGTCTGGTACCTCTATTTTGTTTTGGCATGACATTTGGTGGGGTTCGTTGGCCCTATCCATGATGTTTCCTATTATTTTTCGAGTAGTTTCTTTCCCTGATGCATTGGTTTGTGATGTTCTTTCCCCTTCTTTGGTTGGTCTCAATTGGAATCTTCCTTTTAGAAGGGAGTTGCAAGACTATGAGTTACTGGAATTGTCATCTTTGTTGGAGTCCCTGAAGGAGGTACCCATTGATTCGAGGTACCATGACATCTGCATATGGTGTCCTGAGGCTTTTGGTATCTTTTCTTGTCGGTCTTTTTTTTTAGTTGTGCAAGACTGATTCCCCTCTTTCATCTTGTACTTTCCCTTGTTCCTCTTTATGGAAGCCCTTGATCCCCCCTAAGACCAAAGCCTTTGTGTGGACAGTTCTACTTTATAAAATTAATAATCACCTCCAACATAGATGGAAATGGTTATCTTTATCGCCTAATATCTGTTTCTCATGTATGCGATAGGAAGAGACCATTGACCATCTCTTTATTCATTGTGTTTTTGCTAGAGGGATATAGAGTTACTTTATTAGGGAGATTGGTGTGTTTTGGGCTACGCCAGAGAAGGTTATTGATTCGCTAATCGATGGAGTTTTCCAGGAATTGGTAAGAGAGGAAAGATCTTGTACAAAATCTTGTTTCATGCAGTGTTATGGTTTATTTGGAAGGAGAGAAATAGTAGAATATTTGAGGATAAAAAAGCCTCCAGAAGCTTGGTGATTGAAGCTATTAGACTATCAGTTGTTCTATGGGCCACCAGGTATCCTGAGTTCTATGATATTTCTAGAATGATATTATGAGGTGTTGGGAGACAGTTTGTTTTTCCTCCCCAACAGTAGTAGTACGATCTTATGTTTGGTCACTGCCTGCAAAAAGGACCATTAAATTAAACTTTGATGGATGCTTTTGGGTAATCCTAGATTAGCAGGCGTAGGAGGTGTGGTTAGTAATCACATGGGTCATGTTATATCTGCTTATCGTGGCCCTATCAGTGTGACGGATTCTACTCGGGCTAAGTTATTGGCACTCATCACAGGTATTCGACATATACATACCTTTGGGATTCAGGAGGTTGTCATTGAGGGGGATGCTGCCAACATTTTGGAATGGATGAGTAGAGAGAATACTAGTCCATGAAGATATTTGGAGTTGATCAGATTAGCTTGATCATTGGTGCAATGTTTAAACGTCTCATTCAACATGTACCAAGGGAAGCTAATGATGTTTCCGATAGACTAGCTAAGGCTGGAGCGACTAGTACTTCTCTAGTGTTTGGAGAGTTGTCTTATTGTATGGAGATTTAGATTGTTCTTGATTGTTGGGGTGCCCTTTGGCTAGTGGCACCTTTTGCTTTTGCTTTTATCTTCTCTTTGTATTTCTCCTTCCTTCTTTTTAATGAAATTTCATCAATTATAAAAAAAAAACAATAACATGTGCAATATTTTCCAAATAAATAACTATCATGACCCATTTCTTACCAACATATCCTAAAGTAATGACCAGTAAGCCAACAACATATCAGACATGAAAAAGATGAATTCAAATTAAGAAAATATAGTCAAAGAATTTAGATAAATAATTTAATAAAAAGTAAAACGGCTAGCAAGTACTGAAGGTCATTTTGATGCTGTTATAAGAAATGAATACACACTATTTTAGTGCTTACAAGTCCAAATATATTAATTAATTACAATGCATTGTATTTTAAAAAAAAACCTGACTAGAACTAACTAAACAGAGAAACTTTAAAACTAACAAAAGAAATTGAAATTAGGAAAGAAAGAAGGAAATTCAGATAATTATTAGAAAATATAAAATGCATTAAAAGGTTAATAATAGACTATAGAGAATGCACAAGGGGATAAAGAAGAAAGTCCTTGTTATGAAAGGAGAAACGAGGGTAAAAAGGTACGATTACTAGTGCAAAAATACAAGAGAAAGCAATAGTCAGCCTCCTGTAATAACCAAAAATTAAAAATAGAAGTCCTAAAACTCTAGGCAACAATGATCAATATCAGGAAAAATGCAAGGAAAGAGGTCCTTACTTGGTTGGCCGCACACCCACTACTAGTTAATTGGTGTTACAGTGGACTTTTATATGTAAAACAGAAGTTTATATTACTGGTTCAGTCAATAATTTAGTTATTATTCAATAAAGTGATAATTACTCCCTACTAACTTAATGCATTACTAATTTGTAGCACAAGCTATAGAGATTAAAATTTTAAATTATGCAATTAATTGTGCTAGGTGGTTTCCTGACTCAGAAATCCCCTCAGGCAACCATCACCTAGGTCCTCAACGAAAGGCCCGAGTCACCTAGGTGGGGTGCCCTAGATGACTGCCTTTAATAATACCAATTAAATCCATTAGTAACTAATTAGATATTTTGATTTCTGAAATTCAGTACCCTCATTTGCTTAAAACAAAGACTCAACTCAAATATGATCCCCAAACTTCCCCTTAATCCTCTAACTACATAGGAACCTGGTCTCTCAAATAAATAGCAACAAAAATATTTACCAAACATCTCCTCCCCTCCAAGAAAAAACAAAACACACAACCCAAAAAAAAACACCAAAAAAAGGAACAACCAATACTACAGCATTAAACAATTAGCAAGTACCACCTGTTATCAAGAACTACTGCTAATAAGAATCCACCACCTCATCATTGAGTAAATACTGATAATATATTTTGAGCGCAATTTAGTCTTTTATTATTTAAGATTCCTTCTTTTATTCTCCCTCAATTTTACCAGTATTATGTTCTTATAAAATTCATTACATACCAAGTGCTGGACACCCCATAGGACTTATGTGTTTATGAGTTTGGTTCTCACTCAGTGAGAACCCATGAAATAGAGCAAACACGACTCAAAACCACTGCTAGTAATATGGTAAAATTCTACGACTATGTAGACAAGTCCCAAGGTTTTACCATGGACAGTTCTAATATAAAACTCACTAGGATTATCCAAACTATTGAATTGTTCACTTGTATAATATTATTTAGCTCTATCACATTTTTTTAACAAATTGTTTATCCTTGACTAGTTAATAGATTTCTCTCCTTATATTGTACACTTTGGTCAATGGCTATCAATTGGGCTTTGGCCTCCTCCGTGAAGAGTTCATAAAAGACCTCTAAAAACCTCATTGAATGGCAGAATACAACCCAATTGGCAAATCCAAAAATTCTTCCGAAGATTTATACCACGACATCCCCCACAAGAGCAAAGACTCCATTGTCTTCACCTATCTTTCTACCATGCAGCCTTGCCTAATGACTCCACCATGCCCATGCAATTAACCATAATTTTTTGGAAGGATGATTACTATAACATCATCAACCACTAAATCCCCAAGTCACACTTAATGGCGACCAATCCAAGACGATGCTATTTAGGTTATGCAGCAGAAGCTCCAACCATGAACCACCAAATAATTAATTGATTGATGGGTGAATGATTGAATCACCCTATAAGTCCTCACTAGCAATATTATATCTGACCTAGCACAGTAATTATAGCCCAAGCACACGCATTTGATCACTACTAGCAAACTACTGAATCAGCATGTTTAAAAGTACAAGTCACAATCGAAATAAATGACCTAAGTTCTATAAGTCACACCTAGTACTCTAAGGGTCGAAAGATAGTAAATCGGTGTGCTTGCAAGGACAGACTGAAGAAGCTGATTACAACTCCAAAACAAAGGTGATTGCTTCCATGTTTCTGAACATCCCCTATAAGATTAGAATCAGTTGCCCTTAGGAGGAAGCCTCACATTTCTCATTGGAGGTCCCTAAATAACTCAAAAGTATTGCAACACTAGGGCCCCAACTTTTATCCCCAAGGATAATACTATTTTAAACCTACATTGAAGCAGCATTACATATCTCAAAGCCTTAGATAATACACTTAGGGTACATTTGGATGACAAGAATTCAAATATACATGTGAATTGAAATGCATATGAATTATAAATCTTATGATTTTCAATTCCTATGTATTAAAATTCTATTGTTTGGTTGGTATTAGGGAATTCAAAAATTTTTCTTTATATCTTACGTAATGCTTACATATAGCAAAACATACATAATTTGAGCTAACATTGTATTAATTTTATTTATTTCTTATCTTTGAGTTTCTTTCAAGATGATTTTCTATCTCTAGGATCTTCTCTCTTTAATTCTATTTCTATAATTTTTTTTCTCTCTAAAATTATACAAAAAGAGAATTCACTCTAGAAAAGATTCTCTATATTTTTTTCTCTTTTTTTTATCTCTTTAAAAAGGATTTCTTGAGGATTCTCTTTCTAAAGTATTTTCAATTCCTATGTATTAAAATCTCTTTCTAAAAAGAGTTCCTTTAGGATTCTCTCACTCTAAAAAGGATTTTTTCTATTTATGTTTTCTCTATGTATAATTCTCTATCTAGAAGATTTTATCTCTCTAGGATTCTCTTTCTAGAGTATGTTCTCTCTCTAAAATTCTCTCTTTAAAGAATTTTTACTCTAGAAATCATTTTCTCTATATAGGTTACTCTCTATAAGATTCTCTTTCTAGAATGTTCTCTCTCTAAAATTCTCTAGAGAATTTTCACTCTAGAAAAGATTTTTTACGAGTTTTCACTTATATCTCTCTATAAGATTTTATCTCTCTAGGATTCTCTTTCAAGAGTGTTCTCTCTCTAAAATTCTCTCTTCAGAGAATTTTCACTCTAGAATTTTCTCCAGATATTCATTCTTTAAAGCATTTTCTTCTTTCTATAGTTATCTATTTTCTCTCTCTAGAACCCTTCTCTTTCTAGAGTTTCTCTCTCTAGAACCTTTTCTCTAGACTGTCTTTTAAGTCATTCCTTTCTCTAAAATTCTCTAAAGAGAGAATTTTCTCTCTATAATTCTCTTTCTAGAATTTTTTCTCTCTAGGACTCTTTTTAGAGTATTATCTCTCTCTAGAATTCTCTCTTTAGAATTTTCATT
This sequence comes from Buxus sempervirens, assembly GCA_947561395.2. Lineage (NCBI taxonomy): Eukaryota > Viridiplantae > Streptophyta > Magnoliopsida > Buxales > Buxaceae > Buxus > Buxus sempervirens. The sequence goes on along the minus strand of OX387194.1, from coordinate 25,204,004 downwards.
CTAGAGTTTTCTATAGATTTTATTTCTCTAAAGCATTCTCTTGTTTCTATAGTTCTCTATTTTCTCTCTCTAGATCATTTTCCTTCTCTTTCTAGAGCTTTCTCTTTCTAGAACCTTCTCTCTAGATCTTCTCTTTAAAGTATTGCTCACCCTAAAATTCTCTCTAGAGCCTTCTTTTTCTCAATCTAGAGTCCCCCTCTCTAGAGTTTTCTTTCAAGGTTTTCTCACTCTAGAGCATTCCAGTCTCTGTCTAGAGTTTTCTCTCTCTAAATTTAAATATTAAATTATACTTTGTTCAGCTACATTTCTTATGTTATGGAAAAAAAAAATGAAAATGAGCCCTCTTGCAAAAAATCAATGATAATAAAATTCTTATGTTTAATGAGAATTGTATAAAACACCTCATAGGTATAAATTGTAATTCTCATGAACCATGAGAATTGGGTGTCTTTTTTTTCCCACGTGAATTTTAATTCTCATGGGAATTGGTCAACCAAACACAAGAATTGAAATTCTTAGCTGCAAATTCCAATTCCTACCCTCCAATTCCCGTGATCCAAACGTATCCTTAGGCTAATGGACCTACTCTTCCTCTTCCACAAGAAACAGAATATAGTCTACAAGTTGAAGGTGTAAAATGAGAACTCTCTCATTGCCAACTCTAAAACCTCTAATCAATCTTGTGTCCTCCATTTCCTTTAGAAACCAACATTAAGCATCTTCGAGGTCAATATAAGAAAAGAGGCAATGGATTCCCTTTTCTCAATACCCAAGAAAGGCAAAAAAATCCCCTCTGAAGCTACCACTAAGGACAGAAAGATGGTATCCACAAAGAGCACCATATCTCTAAGACTTATGATGCAAGAACAGGAACAAAAAAGTACCGTGATATCCTATCATAAGCCTTCCCTAGGTCTAATTTACAAATGCATCCTGGAAACGATGACCAAATCCCTCCTTCACACGTACATAGGCAAAGAGAAAACTATCAAGAATCTGCATATCATGGATGAAAGCACACTGTTTATGCCACAATGGAGGGGATAACCACCTTAAGTTTAGGGACAGGATATAAGTTAACTTTATTCAAAGCAGTCGTCACAATAATTGATTTAAGGTTTCAATCTATGCAGCCCTGCTCCTTTCCACAATAAATTCACAAAATGTTGAATCAATAGTTTTATTGATCATGTGATCATGTGATCATGTGATATAAAATTTGAGAAACAACAGAAATAATAAAAGAAATCTTACCGTAACACAGATTTATGAGGCTCGCCCAACATTATGACTACATTAACAAGACAATCAAGAGATTCCACTAGAGCATGGAGATTACAAGCCAGACCAAATTTCTAAATTACTTTCAAAGGATCATACTCTCAAAACCAAGAGAGTCTACCCTTAGTAAGAGCCAACATCAAAAGGCAATACTGCAAGACCATCCAAGAACTCTCCCTCCAAAATATGCAAATCCTTAGAGCAAACATGATTGAACCAAACCTCAAGAGCAAACCCTAGACAGAGCAATAGCATTGTAAGCACCCAATTTTTGTACTCCTCAAAAAGCCAGAATCAAAACCTAAAGACATGTATGAACCCTAAGGAATAGGAAATGCCTTTCTACCCAAGCTTTAATTAATTACCATACACTATGCCAATGAATAAAAATCCCGATACGGTTCCAATGCAACTAAGTTTGCATGAATCGGAGTCTAGATGAAGATATGATCAAAACACTCTAAAGGGCAAAATAGTAATTGAATGCAGAAAGACTGGTCACGTGTCAAGTGTGCAAACCACACTTGCCAAGGGGCAAAATAAAGCACAAAAGGACAAAATAAGAATAAGAAAAACCAAGAAACAAAATATCCCCATTAAAAAATTAATAAATATAAAATATGTTAACCTAATTAATGAAAACCCAAAAAACCATAAAACCCATCATTTGGGCGTCTAGAACAACTTCCAAGACAAGCCCACTCGCCAGGAGAGAGTGAGTGGAATTTGAAAAGTTTCTTTTTGTACCCGATATTCAATCACGGTTACAAAGGTAAATATTTGTAACCGAATTGAGTTCACGGTTACAAAAAAGTTTAAGTATAAAAGCCAAACTTCAGCTCATTTCAAGGGGGGAGGTGGGGGGTGGGGGGCGCGAGCTTCATTTTCTTTCTTCTCTACTCTTCTTTGATGAACCAAAAGGGCTCCCCAAATAGACCTTCCAAAGCCCCAAAACTACCTCTAATCCTCATCAAACATCCCCCCTAAAGCTACTCCATCTTCACCCAAGCTTGAAGGCATTCTAAGGAAGTCATTTTGGAGCTGAGAAGGAGTTCCACTTGCTTTCCATTCACTTAGAAGAGCTCAAGGCATCATAAGGCCACCCTAGATCTTCCTCACACCAAGGTATGTTGAATGAAACTTCTCATGGAGGCTTAATGTGATCTATTTCTAGTTAAAGCATGTTTTATGCAAGAATGTGTATGCCTCTTCCCTCTCTCTTCTTGGTGTTACATTTTAGGTTTGGAGAATGATCAAAGACCATGCCTCAAGGGCATGGTCACACGTATATGAGGGTGAGGAAGAGTGTTCATTTTCCTTCTCTTGTTTCTTCCTTTCATGTTAATGTTATCTTGAGCATACCATGAGATACATGGCCTAAGAGTAAGCAAACCATCATGCATGCAATCTTTTATGGTGGGATCCTCCCCATAAAGACACATGAACAAGTCTATGATGAGATTTTGGGACGTCATGAGTATGAGGGATTTCTTTCTTCTATCTTTATTTTCTCCGGATGATTGTATCCCTTAAATCCCTCATTTCCCTTCTTCTAGGATAGTCATTTTGCACACTAATGCACACATTGTTCACTGTTTAAGTGTATTGAGTTCCATGAGTCTACTCCTCTTGCATAAGCATGCACACAAGCACACAAGCACACACATCACATTAGCATTAATACAATCATTTTTCGATGTGCTTAGCATCCCATGTGTTCACTACATGTTTAAACACACATTTACTATGATTGCATGAGTAATATTTTTAGGATGTTCTTGTGCCTGTTAAATTGATCAGAATGTTGGCATGAAGAATGGTTCGGCCGATTGACCCTAGGCAAGGCCTTCTGAGCCTCCTCCCATCTCTTAAACACATAAGGATGGGTGCTGCCTCTGAATCAATAGAAGGGACACCTTCCTTTTCCTCAGATTAAAGAGCTTAATGAGCTTAAAATCAGGGAGGGGACCCGATCCCTTCTCCCTTGATTTTTGGGATCTTAGCTAGGGGTAAGAATATATGATTTAAGGTAACTCAAGGCCATTGTGGGATGGCCTAACATCCCACATAAAACCTGTAAATCAACCCTAAAGGAAGGTCCCCCATGGGCCTCTTCAAATTCAGGTTTCTAGAAATTTCAAGACCAAACCACTAACTCTAAGTGGTAAAGGTATTTTGTGTTCACAACCGATATTGAATATCGGTCCAAGAGAAACTTTCTTTTGACCAATATTAAATATCGGTTATGAAGAAATGGTAGAGTGACCGATCTGTGTTATTGGCACATTTCCCAGAAATTCTAGAAACTTCATTTTTTGGCAAATTTGAGGGTTTAAAATTAATCCAAATAATCTCAGTTAACCAGAAGGGCTTCTGGGCTAATCCCAAGCCCAAAATGGGACTAGGGCCTTTATGGGCCCAACATGGAATCTGGTGGGCCTTCCAATGGGGCCCACCTTTGCAGTCCAACTTCACCTAAGGATAATAAACCTGAAAAAAAAAAAGGTGTGTAACCTGGGCCATACCTTGGAGGCCCAATGAAGACCGAAGAGAACCATGATGGTAGGTTAGATGGTTTGCCCGTGGACTTCATGGTGTGGCCTAACGGGCCTCTATTGCACTTGGCCTCACATGAGGTAGTGGAAACACCAACATGCCCAGAATAGGGAAACTCTTCCCTATCTCCCACTTTTGGACTCATGGTCCAAGTATTAGGGAAAAGGTCCCAAGCCAACTCCTAAGAACTTTTTTGGATGAAGTCACTTAAAAAATAATTAAGCAAGGAAAATTAAACAATTGGAAACCACCATGGGATCGCCAAGGTGGCCCAGAGCCAACACCAAGCCCACCTAACTAGATTTCTTGAAAGAACATTTAAAGTAGATAACTCCTTCCAGTTTCCACGTTTAAACCGCTAACACAGAGCGGTTAAAACATTACTATAAGTGACCGAAATCATATACCAGTTGCAAAAGCAATTGACTTAATCAAGATATGATATCGGTTACAAATAGAATATCATGTAACCAATCTGCGTTATCGGTTACATGATCAGAAACTGAATAAAATCAAACTTTAAAGGCAATCCATGATCAATTCAAAACAAACCAATGATTCCAGAAGGGCTTTTAGGACTAGAATAAGCCCAAATTGGACACATAAGCTGCAACCAGCCTACCTTGGATCCCGGTGGGCCTTCCAAGGGGGCTCACCCCATCAGAAAAACACCACTAAAGCAAACTTGGACATTATTGAACTAAAGGGGCCAAACCTGATTTGAGGCCCCACGGACTTAATCTTTAAAAACATGCAAGCATAGGACGGGTAAGATGAGTTGACTCGACAAAACCAACCAAGGATGACCCATGGGACACTTCTTTGACGGGGTGGACCAAAGTGTCTACGAACTTTGCCGAACCGTAACTGGGCCCTTAACCAGATCTCTAATGCGCAGACCAAGCCCTAGACAGACTATCTAGGACCAAGTGTCTACCTACACTCAATCAAGTAGTGGCATCTCCTATTCCCCCATAATCCCATCATCCCAAACCAAAGAGCCTACGCAAACCTTTCACATAGGCAAGGAGAGTGCGCCGGGTTTAGGAAACCCCATTTCCGCAATCAATCCACGTGCGCACAACCATACATCTTAAAAGACCGCTTATTAACAAAGAATTCCTATGTATCCATAGGACGTTATTTTCAGGTCAAAAAACTACCGTATCTGAATTCTAGATCCACCACTATCTATTGGTTTTAGTCAAGTCACAAGTTTGTTCAATGAAAGCAATTATGTGGGTGTGGAGTTTTAATCAAAAAGGGTGGGAAGAGACGAGGAGCTTGCCTTTTCCAGTATAATGATCAAATTAATTTTCCAAATTTAACCTTGAAAAATTAAAATAAACAAATATTAAAAAGACCCTAAAATTTCCAAGGTCAAAAAAAAAAAAAAGAAAAGAAAATAAGACTATATCTGTTGATAAACCACATACACATTCTTTAAATTTTGAAGGAAACATAAAATGATGCTTAAATAAAAATTCATATAAAAAAATTGAAGGACTTTTCAGTTTGGTCCATAAGAACTAGAACTAGTGGGCCATAGGTCCAATCCATGAATCAAAATAGGTGCAAGAAAATAAATCAATGAAAGTCAATTCAATTTGTTTCTAATATAAAAGAAACTTCCAATAATGCCAACAATCAGAATTATAATGAGAAATTAAAATATCTACTTAAGGAATTAAGATAGAAAATCCATATTTTTTAATCTCTATAAAACCAAAGAGGAGATAAACATTCAAAACAGAGGATATGAAGTCATTTTTTTTTTCATTTTTCCAATGAGTAACTAACAAGAACCAAAAAATTTTCAAAGCACCTTCAACATAAATATCCATAACAAGACCAAAAAAAAAATAGATAGGCTTACAATCAAAAAAAGGAAATAGGTCCTCTACGCTTTGGCTGCAAATTCTAATGAACTAATAACAAAGCAACAACAGCAGAATTTGGGATTTGAACTATTCGATACGGAAAGCAGTGTCCATTCTACACTGATGAACCACAAAACCAGAACCCATACACAAGGAGGAGGAGGAGGTGACGGAGGGAGGATTGGTAATAACCCATACAAAACTGCAACAGCAATCAGAATCATAACCCCTAAATTCAAGCAAACAATAAGCAATCATTAATAGAGGTGTATAACTATTTATATTTAATCAAGAATACTTGCAATGAAAATTATTTGAAAAATAATTTTCACTAATAAAGCAAAAAATGCAGAAAATTATTAAAAGATGAACAAATATTGTGCTTTCATCTTACTATAATGTTTCATTAAGTGTTTAAATTCATTTGGGATGTATTCATCATCATCATCATCATTCTCTTCTTCGAGTTCCACCAAATCAAAAATCAAGTTCGATGACAAAGTCATATTCATTCAAATAAGATACATTTTGGTTATTGTGATAATAGCAACATGAAGAAGTTTTTGACCATTTTCGTTATTGAAAAAAAACAGCTTTAAAACTGGAATATGAAAAACCATTGGCAAAAATTTCCTAGAATGTTCATAAGCTGCTATTCCTGAGGTTGAATGTTCATTTAACTGTTAAACCTCAGAAAAAAATAACAACTAAAGGCATTTTTTTTCTTTTTTGAACATGGTTGAGGAAGTATGGTGATCTCCATACCATTTCAAAAATACTCAGTGTACCCATCAATTCTGCAAAACGTATCTTCAATTGGATAAATCAATATAAAAGGTGATTGTGCTTGCTGATCATTGTCAATAGCAATAAAAATTCTTGTCATCTAAACTTTTCTCTTCCATGGGCTACAAAATTTCTTCATTGACTGGAAACTATATTCCAGACCAATCCAAGAAAGGGATTTCCAGACCGCCAACGTACTTAGCTTCAAAGAGATTAACTGATTTAGATGAAAGAAACAAAACCTTAACTACTTAGTAAATGCTATGATGATCATTGCTTCTGCCCCTTGTCTTCAATTCTGTAGAACAAACTATTTACCTTGTTACTAATGGTTCTGAATTAAGTGTGGCCAACTTTTCACAAGAATTGAAATAGAGCCAACATATTCGCAGGAGGAAATATTTTAAGCATCAGGAATGAAGACTTACTCACAGGAGTGGAGCTACGTAGAGGTTAGGGTGGACAGCTGAAAAAGAGTAGCCCAGTGCACACGGCTCCTACCACTGTGAGGGGTCTAGGGAGGGTTTGATATACAAAACCTTACCGAGGTTGTTTCCTATGACTTGAACCCATGACCTTGCCACAATAGAACAACCTTACCATTGCACCAAGGCTCGCCCTAAAATAAGGAAAAAAAACTCCAGTACTTGTAAATATACAGTTTTCCTTCTCTATACTTTTTAATTTGCCCACTATTCTTTTAATTACAACCATTCATCGTCCATTCTGTGTTGCACTAAAATTAGGAAACAAACTCCAGTACTTACTTGTAAGTATACAATATGCCTTCGCTATACTTTTTAATTTACCCAATATTCTTTTAATTACAACCATTCATCATCCATTCTGTGTTGCACTGCCCACCTTAAATGAAAATCCTAGCTCCGCCACTGCTTACTCAGATCAGTGTTTACAGCTAAATTTCGTTTTTTTTTTTTTTTGAGTTAGTGGTGCATTTCGCAGGTTAAAAATCGCCAATTTGCATTTCTGGCGATTTTTGGCAGCGTGGCGGCGAAACGAGGCGGCGTGCCAAGCGAAAAGGGCGAAACATGGAGGGGAAACGGAAATTTCTTTAATTTTCATTGCCGATTTTTGGCAATGTGCCGGTGAAATTTCCCAAAAAAAAAAAGGGTGATCAACATATCCAATTTAACCTTTTTGGTGTTGACATCTGAAAGAGTAGGGCTAGAAAGATCAAAGAATACAGGCCCATTAATCCAATTACTAGTCTATACATGGTGATCTCCTGATCTCCAATGTTTAACTTGTCACACGAAGTAGGTTATTGGAAATGTGATTTCTGAATGTAATCATGGCTTTATTGCTAGTTTCCAGATCCTAAATAGCATTATAATCACCAATGAATTATGCAAGGAAAGATTTATGCTTGGCAGGGAAGTATTGGTGTGCAAATTGGACTTAGATAATGCCTATGATAAGCTGGAATGAGACCTTTTGTATGAAGTCTTCAAAAACAAAGGAGTTGGAAACTGGTGGACTCAGTGGATGAGTTTTTTCCTGAGGAATGTTAATTTTGATTTATCCCAAGTGGTAGCGTCTGGTTCTACAATTGGTAATTATTAAATCTCTAAATTTCAACTTCAGTTTCTAGATAGCATTATTGCTTTCTTCAAGGCAGACACAGTTCAATTGCGCTGGATAAAGACAATTCTCTGATGTTTTTAGATGGTATCCCCTTTTAGAATGAACTTCAATAAGAGTACCTTAGAGGAGATAAATGTTCTGCAGGAGAGATTTGAGGTTCTGTTTGAAGACCAGCAGACTGGCCCTACCAAAGAGATTTGGGATTTCCCCTAGGTGACAAGCCTTGTCGTCTGTCTTCTTGTGATAATGTTATGAAAAATGGAAATGAAATTGGTGACATGGAAGAGGAATTACTTTTCTTTGGAACATAGGATTACAGTCATTCAATCTTCATGTCAAAACTTATGATTTTCTACTTTTATCTCATTTAAGTTTCATTGTCAAAACTTCTTATTTCCTACATTTATCTCAATTAATTTGTAATTGTCAAAGCTTTCTATTTTCTACCTTTCTCTCTTTGTGGACTCATCTAGGGTGATTAAGATATTGAAAAAAATTAAGAGATACAATGAATGGGAAGGAGGGATCAAAAAGGATAACCAAGTAAAGTCAGACATTGTACACAAGGGAAAAAGGAGGGGAGACTGAATTTAGGAAACATTAAGACCTGGAATTTGGCATTTTTAGGATAATCATTCCTACAATTTGGGGACAACAGAAAACCCTTATGGTTTAAGGTAATGTAAGTATAGAACCCATTAAAATAAATCAGTCGTAAACCCTTGTGCTAGAACTTGTACTGCAACTTCATGGAAGTCAATCTCCTCCATTGTACCCTTGTTCTACCAAAATGTCCCTTTTGGTACAACAATGGATCTCATACACATATCTTATGAATCGGCACATGACCCTCTAGAGGCATGATAACATGGGGTAAATGTTGATTTCCCCATGTTTCTCCTCCATGCCATGATATATCAGCGACATGGAATGACATATCACAGCATTGAGCAATATTTCACAGCATTAAGGGAAAATGACTATTTACATCCGCCATAAACCGGCCAGCAAGAGACTTACACGTGCCAGTACAAAGGATGTGTCCTATGAAATGAGACGTGTAATTACACATGACCGAAAGGAACAAAACGGTTTGAATTGTGTAAGTGAAGGATTATTAGGTAGAGCAAGACCCAGCAATTCAACCATCATGAAGGTCGTGGCTGAGTTGGGAATTATAATTGAATAGACGAAATATAAAAGTGATAACAACGAAGAGAACGAGTTATGTAGTCGCAAGAAGTATAAAAGTAATAAAAAATTTTATTAGAATTATTATTTGATCATCCATGATCAAAAGCACTCTTTCATGCCACTTGTTATTTAGTCGCAAGAAAGTAATTTAGGATTTCTCATTCACTGCTTCCTATCGCAATGACGTGAGAAGACACAACCTACCCTAGACTAAGCGAAGACTCTACCACCAACAAGCTTGTTAAAGCAACCCCTAATCGCTTGCCTCCACCAAATCTAAGGTGAGAGAAAAGCAATTAATACCTAAGTAAGCATTGATTAAGTCAGGAGAATAACTGGCATTATGGCCAAGTAGTACAGCTAGCACAAACCCTTAACCTACATTATTGACAAACGCCCCCTTTAACCTTTCTCTGTCCACCGATACCACGGCGATAGAGAAGAGAGGCCGATACTGTTAGTAATTTTGGTTTTCTTTTGTCTTTTTCTTTAAGTTTATTAGAGTATTTGACTTCAATCGCTATCAAAAAGCCGTCGTTTTCAATGGCCAACAACCATTATAACAAGGCTCAACATAATAAAAGAATATACCTTGACCGTCTCTTAACGGTCGAGGCTTTGACCAATATTTGCTTTTTCCAATTCTTTGCCATTTACCGTATTTAATAGTCAAGAACTTTTACCGAAGGACGAATCCCAACCTTCGACCAAATCGCTTGATAATTCTCTTATAGGTGGCTTGTAGTACGAAACAGGCACTCGGGGCCAAAGACCCAATCCGACATATTGTACCCACAAGGTATTGGCACACCCGCGCATAAACACACCATGACCATCACGTGCCGAGTCTAGCCGGAATTGGGAGGAACATCATCTAACTCGGCATTATCAATGCAGACATTAAACTCATCCATCCAGCTAGGCCACTGACAAGTGCCCATTTATCAAATCTAAATTATGGTGTCCTTGGAAAGTGGACTTGGAAGACCAGAAGAAGCCATACTAGAAACCAAGACAGCCTTATATGAAAGGGAAATACGGATCATTGATCCATTTGAAAAGCATGATGAGGCATCAAAAAACTCTATCTTAAATATGCAAGAATTAAGTCCGCTTTGTTTCAAACGGGTAGATTTTCAAAACGAGGGCACAAGAAAGGCAATAGAAAGTCCCAGTCGTTGCAACAAGTTTAGCAGTCGCCAAGGACTCTGCCATTACTGGAGCTTTTGCCGTTACTGATGGCTTAGCCATTACTGCCGTCACCAGTTCTTGTTCTTCAGCTGTCTCCGCCCCCTCCGAACACTGACTTACTGGCCATGTTACTATATTGAAGTTAGGCCACTATCTTCACTTTTTTCATTTGAAAACAGAGTCCTTGTTTGACAACTCTTTCAAAACGAATCAAAAAGGAGTCCATCCAGGAATGACAAATGCGGGCAACAAGTACCATATAGCTTACTTTATGAAAAAGTAAGTTGTTCAAAGCTTGGTGACTTACACAGTATCTCTAAGGTTGTCTAACCTTTTTTACTTTATTTATGAAGGGATGACCTTTTTCCTTAGTTGTCTAAAGGTGCATTAAGGAAAGCTGTCATGAGTTTCATATCTATTAACTGTCTGTATGTAGGTACTGGCTTTTATACTGAAAGAGTCATGTTGTTTCCGGCCTGCCATTCCTAATGTCAGGTTGGAATGGAGTTAGGCCCAACCATTGCAGTACAGGTCTATTGCAAAGATTATCTGGCTTCAGTTCTTATTGGGAGATCTTAGTGACTATCTTCATCGACCAATCACGTTACTTTGTGAGTTTCTCTCCACCATTAGTTTAGCAGCTAATCCAATCTTTCATGCCCAAACCAAGCACATTGAGATCGACTATCACTTTGTTCAGGTAAAAGGTTGCACTCGGAGATATTCGCACTGTGTATGTTCAATCGTCATCCCAACTAGCCAATGGTTTTACGAACTCAATCTCCAAAGATACGTAATCAGTGGTTTCACAACAAGCGTTTGCTTTTTGTTTCTCCCAAATCCAATCGGACTCGGCACATGATAGTCACGGTGTGTTTATGTGCGAGCATGCCAGTACCTTATGGGTACAAGATATCAAATCGGGTCTCAAACCCAGGCACCTGTTCCAATCCAAGCCGAAAGTACTGCAAGCCACCTGTAAGAGAATGATCCAACGATTTCGTCAAAGGTTGGGATTCGTCCTTCAGTAAAGGTTCTTGAATATTAAATATTATAAATGGCAAACAATTGGAAAAAGACAATATTGGTCAAAGCCCCAACCGCTAAAAGGCAGTCAAGGTGTATTCTTTTATTATGTTGAGTCTTGTGACAATGGACATTAGCTGTTGAAGACGATGGCCTTTTGATAGTGACTGAAATCAAGCACTCCAATCAACTTAAAAGAAAACTAACACTACTAACAATACCGGCCTCCCTTCTCTATCGTCGTGGTATCAATGGACAAAGAAATGTTAAAGGGGGCGTTTGTCGATTATGTAGGTTAGAAGTTCGTGCTAACTATACTACCTGGCCATAACACCAGTTACTCTCCTGGCTTAATCAATGCTTACCTAGGTACCAGTTGCTCTTCCCTCACTGTAGATTCAGTGAAGGCAAGAGATCAACAGCAGCCTCAACAAGCTTGCTGGTGGCAGGGTCTTTGCTTAGTCTGGGGCAGGTCGTATCTTCACACGTCATTGCAACAGGAAGCAGTGAATGGGAAATCCTAAACTACTTTCTTGCGACTACAGAACGAGTGGCATAAAAGAGCATATTTACTCACGGATGATCCAAAAATAATTCTAATAAAATTACTTATTTAGAGCGGGTCCTCAATCCTTTCGTTGCTATCACTTTTATACTTCATCCATTCAATTATAACTCACAACTTAGCCACGACCTTCATGACGGTTGAACTACTGAGTCCTGCTCTACCTAATAATCCCTCGTCTACACAATCCGAATTGCTTTGCTCCTTTCGGCCACGAGGAATTACACATGTCATTTCATAAGACACATCCTTTGTAATGCCACATGGAAGTCTCTTGCTAGCCAGTTTATGGCGGGTGTAAAAAATGACAACTTTTTTTAGCAATACGAGTGGAATGCCAATGATATATTGACTTCAATCCAGTGATATATCAGCAATGTTTAGAATGTGGGGAAATTTCTTGTTCAGAATTTTTCCTTTGTGCCAACAATAAATCGACAGCATGCTGGCAATATATCCACAGACACAAAAGGCAACATAACCCTCAACAGCAATATTGCAAACCTCGATTGAAATTACATGCTCCTTTTTTTTCCTGGACCTAAATTTTGTTCAAATCAATAATACCACAAATTTATCACCAAAAAAAAAAAGCACTATGTCACCAAATTTTCAATCACATGCAAAAGGAATGGAGAATCAATGGACCATCTTTTCGTTCATTGTAACTCAACATCAAAGATTTGATCTTCCATTTTGCAAATGACTAATGTGGAGTGGATAACACCTAGAAGTGGATGCTCTTTACTCATGCAATGGCAATTCCCATCCTTACACAAGCGGAGGCAAAAGGAGGCAAGATTCCACATTATACTTTGTTTCATACAATCATATGGACTATTTCAAGGGTAAAGAATGGGAGACGACTTTTGAGAAACAAGGTTTACAGTTTTGGTGCCAATAGGCTGCTCAAGGCACAAAATGAAATTTCGGCATCAAAACGCTAGAAAAAATCAACAAAGGCAAAATCTATAAATATTTTTGAGTTTGGGAAGTTTTTGCAAATTTCGTGGGCAAGCCACTCCGTTTCAACGGCACACTGCAAAAAATCGCCAAAAAAATTTGTGTTTCCCTTTGTTTTGCCCCATTTCACCAACACGTCATGAAAAATCACAAAAAATTCAAATCAGCAATTGTCTAGCCACGAAACGCATCGTTACTTCAAGAAAAAAACAATGATTTTTCGGCTACACGCCACAACATGCCGTCGAAACTATAAACCATGTTGAGAAGCCATGGATAGCAATACCGGCCTGTCGTGTTAACTCATTAGACTGCAAGGATATAAACATCAACAACTGCATTTGATAACTGATTTCTTTAGGAAGCAAATTGAGGTTTCCAATATAGAAGCAGTGTTATTTTATTTATTTATTTGGGCTAAATTCCACTATAACTGTGATTTGAAGCACTCGAGAGGCATTTGTCCATTGAATATTCTAGTGTCTTTGAAGCAGTCATAAATCAGGTAGTCATCTCTAACCCATGTCATCTGACCCCTTTGACCATTTCTCAGCTTGATGTACAGTGGAGAGTTCCACCAGTTGGTAGATGAACTAGAAGCACATTGGCTAATACTGGTTCACCCATCCCACTTGAAGGCTCTTGCCCTAAAACTATGGAATGTTGCCAACTAAGGGCACATTACTCGAGTTGATTGTAAAAGAGCATTCCATATGCTGGACAGACCCTCATTATGTGCTTGTGCAGATAACGAATCCCCCATTTCTTAAAGTCTCAGGCGGAACTGAATTGTATCACCGAAGTCAACTTAGATTCATTGGTTACAAACTGTGTAAAATCCGAGGTTGCCGGGTCTTGAAATACCTATGCTATCGCAGGCAAAACTTGTCCTAATGGGGGGCTGGTTCCAAGTCCCACCAACCAACACAATTTGGTACCAACCAAGTTTGAGTAACATGAGGGGAGCAGTCAACATGTCATTTTAAAATAAATGGTGGCTTCATGATTAGTGGTCATCAGGAGTTCCAAGACCTTGGGATGATATACATTTTAAGGAGCTAGGGAATTTTAGTACCATCATAATATTGGACAGATTGTCATCAGCTTTCTTGGCCTCTCCCCAAGGACTAGTCTATTCAAGCTAAATTTTATTGGTTCTTCTGTTGGGAACCTGAAACCATTCTAGGATAGGGGCCTCTTTAGAGATTATGATGGGGAACATTCTACATGCAAAAATTTGGTTAAGGAGAAAAGACTCTACACTAAGTCATAGCTCTTCCAATAGGTCTAAAGGGGGCAAAACACATCCAGTTTTCATATGTGGACATTGATGCAGACTCCTACTTGGTAATCTCTTAGAAGAAGCCTAACCAAGACTGTAGATATGCTCATTTAGTTACTTTGCTAGATTCCAAATAGATAGTATCTTATTCCAACATGAGCCAAGATTTGCAACTAATATGGCAAAAAAATTGGCTAGGGTTGGGTGAGACAAGTGGTACATTTTTTTTTTGAGAACCCTTGAAAGGGATGCTAAGATGGAATGAGAGTTGATATTGATAGGTAATTTAACCATATTAGAAGTTGAACACATGTTAACTATATGTTTTTTAACATATTTCTTTTTGACACTTTGACCCTTTTTTTACAAACTACCTATATTTACATTATTTTTTCATCCACGAACACGCACACACCACACCACACACAAAAACACACACACCACATACACGCACACACACACACTTTGTCCCTTTTTTTACAAACTACCTATATTTACATTACTTTTTCAACCCCACTCCACACCAACCCGCCCACCCGCTCGCCCCGCCTGCCGGCACACACAAGGTAGATGCTTACTCCTCTCACAAACAGAAACCTCCACATATCCAACATTTGATCCCAATCATCTACAAAAGCATAATACAAGTGCTCCATAAATTCAGGTATGGAAGATGCATCATGAGAAAGGTGCCTTCAGTTCTTGAAATTATTTGCCACATCATATGTTCTTCTCCTTCAAATATGACTTTTCCTTTCATCATAATTACTCAAATATATCTCAAAGATAAAACATTATATTTGCCTCTCCATTATTGACAACAATGCATCATCCACCCATAAAAATCGAAAGGGTCCATGCCTAGGAATTCAGAAGCCATGAATTTATCTCAAAGAACCCATATCTTCAAAGACTTATCCATTCTGAATTTTATAACCCTATTAAATGGTGAAAAAGCACACTTGATATGAGAATATTAAATTCTCAAAGACTGCAACCATCCAAAATGCAAGAGTTACAAAATAACCACCCACATTACAAGATGAATGGCATCAAGATAAATAAAAGAAACTAATAATTTCTTTTTTCCAGATGCAAAAATCACAATTATAAGTTCATCTCACTAATGTCACACCCCATTTTCAGCCGTTAAAAAAATACTGCAAACAGAGTTTATAATGTCCAAAAAAGAAAATTTTATGAATTGTTCTTGATTTGCAGGTTTGTATAGAGCAGTGCTTACAGCACATGCCGCCGAAATTTTGTTTTTTTTTTTTAAGTTAGCAATGCGTTTCCTAGGTGGAAAATCGCTGATTTGTATTTTTAACGATTTTTGCATGCTGGCGAAACAGGGCGGCGTGCCGGCAAAATTTCCCCAAAATAAAAATAAAAAATCCCATTTTTTGTCTATTTTTATTTTTCCAGCGTTTCGGCAAAACTTCATTTTGGGCAATGGGCGACCCATCGGCACTGAAACAATAAACCTTGGTATAGAGTTATGGGTTACACTAAAACCAACTTTATGGGGTAACCATATATATCATGCAGCAGCATGATATATATGTATACATATAGTTTCTGCAATACTTAATTTATAGATATAGCTTGTATCAATCTTACTAAGGTTTGTCATTTTAGACCTATCTCTTGCATGAATACCCCAGTACAAGTGCATTTCCATGATCATTGCTAATAGATTGAAATCTATGGATGGAGTTTTGGTGTGGCCGCACCAGTCAGCCTTCACTCTTGGGAGAAGTATTGTCGATAATATCTTACTTACACATGAAGTTCTTCACAATTATCACTTAAATAAGGATCAGCCAAAGTGATCAAAGTGGACCAGAGGAAAGCTTATGAAATGGTTAGTTGGAGTGTCAATGCAACCATTCTCCATAACATGATATTTCCACCCAACTTGATTTCTTGGGTCATGGCTTGCATATCAACCCCGTCATTCTATCTTGTTATTAATGGATCTCCTAAAGGCATCTTTCAATGCTCTAGGGGCTTGAGAGGAGGAGACTTAATTTCACCTTATATATTTGTGTTGGTAATGGAGGTTTTCTAACTCAGTGTCTTGAGGAATGTACAGGCTCAGGTTTCAACAATCATTTCAGGAGTTCCTCTCCGAGCATTGACCTTCTTTGTTTTGTTGATGATCTCTTCATAATGTCCCATGGTGATGTGGAGTCTTTATCTTGCATCTTGAGAGCTTTAAATTGATTTGATTGCAGAATTGGTCTGCAAGTTAACAAGAATACGAGTGCACTGTTTTTGTCAGCCATTGATGATATTACTAAGGGTGATATGGTAAGACCGGCAAACACACTGCTTGGTTCCTCTCTAATTAAATACCTGGCTGTACCTTTGCTCACTACCAAGCTTTCTTCTTGTGATTGTGAGCTCCTAATCAATCAAATCAAAGGAAAGGTTCAAGATGGAAAGGGTAAGTTCTTTCATATGAAGGTCATCTCCAATTAGTTAAATAAGTCCTATTCTTTGTTCACGGTAATTAGATGTTTTGCAACCAAAACAAGGTAATAATCTATTAAATAAGCTACACAAGGGTTTCTTATGGTCAATTCAGGGGTTACAAAAGACTATTATTCCAGTTAAATAAGCTGTTGTGTGTTACCCTAAGAGAGAAGGTGGACTTGGGTTCTTCAACCTATAACTTTGGAACCAAAGTGCAATTATCAGGCAGGTTTGGCTGCTAGCTAGAAAATCCCATAACCTTTGGTCAGGTTGGGTTCACAAGCACCTGATCCATGACCACAATCAACAGCGGAGACACACAATTTGAATTGGAGACAGCTAGGATCACTCCTATACCTTCCTCCTCCAATTTGAAAGAGATTTGGAAAGCTCTTTTTCTCCATAAACTGACCCAAAGTATGCCAGATCAAGCCAGTTGGATAACATCAAGTTTGAACTTGTTCGAATTGAGGAGTACTTGTGAATAAGGCTGAATCCTCAGGCAAAATGGTACAGTCTTGTGTGATCCCCTTAAAGAATCCCAAGGTACTCTTTCTTACTTTGGCAGGTTATCCACAAGAGACTACACACACAAGATTTTTTGATGAAGCACAAAATTATTGGGGGCATCTAAGTGCGTCAAGTGCCGAAAGAGGTATGAATCAAATGAGAATCTTTTTATTTTTTCAGTGTGAATTCAGTTCAAAGGTTTGGGAGGAAGTCCTTCGTATGTGCTGCCACTCAAGGAGTTTGGGAGTCTAGGATCTGATCATTAGATCGGTAACAAAGGAGCTCTAGTATAATTCTTTTTAAGTCCTACCAATGAAGTAATAATTAGGAGTAGCTGTGTACCATATCTGGATGGAAAGGAACTGGCAGATCTTCAAGAACAGCTAGCTACCAGAAATTGATATCCTCAACAAAATCATATCATATGTTAAGAAATCTGGAGTCTGATTGATGAATCTAGAGTACCCCAAATTTCAAAGAAACATCAAAGAATAGGGAACTGTTCAGAAACTGGACCTGTATGTTGGGTATTTCACTTGATTATACAGTTGTGTTTGCTTGAGATTAATTGACAGAGTTGATGATGGTTAGTACCACCAGTTTTTTATATAAGGACTTATGTTCCTTTGCTTTTTTCATATTCTGCACATATTATGTATTTAAATGAGATCTTAACTTCCAAAAAATTAAAAAAGAGATATATATAGACAAGCCCATGCTAATGTATTAGACAATTTCCAAAAACCATGCGTCTACAAGTATTTCTAAATTCTCTCGATCTAAATCTCGACAAAGCAAAACACGTACATCACTCAAAGAACAAACTTCTATACATTATAATATTTCATGGCCCAATAAATTCCAGTTCCTTCATCACATACGAGGAAAAGAATAATTTCAACATTAAAAAAATGCATTCCTTGTAGATATGATAAAGTATTCTAAATCGCTCGCGTAATTCACATCTGGTTCCAATTTCGAAAATACATGCAAAAAGTTCTTCATAAAAGAACACAAAGGTAATATTAGTATCGAAACACGAGCTATGGTTTGAATACCTGAACCGAATGATCAGAGGAGCGGATCCGGTCAATGGCCTCCGTGCTCCTTCGCGTGCTGTTTGTGTTCAAGGTGTCGTCGCTCTTCAGGAAGCGCGACGAGATAAGAGAAGATCATCCCACCGAAACAGACATGGTAGAGAGGATCGATGGAGCTGGTCTGGATGTACTTGGCATGGTAATTGTCCAGGCCTCTGCTGATCGATTTCTTCACATAATCGAGGGAAAACATCGGCTTCAGATGCGAAGGCAGTTCCTTCATCTTCATGCCTTTGATCTCGTTGTAGAAGTTCCTCATCGCCATTGCGCACGCAGGGTAAGGGATCGATCTCAAATGTACAGGAATTCAGAAACCCTAGCTTTTGAGGATTCTATCCAGCGATAAAACGGGGGAAAATTATGTAAAAGGGTCACTTTTCAAGAATATTTATAAAAACATGCCACTAAGATCCGAATTTGCAAAAACATGTTACTTTTCAAGATTAATTGCTCTGCAGGTCAATGGATTGTTTGGCTTTTGCAAATGGCAAAATTTCCCCTCTTTAAAAGCGGGGAACCCAAAATCCCATCTCCCATTTTTGCCCAACTCAACGAACCATTGGAAAATAGTAGATTCCCCTGTTTGCTATCGTCATTGTCGCCGTCACCCACGACACCATGCCATGTTTGCCCTCGTCGCCGTCATCCACAACGTCACACCCTCTTTGCCGTCGTTGTCCATAAGTAATGTTCTGTTCATCTTCTGCTTTGAATAACGAGGGATTAGGGCTTTTGGATTGCCTTCTTTATCGTTACAATTTCTGGTTCATTTTGATGCCAAGGATCCTTTTCAATCAAATTTTATACCTTGTTTATTTCTAACACTTTTTAAATTTTCAGAATGAGGTGTAATCTGATATATAACCCAGCAATCCT
The DNA here is from genome assembly GCA_947561395.2 of Buxus sempervirens. Lineage (NCBI taxonomy): Eukaryota > Viridiplantae > Streptophyta > Magnoliopsida > Buxales > Buxaceae > Buxus > Buxus sempervirens. The sequence goes on along the minus strand of OX387194.1, from coordinate 25,184,714 downwards.
ACTTGTGCAATTTCAAACTTTGTCTTTGTTGCTTTTTTCTTTCAAACTTGCTTCTCACAGATGAACTATCTAAGAAATGATGTAGGATGTTAATGCTATAGAAGCATACAATGGGTTTTCCATTCAACCTTCAAAATTTCCTCTACTTGCCCTAAAACCTCTAAAAAGAGTCAGTGTCGTTTATGCAAGAGAGGCGACGGAGAAGAGCAACCATGATTTTTCTTTCAGGGTGTGAGATCTTCTCCACACTTCATTGTTTACTAATGGGTTTCCTTTTGATTCCAAGATGTTTACTTGTAACTCATTACTAAGAATCACCATTGGATTCATCTGGGTTTATTTTAATCTTCCGAAACATCCAAATACAGTGGGATTCATGTATTATTATATCTATATAGTTCACAGAATCCAAGTTGGTATGAATTTAGCTAAAAAATTAAGAACGTCCCAAATTTTAGCTTTATTTAATTGATTCACATAATGGACTGGAGGCTTCACGCTTGTATGGGCATGGTTCTTTTTCTTAGGATTGGTGAACTTTTTTGCATATCTCACTAGGGAGTCCTCTGAGTTAATTTAAGTGGACCCTCAATCTTCCTTATATAAGGGTATGTAAGAGACCTCTCTAATGGGTAGCTTTTTTGAATTGCTTGAATAACTTGAATTTATTTAGAGTTCATGAATACATGATTATTCCTATTATTACTTTGTGGGAGTGTCTAGTGGATAAGTTGAGAGACGTCTCTGTTGTCAAAATGATCCTAAACAATCATGTTTCAAACAAATAATATGTGAAGGGATTACTTTATGCTGATGGTTAGAGTGATTTTGATGTAGGATTTTGATGGGAAAGATGTTTCTCTTGGCAAATTTAAGGGGAAAGTTCTCTTGATTGTCAATGTTGCTTCAAAATGGTAATCCTCGTATGCATATGTACTACCTTGTGGATAATCAGTTATCTTTGTTGAAATGGGGTGTTTCTTCTGTCAGTTTTCATAATTGATTAATTACAAGTGACTATCCTGGATAATTCAAAATGGTATCAACTTGATCCCATTAAGACAATCATTCTTATAGAATGCTTTTACTTTGATTGTCAATGTTTTGACATCATCAAATTATACGGAGCTTTCTCACTTATATGAGAAGTATAAACCACAAGGTGAGTTAATATACTGTTGGGAGGTTGGAGTGTGCTTTTCCCTTTTTCGTGTTATATCAAATGCTGGTTTACACTATTATCAGAGTTTAGGGATAGCAGTGACTCAAAGTTGTGGTGTGGAATTTATATTATATTTTCCAAATTAGTTTCAAAGCTGCATGTATTTGTAAGAAATAACAGTCTTCTCTAAGTCAAAAACTTTTGTGCAGATCATCATGCTCCTCACAATTCTTATCATACCAAGAATAACATTCTATGATTGTTTTGATTGAGCATAGTAAATGATAGACAATGTAGATAAACCTCAGAATTAGTTGATAATAAGTTGGCCTAAGTATTAACTTGGTTTCTGGGATTCTTGATATGGCTCCACTTTGTGCAATAATTTATGGATGATGTGGATGGACCTCAAAATCTAGTTGGTAATAAATTTGACTAAGGACTAACTTGGTTATTAGGATCCGTGATATGGCTCCACTTTGTGCCTCACAATCCACTGTTATCATTCCCCCTCCACAAATGACTCGAGTCATCTACGAGTGTCGTATAATATCACATGCTTCGCAAATGACTCAAGTCATCTACGAGTGTCGTATTATGCTCATCAGTAACCACTCATATTTATATCCATTTCAAGAGGCATGCCCACATGAAACACATTGGCCAAACGACACTCACAGATGACTCGAGGCCAACCTACATCGCATAAGAGAGGACATCACGTCACACATGACACGAGTCATCTTCGAGTGTCGTATTATCCCCAACTTGTTCTCTCCTTGTTTTATTCCGGCTTTGAAGGGTTGAATTTTGTTTTATGGTTCACATTAATTTCAGAGTACCCATGAAGCTAGGACATGAAGAATCAAAAGATCATCATCTACTCTAATAAACAAAAGGTAGCTAACAAATATAAAATTTAATACTATCATTAGAGATCTGCCCATGCCTTGAGACTCGAGCGCGTTTTACGTTGGACTCGAGAGTATTTTATGTGGGACTTGAGCGCATTTTACGTGGGACTCAAGCACATAAACATGGGACTCAAGTGACACTAATGTAGGACTTGAGCACCTTCTACGTGGGAATAGAGCTCCTCTAACACCCCAAACACAAGTGCCTTTTACATGGGACTCGAGCACATTATACTTTGGATTCGAGCGCCTCGAACGTGGGACTCGAACGCCTTCAAGGTGGGACTCAACGCATTTTACGTGAGACTCGAGCTCTTCAATGTATGAATTGAGTGCACTTTATGCAGAACTCGAACGCATCCTACATCAAACTCGAGCACCTTCAATGTGGGACTCGAGCGCATCTACATGAGAATATAGAGGAATTTACGTGGGAATCGAGCACTTTCAACATGAGACTCGGGCACATTTTACGTGGGACTAGAGCGCATGTTACTTTGGATTCAAGTGTATTTTAGATGGGTCTCGACCGCAATCAAAATGTGGATTCGAGCGCATAAATGTGGGACTCGAGTGCCTTCTACATGGGACCTAGGCGCATCTTATTTGACAGTTACACCCCTTATCCCTAGCTAATATTGATTGAATTGTACAAATAATTGAAATAATTAGTGCTTCATGTGGTGACACCATAAGACCAGATTGTATCCTATGCAGGAAAGCTTGTATCCCACGTAGGAAAGGCTCATGTCCTACATAGGAAATGTTTGCTATCAACGTAAGATGTGCTGCCGCTCATCTCTGCGTAAGATATGCCTATATCCCACGTAAAATGGGCTCGTGTCCCATGTAGGATGTGCTCGTTCCTATGTACAATGTGTTGACATCTCACATACAATTCACTCGTATTTGTCGTATAATAAGGCTTGTGTCCCACGTAGGGCATGCTCATATCCGATGTACAATGTGCTTATGTCTCATGTATAATGTGCTCATATCCCACGTAAAATGCTCTCCACCACGTACAATGCACTCATGTCCCATGTACAATGTGCCTATATCCCACGTATAATATGCTCATGTCCCCTGTAGATGCACTCGTGTCCCATGTACAATGCGCTCGTGTCTTACATAGGATGTGCTCGTGCCTCACGTACAATGCACTCGCGTCTTACATTGGATGTGCTCTCGTCTCACGTACAATGCACTTGTGTCCCACGTACAATGTGCTTGTGCCTTACATAGGATGCGCTTGTGTCTCACGTACAACGCGCTCGTGTCCCACGTACAATGTACTCGTATCCCATGTACAATACGCTTGTGTCCCACGTACAATGGGCTCATGTCCCACATATAATACGCTCGTGTCCCACGCATCCTTAGGATGTGATCATATCTCACATATATGTGCTAGTATCCCATGTAGAATGCGCTTGTAACCCTCATAAGAATCACTTGTATCCTCGTGCTTTCAATTGTATTAGCCTTTAAGCTATAATTATCATCAAAATGCACTTCAAACGAGGGTTGAATAAGCAATACAACAATAACTAAAATGATCATCGTATATATTTCTTTTAAAAATAAACTCCTCATCTCTAATTATGGTTACAATGTGAAGGAGAACATATAGTTTATCTCAAACAAATTATTCATCCTGCTTAAAGAAAGACTTATCTTCGCCGAAAGTTGTAATCTCTTCACTCCCAACCTAAAGCAATGGAATTATAGTAGTCTAATCTCCATGTGTTACAATCAGTCTTTGCCAGTTTTAGATCCACCTCTATTAGTTGTGGATCCTGCTGGTCATAATAAAAGCAGACAGAATGATAAATACAAATATTGCATACTGATCAGCAGAATAATACTAGCATCTATAAAGGAACACAACAAATTGGCCCTAAGCCCCACCCCTACACGAATCACACCCCACAAATCCTACACAACCCCATCAAACCCCACACAGATTACACTCCGCCCCCACACAACCCCTCAAATACAAACAAAAAAATTCACACATTTAACAACAAACTAGGCACTTGCTTAACCTAGCTTTAATTTACATACCATGACTTATGTCAGATAACACTTTAGCCAACTTGTTACCATCCCTATATAGATGAGAGACCATTAAGCAAGCCCAAAAAAAAGGACATGAGACCCCTTCTACCCATAACTTGTAGTGAAAGGAAGAATTAATTAATGGAGAACAAGCACACGACCTTGATTTCATAAATCCGATGTCATTATATTGAACACACCAAATCACTCTTTCACTAAGAATTACACAATTAAAAAATAGTAACTGTGCGCAGGGTAGCACCACGAGGCACACGGGAGTGCATGCCTCCGTTCAGGAAAATAGGGATTTTGGAGTCGCCACTGCCTGATGGGGTACAGGTAGACACTTGGGTGCCTAGGTTTGTCTATTAAGCTAGTCTGCGGCTTGAGATTCTGTGTATGGTCTCGGTTACGGTTCGGGGAAGTCCGTAGACACCCCGATTTGCCCCGTCAGGTGACGGGGTCCCACGGGTTTCCCTAGTTTGAATCAATTTGGCTTTGGTCTATCTCACCCAATTCCTAAGCCAAAACATGCACACTTTATTTTGAGTCTGGTGAGGACCACTTGAGTGGTGTGAGTCCCTTTTCTTTTATTTGATTTTATCTTGGTTTACTAAAGTGATGTTAGTCTGAGGTGGACCCAGTTGGAAGGCCCACTAGATGCCAAGTTGGGCTTTAAATCAAGCCCAAGTCCCATTTGGGGGTTACATTGGATAACCCCTTTTTGGGATTGGTTTAGGTGGTTCGGATGTAAAACCCCGACCCGGATTTTACTTTAATTATTAAGTTTAATTACTTAAAGTGTGATTATTAGGCTAATTAAGTACTTGTGTTATGAAGGTGAGGTGGATGTGGATCAAGCTTAAGGAATTAAGGGAAATCAAATTGATCTCTATTGAAGGTTATTAAGGTAAGCTTAGATAATGTTATTTCTCAATTTCAATTGACTAAGGTACCCTCCAATTAGTTTAAGCGTACCTAAAGTACCTTCAGAATATACACAAGGTACCTCCCAAGTGTATCCAAATTATCCCCTAAGAATGCTCAAGGTACCTCTCAAGTGTACCTTAAGTGTCTCCCAAAAATACCCAAATAACCTCTTAAGTATTACCCAAAGTACCCCAAAGTATTACCCAAAGTACACCCAAGTATTACCCAAGGTACCCCACTGTTTCACCTAAGGTATCCTACTTTAATTGCCTAAGGTACCCCTGTGTTTGCCTATAGGTACCCCTGTGTTTACCTAAGGTATCCCCTTGTGTTTGCCTATAGGTACCCCTGTGTTTACCTAAGGTATCCCCTTGCGTTGCCTAAGGTACCTCACATGTATACCTAAAGTACCCCCTTATATTACCTAAGGCACCTCACTCATATTGGCTAAGGTACCTCACTGTTTTCCCTAAGGTACCCCATTCGAATACCTAAAGTACTGTGAGAAATGGAAAAAATCACCGGAATGATCATCCCTCCGTCAACACATGGGCTCAACGCAAAAATGGGAGAGTCGCCACCATTCATGATTTTGGGGTGAGAATGGACACCAAAGAGTTCAAAAATAAGCAAAAAGTGAAAAAGGGCAAATTCTAGGGTAAAAATAACCCTACTTGAAAATAAAATCCAGAGATGGGTAAGGGGATTAGATTATGAACGGGGGAAGGTGTTAGGCACCCCCATTCATCCACACGAAGTGGTTGCCAAGTGTATGTTCATGCAAAAATAGAAAGCTTGCTAAAATCACAGAAAACCTTGAAAAAAGACCAATGTATGATATTTTCACATGAAGATCCAAATGGATTTTAGATCTTCCCTTATGTCAATATCATTTCTGGAATATCTCAAAAGATGGAAATCAAAGCACAAGTTACTCAAAAACCAAGTTGAATCAAATCCGGAAAATTCGGTGAAAAGTAATGCCATTTGTCTTGAAATCATTCAAATCCAATTTTAGATCAAACAAAACTAAATTCATTTGAAAGATTACAGTAAATAAGGGTCTTATGCAAAATTTCACTTCATTCCGATTAAAATCCTAAGAGTTATGCTCCTTTGAAGTTGCTGCTGGGGATTTTTAAAAGTGACGAGTGGGCAACTTTGGAAAATTGTCTAGAAAAATCCTCTCCATAAAAATCCACGGAATTTGGTGTGATTGAAGTCTGTATGGCCATCTTTCGAAAGAAACTAGCCTCATACAAGGAGTACTCAGAAACAAAAATCACACGAATCGGACTTAAAACGAACACATGGCGCTCCGTCGAAGTGACAAGTTCTGTATTTGAACCTGAATTGTCCACTTAACTTCGACAGAGAGGTGTCAAAAATCTGTTCAATGGAAATTTATGAAATTTGATGGACATAAACTAGACAGCCTCACCTTTCCCATGGTTCTAGAATCGCTCCAAAATTCATCCGGACGATGAAGTTATGAGCGTCCGAAGTAAGGGTACAGGTGCTGTCCAGTTAGGCCGTTTTTGAGTAAAACCAATGCCAAAATGTGACAAAAAGTGTGATTCGTGCAAAATGAATATAAAACCTTTAAAAATCATTGCAAAACCTTCCAGAATTGATTGAGGTCATTTATTTGAGATTTATCACAATAAATGCAATAAACCCCAAATATGAGCCTATTCCACCACAAGAGTATAATATGTGTGCAAGAGTGAAAAACCAAGCAAGATTAATACAAAACATATCATGCATATAGATTTAACAAAATAGGTTCTAGCATAGCCTAGGGTTCCGTTCCATTATCGTTTCCCTCTGTTCTCTCTCCCCGTTAAACACGGTTCTTCGAGATAATCAAGGGTACTTTGATTATAGAACGGTTTTCAATCATTCAAAAGCCTTATGCTACATGGGTTCTAGCACTAAGGTAAATCCCCAGTCTCGTTTCTCCTAGATCCCACCTTCACGTTTTACGGCTAGGGGAGTCTTGAGATACTTTGAGCCGGGGAAGGATTTCCACACACAAAAAGAGGCTTTATTCTACAGAAAGGTAGAAGGAGAAATCTAGATCTAATAAATTAAATACAGAAAATAAATGAGGGTTGAGGCTTACCTGGGGTTCTGGAAGCAATCCGGCAGCGGTTCCCTTCTTCACTCGGAGTTCTTCGATCTCCAAAAACTTGGTCCTTTGCTTGAAGAGGAGCCTCCTATTTATAGGCAAAGGCTAAGGTCCTTGGTAGACACAACTTAATGTCTAGAACCCCCCAACCTTAACCCTAGGGTTGTTTCCGAGATTTCCCCTCATTAAATGAGGGACATGATGGTAACAAGTGATTTCTCTCGGAAAACGCTAATTTTGAACAAACTTAATGTATCCGGTATATCAGACCGGATACAAAAGGGCCTTAAGGTATCTGGTATATGGTACCAGATACACTAAGGCTCACATGTATCCGGTATGTTCCACCGGATACACAAAGGAGCACTTGTATCCGGCCTGAGTAACCGGATATAGGTAAAAAATCATTTTCTTCAATTTCTGTGCTGGCTTTCAAGGAGATAATGATTTTTTATGATTGTTTGTGCAATTTGGGGTGTCTACAAGTACCTCATAATTATACTTAAGGTACCTCACTTGTATTGCCTAAGGCATCCCTTTATTTTAACTAAAGTACCCCACTATTTTACGTAAAGTACCCCCTTGTTTACCTAAGGTACATTCCCTTATATAGCTAGGGACCCCTTTTGTATAGCTAGAGTACCCCCTTATATTACTAAGGTACATCCCTTACATTACTTGGGGTATATCCTTGTATTTCCTAGAAGTGCTCCTCTCATATAAGTAAGGTACCCCCACTGTTTTACCTAGGGTATACCCCCAATATAGCCAAAGTACCCCCTTTGTCTCACTAAAGTAACCCCTATATAAGTAAGGTAACCCCCCACTGTTTTCCCTAAGGTATAGTCCCTTATATAGCTAAGGTACCCCCTCTTGTAGCTAAGGTACACCCATTCTATAACTCAGGTAACCCTCTTATATTATTAAGGTACACCCCTCATGTTACCAAGGGTACACCTCCTTGTATTTCCTAAAGGTACCCCCTTTGTAACTAAAGTACACCCCTCAATAATCAAGGTACCCCCTTTGTAACTAAAGTACACCCCTCAATAATCAAGGTACCCCTCCTTAATATAACTGAGGTACACCCTCCTAAGCTTATTCAAAGTTTACCCCTTAGAATGACTAAGGTAAATCCCTTGAAACATCAAGGTACCTCCTCAAATAACTAAAGTACCCCTCATATAACTGAGGTACCCTTCTGTGTTAACTGAGGTACACCTCCCAAGCATTCCTAAAGCATGACTTTTGAAGTGGCCAAGGCAAACACCCCACTTAACACTAAGGTACCCCACTTAATACTAAGGTACCCCACTCGAATGACACTAAGGTACCCCTGATATGCCTTAGGTACACCCTAGGGTTTAGTTGAATAAAAGCTTTGTTTAGGGGCAGATTTGAAAGACCAAAAGCTTGGGCATATAAAAGGATGCCCTACTTTCTAATTAAGTGTTTGAAAATACTTCCTCTTGTTTTGATCGTATAGAACAAGAGAGAGAGTTGTGGGAGCTTGCTTCAAAGCTTCAAGAAGAAGGAGAAGAAGAGGAGAGCTAGGAGAGGAGGTTGCTTCTCCATTAACAAGTAAGTAGCAAACCCTTTCAAAACAAAATGAATTACAAAATTCGTATTCTCTCTCTAGGGTTTGATTTATTTGAAGGAATGATCTTGCATGTTGCTATTCACTTCTAAAATTCGTAGGTTTTAATTGTATGATGATCTTGGTTATTTTTCTATTGATTTGCCATGTTCTTCCAACTCTATTGATCCTATTTTATATTAGGGTTTGAGATTTGTGTCTTGAATGAGGTTTCATGTGTTTGATTTATGTTTATGTAGATTTGAGATGAATCTTTATTTCAGAAGATGTTTTTAAGTGTGTTGGGATGTTTTGTGATCACCCACTTTGATATTGGAAAGGTTGGAAACGATTTCTATGAGTTGCGTGTTGAAAATAGCCAAAATTTTGTAAGAACCCGAGCCGGCGATTAATCCTGTAGATTGGCGATTAATCCTGAGCCAAGACCCCAAAAAATCAGATTCTGTTAAAGTAAATCGCGAAACAGGATTAATCGCCCAGGGCTAATCGCGACCTTAGCGCGCGAGCGTCCAACCTTAGCGCGCGCGCGTCAACTTTGTTGTAAGCTTGAGCGCACGCACCCTTAGCCTCAACACCCGAACTTGGACATATGTATTACCTCAACGCGCGCACGTCCAACCTCAACGTCCGCGCGTTGGCCCTATATATTTGAGAATTCTTCACCCTTTTCTCCTCAACCCTTTTCCAAACAACCCAAACATTTGGCAGAGCACCCTTATTACATGAAAAACATTTAAGTAAATGTCCTGTGTATTTATTGCTCCATTTACTTAAGTCTTTACATGTAAATAAGGTTTTACCCCCCATTTGGAACCAATAAAAATATTCTCAAGGCCCAATTCCCAACCAATAAAAAGTCAACTTTCCAGTTCATGCCTAAATTTCCGATTTTCCCGATTTTCAAAAAGGGCCACTTTTTGAGTTTGATATCCAAATGAGTGATTCCGAAACCCAGAAAATTCTAGATGATTTGTATACCCTCCAATAGACTACAACCAGAATTTGAGCCCCAAACTCCTTGTAGATTTGTTTAGAAAAATTCGACACCGAAAAGTCAACGTTTTCAACCAGACTTAGAATATTTTTAGGTCCAAAAACTTTTTGTCTCGGAATCCATTGAATTTTGGTATGGTGATTTATTTGGGATTTGTAAGATCAACCCATTCATTGAAAATGCATTTTGAAGATTTTATGACCTTCTTTTTGATTGGTTTGGATTTATGAAAACGATTTTGAAAGACTCTTATAGGATTTGACAAGGCTTTGGCCTATGGATTTATTGGCAGTGGATAGGGAATTCCACTTGCCCTTGGTATGGATTGGTAGTGGATGGGGAATTCCACTTGGCTTATGTTGTGATTTGGCGGTGGATGGGGTATTCCACTTGGCCTTGGATTGAGCACGAGTTTTACTCATGGATTTGACTTGATTGGTTTGTTTTGAGTTGTGAGTCGTCTAATTGGACATTGTTCTTAGTGTGGATCCACAGTGAGTCTAGTAGTGTGCTGGTGTTGGCTTGTTAGCGTTAATTTTCCTTGTCCATGTAGCTTTCCATTGTAGGGAATCAGTGAGGCCCTCTCGGGGAACAGAGGTGCTGCGGCAACCACCCGTCGCGGGGAACCGGCGGGAGTTCTTGTGATTCATATGGTTTGGTTCGGCAGTGGATGGGGCATTCCACTAGCCTTGATTATTACTTGGTTATCACTTGCCAACCCATACGTGGGTGCTCCACATGCTGAGATGTCCCTAGCTAGGCTTCTCTCTGTAAGTCGTGTAGGTGGCAAATGGACAGTGGACATTAACCTAATTTAGAGACACGCCAACTCACGAGTCCTAACAAGACATACTTGCAGTATTTGATTGTAATTGCCGAATTGATTTCATATATTATTCGATTGAGATGCTTTGACTTGAGATTTACATTTTATACTTGTGAATGTGATCATGATGTTATAAAACTGCATAAACTGTTTCTATCCATGCATGTTTGCTGCTTACTGGGACTTTAAGTCTCACGCGTGTTTTGTTTTACCGGATTTGTTTTCAGATCCTCTTGGTGAGCCACGCATAGAGGGAGATCCAGACTATAGACCCGAGGACTACTACTACTACCCACAGTAGGATCCTCTTTATGATGATGTATTTTGGTTTGGGAAAATTTGTAAATGGGATGTAAATAATATTTTTGGACTTACCCTTTGGGAGATATCTTTTGTATATGTCTGTATATTGGGAAAGAGCTTGTGAGCAATTAGATGCCTTAGTTGTATTTTGTATGCACAGATATTATGTTTTGGAGATTATAATACAGGAAATCTTTTGTTGGATGGAAAATTTTTTTATTCCATGCTTCTTTAGTTATGCACTCTGATAATTACATTGTAATTGCCCAGGAAATTGTGTTTATTAGGTTCTATTGGGCCCATAGGTAGGTCTCGGGTACGGGTTGGTGCTGTGACAGGGCAAACCTGGATCTGGGGCGCTACATCGGAGGTTTATTAAACATGCAAGCAATTATTTGTGGGTTAAGGCTTTTAAGTGGGCCCATTGGGCTTGGAAGTGGCCCAAAGGCTTATCTAAGTCGTCCTTGTGGCCCATCTTTGGAATGGGCCCGAGTTGGGTTGGTCGGGTGTGGGCCCCGTTGGAAGGCCCACGAAGGAGTCCTATCGAGCCCAGGTGGGCTCGAGTCTCAATAAGAGAGCCAAGGTGGGCCAGAGGCCCTAAAGGTTCAATTGATCTTAGTTAAGTTGGATCAAACGAGCTTAAGCCTGAAAATACAAGATTTGGAGGTTTACTAGGTGCTGCCCGCAGACCCTGTGCGGACAAGCACTGTCTGCACATACTTTGCGAGCAGGCCTAAACCGCTCTGTGTTTCCGGGCGTGACCCAAAACACTCAAAACTCCAAAATCCAATTGGGGCTCAGGGGCACCTTCTTCCCAAGGGTCTAAGGATTATTGTGGGTCACTGTGTTGACCCGCAATGGTATGTTTTTCTCCCAAATCAAGCCAAAATCCTTGCTTTTCACACGTTAAACCATTCTAGCATGGGCAACCAACATATAATCAAACAAGCAAAACAAGTAAGACAACAACTAATATGCATGCAAACAATGACTTAAGGCACATGAGAACAGTGAAGGAAAGGGGTAAGCCTAAGGGGTGGTATCATGCTTTCTAAGGTGATCTTAATGCATATAAAACAACACAACCAGTGGTTGAAAATGTACCCGAAAGAGGGCTGTCTACTGAAGCCCATAGTGATAAAAAGAGGCAGCAAAATAAACCCTAGGCATGTTTACTAAGTGCTGTTCGTGTGTGCTAGTGGTAGCCCCCATTCGAGTAGTATACCAAAATAGCAAATTAAAGGAGGGGTAAGTGTGTGGGGAATATCTTCCATTATGCATTCGAGGCTATGCAAAGTAACAAACCATATGATGTAAGCATACCAAGGAAACAAGAGGGAGAACGTTAAGAAAGAAGGGTATTGGGGGGGGGGGGGGATTTAAGGATACATTAGATCATGCTCCCCTCAAAAATGAATACACGATCAGCCCACTTATGTGGCCTTTTTTACCATCAAGATGACGCTACCTCCTCTCATCGGCAATGGTGGACTCCCCTTACCATGGGAGCTTTAAAAATATAAAAAAAAATGAGGAAGAGTAGGTAGTGAAATAACCGAAACAACATGCTCAAGACAGTAAAAAAAAATGCAAGCTTACCATGCCTTCATTTCCATATATGTTAAACTAAACGTAGTAACAAAGCATACATTGGTGTTGTTTCCTTCTTTGGCAAGGTGGTGGTCCCCTAATGCATGTAGACAGTAGCTTGGAGCTCCTCTTTTGCTCCAAAAATCACCAACTCCTTGCCCTTTTGTGGATGAGAATGAGAGAAGGGAAAGAAAGGAAGGGATGGAGGGGTATTTTAGGTATTTGGGGAAGCTTAGGTGAGTGGGCAATGGTTTGGAGGGTCTTTGGTCGCAACGGGACCAATGGGGAGGAAGGGAAGGGAGAGCAACAGGAAGCTAACCTTCAAACAAGGGGTTGCTGGCCCCTATTTATAGAAAAAGTCTTGTCCGCACATAGAGTGCGGTTAAGTCATGTCCGCACATTAAGTGCAGACGAGACCGTCCTTTGCGAAATGAGTGCAAATCTGCCACGTGGTGATTCACGCAAAGGATAAGATTTTCGGAGATTTTTTTCGTCCGCGCATGAAGTGCGGACAAGACAAATTTAGTTCACTTTTTCTCCGTCCGCACACTAAGTGCGGATTTTAATATTCTCCAAGATTTCCAGGATTTCGGATAAGATTTCGCCCGCACAATGTGTGTGGGCAAAACACGTCCGCACATACTATGTAGACAATCATGTGTTTTATTCCAATTGACTGATTGATGTGACCAATGTGATATTTTCTCTCTCCTGACGAGAGAATCGATTATTCTGATTTTTTATTTATTTTAAATGTGAAAATGAGATATTTTGTGAAAAATCATTATTTTATTCAGGATATTTTATTCTCTTTGTCCTTTCGTCCTTTTACTGCATTTTTGCCATGTGGGCAGCTTCTGCATTTCTTTCTCAGGGTTTGACTACTCATAACTTTCTTATCCGGATCCCGATTCCGGCAAACTCAGTTGCGTTGGAACCAGGTTGGGATTCTCTATCCACTGAGACAAAGTTTTGCAGCAAATACAAGTTTTGAGCAGAAAGGCGAAACCGCGTCCGGAATTTTATTCTGCTCATAACTTCTTGACCCAGACTCTGATTCCAGCAAATTCAGTTGCGTCAGAACCGTGTCAAAATTCTCCATCTACTGGGATAAAATTGGGTAGCTGACCTGGGCTTGAGCAAAAAAGCCAATTTCTGCTCTTCCCGGTTTGACCAACCCATAACTCCTTCATTCCAGCCCCGATTTTGGCAAAATCAATTGCGTTAGAACCGTGTCAGAATTTATTATTCAATGGGAAGGAGCATGGTGGTTGATTCACACCTGATCAAAAGGTCAACCTTCGCGCCCTCAGGGTTTGAATTTTCATTTTTGGAACTTCTGGGGGTGCAAAAATGAGCTGCTTACAGTAACATAGGTTGAAAAATACCATAAATGATGAAAAATTGAAAAGCCACATATAAAAGCTAGTTATGCTTTCACACAACTAGCTTTAGAATGTCCCTATAAAAGTGAGCGTTCCCAGTGGAATCAACCCTCTTGGTGAGCCTATCTAATTGAGGAGGTTTAACATAAGAAATTGCTGAAACTGAGAAACCTTAACTGTCCATTGGATACTGTGGCGTTAACCCCTTTAGCTAAAAGCTCATCAACCCTATTAGATTTATACCATACCATTTTAAGATGGAATTCCACATGACAGAGAAAATGACCATCAAATCCATAGAAAAGCTTAGAAATGACAGATCATGGAGCTTTTTTCCTACATAATATGATTAGCATTTGCTGAGCAATGCATCAACAATTCAAAATGCCTAACTTTTGGTGTGAGAAGGAAAAGCAAAGGCATGGGTGGATACCTCAGTAGCACAAGAGGGCAGAAGAACTTTTGGCTCTTGGCATAATATATCAATAAAGCAACTGTAAATGGTAAAACAAGATGTGTTAACTAATATTGAATCTGGCTTACCCCTTTTTAACAGTCCTATCTAGATACATGTCATAATCATATTAGAAATTAAGATGGTTTGGTATGTGAGTAATAAGCGTATCTGTCTTCCTTTCTCTTTGCCTTCATTTCTTTAAGTTCTCGTTTCCTCAATTGACAAGCTGTAAAAGATTCAAGTAAAAGGGCTTCGTTCTCTTGTCAACTATGTATTTACTTAATTCAATTTTCTTGTTTTTTTTTGTTGTTGCTAATTTCGACTATTTATCAAGTGAGTGTTTGATTGAATCTCATTCCTATTGGAGACAAGAATTGTTTGGTGCGATTTAGAGATTCGAGATTAGCTGGAGGGGAAAATCTTACTCTCTGGTGATCTTGTAAGGATTTCGTTAGTATGTTTTAAAATTTTGTTTAGGGTTTAGATATTCTATTATACGAAGCATCTATTTAATATGTTTTCAACCACTAATTAGGGTTAAAGCAATAAGGCTATGAGATTTTTCATTTTAAACGTGGTCTAATTAGGAAAAAAGAAAAGTTCTGCATAATCATAATAAACAAAAGTTTTTGTTAGCCATATTGGAGTTATTCTTTGGTGTAGCTAAGTTTGTTAGATTTCCCTCCTATTTGGTGTGGAGAGGATTGCTACATACATGACTTTTGTGGGGAGTTGTAGAACAATCTAGATCTATAGTTGCAACTTGCAAGTAGTTCACATATTGCACGACCCACTGATGTAAAGCAACAACAAAGAAATTAATCCAAATAAAGAAGGTAAGTAGGCAGACATTCAAACCTGCCGAAAAGAAGACGAAAGCTTAGATCTCTTGCTAAGTTAGCCAAGCTCTTCATCCAACGAGCTCTCAACTTCCGATTTCACCGGCAACTTATTCCCACTCTGCGATTCGGATTCTGGTAATATATTTTTGGAATTCATACACTCAACCATCGCACTTCCAACAAATTCAGCAACAAAACCACGAATCAGAATGATCAAAACCCTAGATGGACGAGAATCCCCACCCTTATTCTCCAATATTTATTACAAACCTGGAAAAACTCCCCTCAAGCACAGTGTGTTCTCTCTGATGTCAAGATCATGCTACCTCCAACGACATCACGGTTCTTTCCTCTTCTGCTTGTCGTTCTCTCATGTCAGCCTTCACTCCTAGTCAAAAGAAGATGAGAAGTGATAGCAATGATGCAATGAGAGAGGGAGAGAGAGAGATAGAAACAAACGGCAATGGCGTTCGTCCGACTTCCTTCTCATTTCCATTGGTTCGTCAAGTTGGGTGAAAATGGGAGATGGGATTTTGGGTAAGAAGGAGAGGGAAATCACGTGTTTCCTTCTCCTTCCCCCTCTTTTAAAGAGGGGCAATTTTGCCATTTGCAAAAGCCCAACAGTCCATTGACCCTGCAGGGCAATTAATCTTGAAAAGTGGCATGTTTTTGCAAATTCGGATCTTAGTGGCATGTTTTTATAAATATTCTTGAAAAGTGACCCTTTTTCATAATTTTCCCATAAAACAATGGAACAAACAGATGGTGACTTTCATATGCTGGAGTTCACGTGGCCTCAAGTGATTGGATGGCTTTCGCTTGTTAATACTCCAACGAGTAGCAGGAATCAGACGGTTTGCACGTTGAGTGCACCCGATCTCTCTTTGGATGCTTAGAGCACTAGCAATAGCCTACTCATTCAAATTCCCCATTTTGGGTAATCTGGTTCCCTTTCCAATTATAGGGATTGTCTTCTTAGCAAATCACTATAAGTCTACATCAGATTGCCTATTTTTTCCCTAAATCATTAAGATATTAATTTTATAAATAAAAATATTTTTTTAAATAACATTTTTTATGAAATTCAAATAATATTTTTAATAGTTATATTCTCC
Organism: Buxus sempervirens; assembly: GCA_947561395.2. NCBI lineage: Eukaryota > Viridiplantae > Streptophyta > Magnoliopsida > Buxales > Buxaceae > Buxus > Buxus sempervirens. Next base: position 25,168,407 of record OX387194.1, on the reverse strand, counting down.
AATGATATTAGATTTAAAAAAAAAACTCGAACAATCATTTTCAACGGCTATATTCTCCAATGGTTATAATTTGAATGATTATATTATCCAACGGTCATATTTCTAACGGTTATATTCTCCAACGGTCATATTTCCAATGGACATATTTCCAACGAATATATTCTCCAACGGCTATATTTTTTTCCCTATAAAATGGAGCAATTTCTTTGCAAGTCACTCTCCATCTCATATTGTGATAATAATTATACTTACATTGCCTTTATGGATTTTTTTTTTCTGATGATGACATTCTCTATGATTCGTTTTCTGATGATGAAGTAGAGGTCGCAATAGCAATTGCTATTGAACAAGAGCATTTGAAGACAAAAAAAGGCTCAACTTTTGATCATGGTTCTATTCAAAGGCGTATGTTCATCAATTGTAATTCGATCGAAGGCCACCAATGTCTATTTCAAGATTATTTTGCTGAGCCATCAGTTTATCCTGAAAATATGTTTCGAAGGAGATTTTGTATGCGCTATGAGTTATTCCTACATATTAAATATGCGGTAGAAGCGTATGACCCATATTTTTTGTAGAAAAGGAATGCCGCTGGAAAGCTTGGGGTATCCTCTTTGCAAAAGATGACTGATGTATTTAGAATGCTTGCTTATGGAGTAACAGCTGACTAGACAGATGAGTATGTCAGGATTAGAGAAACCACTCCAAGAGAAAGCATGAAGAGATTTGTGAAATTAGTTGTTGCAATTTTTTCAGATGAGTACTTGAGAAAACCAAACAACAATGACACAGCTAGATTGCTAGCAGAAGGCAAACAGTGACGAACACCGGGAATGTTGGGGAGTATTGATTGCATGCACTAGGAATGGAAGAATGGTCCCACTCAGTGGTCAGATATGTATACTGGTCGTGGTGGTAAGCTAACACTTATTTTGGAAGCTGTTGCTTCATATGATACTTGGATATGGCATGCATTTTTTGGTTTACAAGGGTCTCATAATAACATCAATGTGCTAGAACGATCTTCTTTGTTTAATGAGCTTGCCCAAGGGCAGGCTCCTCAAGTTAACTATTCAATTAATGGTCATGATTATAATATGGGATACTATCTAGCAGATGGTATATATCCCACTTGGGCAACTTTTGTAAAAACAATTCCAATACCGATAGGGGCGAAGAAGAAAAATTTTGCTGCAATTCATGAAGGTTTGAGGAAGGATGTTGAACGTGCATCTGGAGTGTTACAGTCAAGGTTTGCAATTGTTCGTGGATCTACACGTTATTTTATTCAGGGTGATCTAAAAGAAATCATGATAGCGTGCATAATTATGCATAATATGATTGTTGAAGATGAGAGACATTTGTATCAAAATGAAGTAGCCTTCTCAAACTATGAGGATGATCAAGACAATGAGGGTCCACCCCAAGTAGCGATTTCGACTACAAAGACAAATGAAGTTTGAAATTTCATTATGCGCCACTTGGAAATTAGAGATAGAGAGGTTCATACTAGACTCCAAGAAGACCTCATCGAGAATTTATGGAAAATTTATAGTGAATCTTAGTAAAATTAGACTTTGAAGGTAATTGAAATGGGGGTAGGAAAAGAAGAGTAGAGTACAAGAACTACTACTACCCATCTTGTCTGTTTTTAGGTTATTCAATTCAAACATGTCTTTTTCTTCTAGCATAACTTGTCTCAATATTTCTGTGTATATGAACAAAAATATCCCATCAGCAAAGAGTACTGGATCTGGAGCTCTGTGATTTCTAACTTCAAAATTAAAATCAAGCTATGAGTATTAAAGTGTGACAAATCAATATCTTTGTGAGACCTAATTAAAGTTAAGGTTCAAATCATTACAAAAAACAACTTTAAATAACTAACACAAATACATTAACTTCAAGAATTCTATCTTCGCTTTTCCAAAATTTCCATGCGAAGTAGTTGAAAATATTCTCTAGCATCAGGGTCCATTGTGCTTGTGTCTTTTATCAATCTCTCAGTCTCCTGGCGCACTCGCTCGAGTTGAAGATTGTATTTTAGCATGCATATACTACTTGATGGGATATTCACATTTCATATCGGTTTTGTTTTGTTTTTAGATCTTGGAGAGGACAATACACAGAGGGTAGATTCAGTCGAAGAGTTTCTGGAGTATCAAGCTGAGGATTACAACTATAACACCCCGAACCCGGGTGAATGCAAAACCGGCACTCAACCCAAATCAGAAGTGCTACAGGCCCAAAGATTCTAAATACCATACGCTAAAATTCAATTCGATTAACAATTAATATCAGAGTGTGGAAGTCTTAACATTAATAAAAACCAATAATAAACGTGGATTAAAGTCATCCAAACCTTCTCATCAAAATATAACTCAAGTCTGGTAAAACAAGTTCTATCACTCTTACTCTCATAAACATCAATTCTTAAATTAACCAATAACTAATCAATGTCTCAAATAACAAAACAATATTAAAACCTAACTACTCTGGATAATAGTAGTCCTCTGGAAGGAAATCAGCGAACTCGCCCCCAGAAGCAAACCCCACGTGTATCAGCTGAAAACAAAACAAAACAAAACAAATAGGAATTAGATACGAATATCTCAGTAGGTAACAACATACATGAATAAATAGTTTATATATAGAAGATAGTTACTTTCATGCTCAGTAAAAATAAACGAGATAAGCAAGATAGGATACAATCTCAACAGATTAAGCAGTTGTCAAATCAAAACAGTTCACAAGTATAATTATTTCCATCCACATAAATTCCATCACAAAAGTGTAATAACAAGATCACAATTAATCCCTCACAATCCATCGTACAAAATTGTAGGATTCATGAAAACAAGTAGGCCTTTGAAAGGAAATTCTCTATTCACTATGCCACCACGCGACTGAGCGAAGCTACTAAGACCCTCAAACCCGTATATCCACTGAGACAAGAGGCGTAGTCATTGACTTATTGTGCACAAAACTTACGAAGTTCGGCACGTACCACTAGCATGCAGCACCTCAATCAATACATGAAAATGGCCGCTTATCCACACATACATGCAGACCCTCCAGAGCAAACTAACTTGAAAATGAAGAGCGAGCGCAAATTAGGAGTACCCAAACAAAGAAAAACCTCTTCACTCTCAAGCTTAACCCTATGGATCCACATGCAACTATGCCCACTAGATACCAACAATAATAATTTTCTCAAACGAACTTGGTTCAATAATAGTGCCTAGTGGCATATAGGGATTTCCGAAGTTAAACTCTTTCCAATTATAATTTTACAAAATAGTTCTGAAGTGAAGATTTTTCTAAAGTTCTGGAATCAAGATATTTTAAAATATATTTTTGCTGTGTAATAATTTTCCCAATCAAATCAAATCAGATAGTGAAATATCCTAGAAATCCTTTTTATTTTCAAAGTAAGACAACTCTTTTTGCAAACACCCTAAATCACTCATCAATTTGTTTAAATAGCAAAGTCATTGAAAACAGTTGTAAACACTCACTGTTTATAAGTTCAGGTATTTAAAATACATTTAAATTTATTTTGGAATTGAATAGCTATTAAAAATAGGCAAAAACAAGTTTCTGATGAGGTTGCTTGGCCCTGTCGCTCAGGCGACCTAATTGGGTGGCCGTATAGTTTAAAACAAAAAATTTAAAACAAAAGGGCGCTTAGGTGATCGCCCAGGCGATCCTATTGGGCGACCTACCCAAAATAAATTCTTTAACAGTTGCTCAATCCTATCGCTTAGGCGATCTGGTTGGGCGACCTTTCTAACTTAATTCTAAAAATAGTGCTCGTGCAAATCATTCAGGCGATCGTGCCAAGCGTTTAACAAACAACAGCTAATCCGACTTGCAAAAACTAATTTTTATGCATCAAACAACTTCAAATCAACTCCACTAACTTCAAAACAAATGTATTATACTTTCAAATCATATAGAAACATATATACCACACTTTCAGATCATGAAGAACGATCAAAAAGTAAGAAAAATCAAGTTTTGACTAAACAAGGTGTGCTACCTACCTCTGTTCGACCAAGTTCCCTTCTTCCTCCTCAACAGTAGATGATGATCCCTTTCTACAGGAACACAGAACTTCTTCTGGGATAAAGAATGCTTCAATATCAACGAAAACTCCTTTTCTTCTCTCTTGGTCTCTGGTTTCATTCAATCGTCAGAGAATACAAAGTCTCAAATATGATTAGTATTCTGAGAAGTATTCTCTTAAGTATTAACCCTATTTTTAATCTCATGATTCCACGTATCTCACTACCATCAACTCCTATGCTACTAACCAATCAGATTAATTAATAGCCTTACATTAATACTTATTTATTTCATGATCCAACGGTCAAATTTGCTGCAATCTTTGGGTCTCCTCCATCAATGTGATCAACTATATTTTAAATTACAATCCATCAATAAAATCCTCAAATAAATACTGATTATTATTTAAAAATTTCTGCAAATTTTCAGGGTCTTACAACCACGTAGAGTAGTAGTGATTTTTTATTTAAACTTATAGTTTGATTTGACTTGATATTGTGAGTATTGATTTGAGGCATGGATATTGATATTGATTTGAAATTTGGGATTGTAGTTGACCTTTGACTATCCTTTTGTGTTTCTATCACGATTCCTAGACTCTGATATTTGATCATGTGTGATATGTTATTGTATGAGTTCAATTTTGAGAACCCATACATAGTACTTTGGAAACAAGTTATAGTTTCATTATGAAACTCAGATCTGGGGCACTACATTAACCCATTAAGCCTCATGATTTTGTTCTTGGAAAAGCCTCGTTTCTCGGGGGGGGGGGGGGGGGTCACAAGCCTATACACGTAGAGGTGTAAGTAGGGCAGGTTGGGTCAGGTTATGAGAGTTTGGGCTTAGCCCACTACAAAAAAGTAGGTTTTTAGTGGCGGCTAGAAAACACCACTAAATGTGTTGAAAATTCCGCTAATATTATTAGCGGCATTTGTACAAATGTTGATAATAATAGTGTCACAAATTAAAATAGCAGCATTCCTAGCTACATTTGCTATCCAGTTCTCTAGAATATTTAACGATGCTTTTTTCTCAAACATTGGTAATTTTAACGTTATTAGCGGCGCTTTCAAAATGCAGCTAAAAAATGATATCATGATTTTTTCCTATTTCGGTGTTTAGAAAACGCCTCTAAGTCATAAAATGTATTTTTTGGGGTGTTTTGCAAAGTGCCGTAAATTTATAATTGGGGTGTTTTTAAAATGTTGTTTTTCCCCAAAAACAAATGGGGCCGTTTGTAAAAAAACACCGCTAAAAGTTATATCCCTTTTAGAATATATATTTACACCTGTGATTTACATTTTGTATGCCTGTCAAGACCTAAAATTCATAATAAAGTACTAAATCACATTCAGACACATTTCATATAATTTAATATTTTCCAACAACTATAAGAAAAGAATATAACAAAAATTGAATTCATAAAATTATTTACATATGCCTAAAAAATTTAACAAAAAAATATAATTACATCTAGTTCCTATAAAATCTACTAGCAAACTATCTTCAGCTTTCCATCGTAGCTTATTTATCCGAAGGTTGACTATGAGAAATATGCACATAAGGACCACCTTGCTCATTAAGCCCAAATTCAACTCAAACATTATTATTTGAGTTCGGGCTTGGTTTGGGTTGGCCCAAACAAAATGTAAGATCTTGAATTTTTTTTCTCAATTTTTGTTATAATTGCTGTGAAACCCCAAATTTTTAGTATACCAATAAAAAGAATTAAATGTGAATATGTAGAGAGTTGATGATTTTATTTGAAATAAATTGGGAAAGTAGATCAAAATCTGGACATTTGGAGATTTGTGTATTAATTTGGAAAGCTGAAATTCAATTAAAAATATAATGGAGAATAAATCTAAAAATTTTGGAAGAGATCCCATGGTTAGATATGGAATTATCAAGAAAAGGGTATTTTAGTCTTTTCCCAATTAATCAAATTATTATTTTAATTAAATAATTATTAGATTATAGAAAATTAAGTTAGACCTAAGTTTAGTTTAATTTAGATTTAAATAGCTTGATTTATGGTTTAAAAGGTGAGAAAAGGGCCTAATAGTAATTATAGTTAATTGCGGGCCTTAATTTGATGAATAAGATGAGATATGGCTCTTTCGTTTGGAAAGGTGAGAAAAGGGCCTAATAGTAATTATACTTCTATTGTAATTATATTTCATAAAACCCATAATGTATGAAATATAACTAGCGCCTGATATATGGCTCGAACACCAACTAGGGCATCAGGCTTATTTTGTAAGGTTGCCCAACGCCGTTCGAACACCCATTCAAGTGCGTTTGCCTGTATAAATTTTAGTTTGAAACTCGAGAGCTATTTTTGAGCCCTCGACCTGAAGCTTGAACGCTACCTAGGGTGTTCGGTATAAAAACATGATAATAGTAGGGCGCCCAACCTGGGGCTCGAACACCACATTGGACGCCCATGTCAAATTCTTATAAATTTACCTTTTGACCTAGAATTTGATTCGTAAATGATTTTTATGGCATTCCAACTCATGTACCAACTAGATTAGGGTATTTTGAGAGTGTTTGCGCTGACCTAAGTATTGTTTGGATTTTTATAAAGATTTTGGGTACGTTTTGGTGGAATTAGGTGGCCTTAGCCAAGAATAGTGGACTTAGTGGATTAAAAGGTGTTTTATCGTTTTTATTTGATTTGTACAATTTCCTAAAATGATTCTAAACATGTTTAGACTGCCAAAAAGGTCTTCATCTAATTTAAATTAGATTTGGTATGGTTGGGACTAGAATATGGGGCTTTTAACTAGTCGGTGGAAAAGGTGACTCGTATTAGTAAAAAAGGGGTTTTCATTGTTTTTATTGTTTTAGCTCTCTTGTAAAATGATTTTATCTATTTTTTAACTTTTGAAAATATTCAAATTAATTTTCAAGCAATTTTGAGCTATTTATGGTAAATACATGACAATGGTTCTTTAAGGGCTTTTGATCAAATATTGGCAAGTTGTTTTCGGCTTAATGAATGAATATGGATATTCTTATTTTTATATGTATCTTGTGGATTTGTGCTCTCCCTTATATCCTGAGATGATTTGGGTTTCCTCTATGTATCTTGGAGTGGAATTATGCCATTGATGGCAATGTAGATTGTTTCTACAAAGGCTTGTTGGCCTGAATTATTATTACCTGCTTGGTGGTAGAGATGTTTATTACTTACTTGGTGGTAGAGATGTGTATTACTTGGTTGGTGGCAAAGATGTTTATTACCTGCTTGTTGGCAAAGATATGTATTACCTATTTAGTGACAGAGATTGAATATTACCTATCTGGTGGCACAAATTTATTATCCCCTTGGTGGGAGAAATTGGTTTATCTCCTTGAGAAGAGAAGTTGTTAATCACCTCCTTAGAAGGAGAGATAGAATGATGTGTTATATGATGGCAAGGAATAGCTTTGGAAAGGAATGATGGTATTACAAGGATTTTATTTGTATTGTGAATTGTTTTGGAAAAACAAGTATTAATTTGGGAGAACTTGTGGATTGGATTTATACGACATTTTTTTTCTTATTTAACAATTTTTGGATTATTGTGTTGCAACTCATGAAAAGTTTTGTAAAGTTTATATATGAATTGCTTTCTTTCATGCATGTTGCTACTTGCTAAGATTTTATATCTCACTTTTGTGCTCTTGTTTTCAAATGTTTTGTTTTCACGTTTTATTGGAGAAGACATCACTAGGATAGAAAAATAGAGGGCTTGAAGACCTTGAGAATTCAGAAGTCAAGAGTAGGATATTGATGTAGGTGTTTTTATTTTCTTAGAATAATAGTAGGTGATCTAGTAAAGTTTTGGGAGTTAGTTGAGTTGTTGTTGCCGTTATTTTGAATATTTGATGTAATAGCAAGATACAAGTTTTAATGAATAAAATAATTTCTTAGTGCATTCTGACATCTCTTAGTTCTTTTACTCTTATATCTTTTGAGTTGATTTATTTTGTATCACTAAGTAATGCCTTGATCCGAGAAAAAAAAATGACTCGGATCTGGGGCGTTACAATTGCAAATGTTGGAATATCATTAATTAAATTGTCTATCAACACACTTTTATGTTTGTTTGTTATAAAAATGCAAATGTTATTAATGCATTTTGATTGGTCCCTTGAATTTGAAAAAAAAAAAACTTGCTTGATTTATTTTTAAAAAAAATTATTTTTAAATATAATACTGGCTCACTATATTTTTGTTTTTGCACAATCCTTCTTGAAGAGTATGTGCTCCTAAATATCACATTCATTGTAGCATATATGGGTATGTATGTGAGTATAAAATTATTTCTTTGAGAATAAATTCATAAATTAATTATCACATGTTAATAAATTTATATTTAATAGTTGATTGCATAACTACAATGACAATGTAAAAGAAAACAAACAATAATGGTACATATACATACAAATAAACAAATATATATATGAGGGTGTGTAACGCCCCGGATCCGGTTCAACAACCGAAACCCGGAGTGTCACTAGGAATTGGGTCAGAACAAACTAAACTTTATGCGGAATTAAAAACTTTAATTATAAGTACAATTGGCAATATATCATAAATATTTCAATTAATATAAATTTATTTACAATATCATGTTCTTTAATCTGGAATAATTCTAGATTTATAATCAAAATTCTGCCCAGGTGCCTACTACCCCAGTCATGATGATCTCTCCAAGCATACCTGAAAAATAGGTGAAAACGGGAGTGAGATTTACATCTCAACAAGTAGCAAGGTTGTAGAACCCCAAAATTTTGTTAATGTTCATTTGAAGATTAATTAATAATTTTAATAGGAATATTAAGTGGTATTACAGGGAATTGATAGGAAAGGGTAATTTCGGAATTTTTGGAAATAAAGGAGCAAAACTATATCTTAAGGTATGTGATGGCTATAACTTAAAGTGAATAGATAATTAGATTATGGAAATTAATTTAGATTGGCTTGAATGTTAGATTATTATGGCTGGAGCGGCAAAGTATCTAATCAAGGGACAAGAAGTGTTGGTGTAGAGTAGCTATCATGGGTGAGCACTCGACGAAGCAAGGAGTGGTTTGAGCACCAACTGAGATTATAAATAGACTGAATATTTCAAGCGGTATTTCGTTTGTTTGATCGGAGAAAAGTTGGAGAGCTGAGTAGTGGAGTCGACTGTATTTCGGAGGGCTAGTTGGAGTGAGAGTGTTGGAGATCATTGGAGGAGAATTACTTGCTGATTGGAGATCTCAGTGATTGCAAATTTGTGAAGTGCGATCAAATCCTGGTTGCAGATATTTAGAAAATCAGAAGCAAACTGCTATTGAATTGTTCATTTCAGAGGTGTTGATTGGAGGATTTGGAAGCTAGAAGAATTATTTAGCTAATCAAGTAAGTAACACCGGATTTCTACTTCATTTTGCAACTGATTGCATGAATTAAATTGGATCTATGTGTTGCAAGTTAAGTCTATTATTGTAAAAGTCATATTTCGAGCACAGTATTGAATCGGAGCTGATTTCTTAGAGGAATTAATTTCGAATTGGTTCTAAAGGGCTATGGGAAGTGGTATGAGTATGGATTAGTGGTTGTATACGTTTAAATTTAGGTCAGACATGTCGGAATCAAATTTACAGAGACTAGAAATAGCTGTCGAGAAAATATGGGGGTATGCGCTGAGTGCCGCTCACTGGCATTACTCGGCGGCACTCAGCGGTAGTTCAAATGAGGGTATCCGCTGACTGCCGCCTAGTGTCGCCCACTGAGCCGAAGTCAGCGGACCTGTTCAATTCTCTAGTTGAGTTCGACTGAGCCATTCTAATCAAAATTTGCAATTCTAAGGGTTCCAAAACCTATCTAGGAGCTGAATAAAGATGTTAGGAGTATTTATAAATGATTGTAAGCTACTGAGTTTTATTCCATCAATTACTTGGAGGATTTATGAGGGTTAAAGTTAAGTTTTGAGGTGCTTGTTAGGGAGTTGGTTGCTAGTCTAGTACTATGAGTTCCTGGTTTGGTCTGTTTCATGCTTTACTATTAATTTTTCCGGTTTGTGACACCTTTTAAGTGGAGTTTTATCAGACTTTAATATGCTGGGCAGAACTTGTAAATTGGCTTTCTTTAGTAAAGGTTTGTACTAAAGGTTTTCGATGGTTGTTCTTGGTTGTGGAATTTCAATTAAAGTTTCATGAGTTATTGTTTTGGTCTTGAGTGACCCGGATGAGTTGGTCTGTGATGGTAATACCAGAGGTTGGTATATTTTGTTGCTACCAGAGGTTGGTTTATGTAATGAGTTGTCTTGTGTTGGTCTAGCTTGTCTTGAATCCAGAGTCTAAGCTTAGTAATGTGATGTATTGCCTTTATTGATGTAATTGCATAGCCGTGAGTGTTGCCATGACCAGGGTAGAACAGCCCGTATCCTTGGATAGGCCGGGTTGTCAGTGTCGAAATTCGGAGTAGGCCAACACTGGATGACAAGTTCCTGGGTAGGCTGTCATTTCAGAGTACCGAGCCTATGTTGGCAGGACTGTGTACCAGGAGGCTTGGATGTCACTCTGGTGTGTTGAATTACTCAATTAAAGTGAATGCATAACATTGACCTCGGGTTTGTTTTATTCTTCAATGCTGATAATTGGTTTTTGTTAAGGTCTAGTTTTGATCGTTCAACATTACCATTGTGATTTTACTTATCTGTTGAAGTTCATTGCACATAACAACTTGGTCTGTTGAATTATTGCGAGCTTAGTCGGACTAATCGTACTATTGTCATTGTTTAACTGGGGTATTGTTCGAGCCATGTATTATAGCGATGATAAATGTATTGTGCATGCATGTGCTACTTATTGAGATATTCGTATCTCATTCCGTAATATTTGTTTTGTTTTCAGCTGCTCGGAGAGATCGATGTATGCGGGTAGTTACTCGGTTATGTGAGTTTTTTTAGCTTTATATATATTCTGTTCGTTTTGGGTTTTGTAGCGCACCCTGATTGTATAATTATTGTGGTATTCATATTTTCCTTCACTCTGATACTGTGATCCTGCGTTACTTATTAACCTCTGGAAATGAGTTATAGTTTCCTATGTGACTTAGATCCGGGGCGTTACAAAGGTGCAAGCTACAAAGGTGCAAGCAATTAAATAGTCTAATTTAAGAACTAGTCATGAGGTATAATGATAAACCAAAGCAAAAGCAATAATCCAAGTCCAAGTATACAATTTCAATATAAACGATAAAATATACACAAAACCACATGTGACATCACAGGACTCATGAAGCAAGATAAGTCTTTGAACAGATACTCTTCATTGCTATGCCACCATGCATCTTATGAGCAAAACTACTAAGACCCTCAAACCAGTATAATAACTGAGACAAGAGGCGTAGTCATTGATTTATTGCACACGAAACTTACAAAGTTTAGCACGTACCACTAGCATGCAACACCTGAATCAATACATGGAGATGACCACTTATCCGCACATATAGGGTACTCACCAGCGATGCTTGAAATAAGACCCTACAGACATGAAGACCCCCTAATGCAAACTAATTTGCAAAGGAAGCGCGAGTGCAAATGAGAGTGATCAACCCAAAATAAATACCCCTCCACTATCTAGCTTAGCTATGGATCCATATACAACTATACCCGCTAGACACAACTCACACGTAAAGCAATTTATTCTGTTTACAAATGATTACCAATTCATATGCAATATTCGTAAACCATGATTTCAAATCAATTATCATAACTCAATTTCAAGTGATATACATGTCTCATTCTTCTTAACCTGAAATCAATTTCGTTGAGAAAACATTGTCAAAACCACGAATAAATCTAAAAACCAGATTCCACAAATACTGACGCACCCAAAACATAATTAATAAGAATTTAGACAGGTTATAGTTCACAATCATGAGCAAAAAATAAGATTCCTATAATTTGATTAAAACTTCCCTAATTAAATTCCCTGTTAATGCCCAACTTCTGTATTTAACACCTAAGGTATTACAATTTGTAATTTATGTTATTCTTCACTTTCAGCAGATCACACGGACCTATATTGAAGCTTAAAAGTTGGTTCTAATCCCCAATTTATATCTAAACAAAGTCCAACCCACTAAATTCCATAATCTTGTTCTTTTAATACCTAATTACATTCATCGTTCCCATTTATTAGTCTTAATTTCAAATTGAATTCCGTCTATTCCTACATCTCAAATTAACCCATATACAGGTGTTATAATAATTAATTCACTGGAAAAATTATTAAACATTAACTTAGACTTAAATTTCCAATTTATTAAAATTTCCTTAGGTAGCTAAGCATGGTCGTCTAGGCGACCTATTGAGCGCCCGTACAATTTCGGCAGAATTTCCAGATTTTCATATTTTCTTATTTTGGGTTAATTCCTTGATTTCTAATTGTGCTAAAATTATTTCTTATGAACCTAAATCACAACTACACCCTGTAGACTTATTTGTATCAATTAATTGCAATTCCTTGGTCATCTACAAAGATCAAACCTATATTCTTAAACACTTTCATATCTTTCTTTCAAGAACATGAAAACTCATCGATGAAAACCAAACGTATCCATGAAATATATTTTCGTCTAAACAAATCAATTAAGAATAATAAAAAATGCAGAAATCATGCAGTTCCTCTAGTTTTCAAGTGATTGTTACTTGCCTTATCATGCAAAAATCCATTTTCTCTTGTATTCTGAATTGAATCCGATTTTTTGTTCTTTATCTCGCCAACCTAGAGTTCTCCAAACAAAATCTCCACTGTTTAGATTATAGTCCTACCAGTCACGAACAAAGTCTCCAAATTTGAGGTCGATCCAACGGCTGGATTTCTCCCGATCTAAGTTTGATGGTCGCTGGTCGGAGGTCACTACAACTCCTTTCTCTCGTGTTCTTTCTATTTTCTTCCTTCTTTCTCTCCATATTTTCCCAACGTGGGAGCTACCTTTTTCTCCTATTTTTTCTCTATATAACTTGATTAAAAGAACCCTTAAACTTGTTTTAATGGCTTCCTTAAATAGACCAACCTTAGAGGAGTCCTATTAGGATTAGGAAACCTTCTAATTAATTCCTACTTTCTCTCCTCCTTCTAATTCTCTTTTAGCACTTTACCTATTAAGCCCCTTACTAACTAAACTCTTTATTTTAACAAATTTTCGTCCATATTTTATACCTATTTCTAAATATTACATAAACACCCTATTTAGTCACTTTTTCTCCAAATTAAAGCCACTAATTAAGTGTAATTACCCAATTGCCCTTTTTCCCTTCTTTTATGCTATAATTATTACTGTTTGACTTCAAACTTAACCTAATAAGTTTTAAACTTCTATTTTCCTATTCTTTTACTTATTTAATAATTCAGTTCATCAATTGCCAATTTGGAATTTACTAAAATACCCTTTTCTTCTCCTAGATTGATTTTCTTTGAAAATTCTCTTTTATTTACGAACTATTATTTATTTGAATTATCAATCCTCTAAATTTTATTCTTTTATTTCCACAACACTCAAACCCTTATTTTCTTTTTATTTATGCCTTTATTATTATCCAAAATTTCAGGGTTTTACAGGGTGTGTACATAAAGTCAATGTTAACTTTAGGCTTTTCGGGTTGTTAGGTTGAACCCTAGCCCAACCCAAACTCGACTTCGGGCTAGAAATGAAGCCTAAACCCAAACTCAATGCTCAATTTGGGCTGTTATTTAGGTTGGGTTGGGCAAGCTTTGGGTGGTCTGTGTAAAACCCTGGATTTTCTTAAAAATAAAATAAATAAATAAGGGATAAATTATGGAGAAAATACTAAGAAATATAATAGTAGGAGAATTAAAGAAAGATTTAAAGGTTAAAACGGGAATTTAAGAGAAAGGGTAATTTGGTCATTTAAAATTATTTAAATTCATGAAGGGAGAAAGATAATTAATTTTAAGTCAACAAATCTAATTAAACCAAATTTTAGCTTAGTTAGATGTAAATAATGAAACTAAGGCTTAAAGGGAGGAAAAATGGCTTAATGGTAATTATATTGTTTAGGACCCAAAATTTAGGTATTTTGAGCGGATAATAAAAGTCTCATTAAAAATTTAGAATTAGGATTAAGAATAAGCACAAAATTTAATTAGGAGATTCCTTAAAAGAGAGTTTAAGGAGATGAATTAAAAGAAAGGTTAAAAGAGGAATTAGTTTGGAGTTTAAATAAGCTAAGCCTAATTAGGGTTTGATTAATTAGTGAGGTTATAAAAGAGAGGTTTAAAGAAAGTTTTAGGGTTTAAAAACAAGTTAGAATGAGAGGAAAATTCGTGCATGAGTTAAGGGAGCAAAATAGAAGGAAAGAAGAGAAAAGAAAATAGAAAATTAGAAATAAAGAGAGTTGCAGAGATGGTCGACCAGCCAACTTTGAACGGCGAGATAGGAAGATCCAACCGTTGAAATGGACTAAAATTTTACGGTTTTGATCTACTCATGGAAGACTTCAAACTGAACGGTGGAGCTTTAAATTGGAGAAGTATAAGGGGGGTGCAGTAGAGTTCAGAAGATGAGCACAGAAGGAGTTTTAGAAAATCTGGGTTCATCAAAAAAGCAAGTAGCAAACCATTGAAACTGGAGGAATTGCATGTTTTCTTGTGATTTTGATGCTTGATAGTATTGTTCTTTAAGTTGGATTTCATTGGGAAAAGCTTAATGGTTTATAAAGATTTGTTTTGGTGTTTTAACTTTCTTGAGAAATCAAGGAAGGGTTGATCATGGTGATTTTAAACTTAGAAATAAACTCAAGATAAGTAGAAGGATAATGAAATTAGTTTAGGGTTGTCTTAGAACTAGTTTAGGATGGAAATCAGATGTTTAGAATCAAATCAAATTAATATTAGATTTAGAAAGTTCGAAAAATTCCGCAAACTAAAAAAATCAGTGTTAATAGTCGGAGCGCTTGAGACACCGCTCGAGCGCAACTTCGGGCGTAGCCTGAGAAACTTAACAGAACCTAAAACCTCAGTCGTTAGAACAGTCGCTCGAGCGCCCCTTCCAGCGACCAACAATCAAAATTTCAAAACTTGGGATTCGTGCTTAGATTAAAATTTTAATGATTTTTCTTGGAATTTTAAGGTTGTAACACCTGTAATTAGGATAATTTGAGATGTAGGAAGTGACGGAATTAAATTTGTATTAAATGGTAATTATTTGGGACAATGAATACAATTAGAAACAAAGTAGTCTAGTTAGGTGGAACATTTGCACTTAGATAAATTTCATTGAGAATTTAGGGATGGAACCTTGTCTAACAAACTTTAATAGCCCTAAATTAACTTCAGGAAAGAACCAATAACATAAACCATAAGGTTTGAAGATTTAGGGTATTAGTTGGTAAAGGCAGATTCTAAAGTAAGGATTTTAGGATGAACCAAAGTGTAGGATTTGGGGTAAAATGCGTAGGAAACAATTATTAACATGAATACTGATTTAGAAAGATAATTTAAGAATGCCCACACAAACACAACTCAAATTTGAATCTTTTCATTAAGAATTTGCGTATACTCTCGTACTTTTCTTATTAAATGACCTCGAACTCTGTTTAAGAGATGTTTAATGGTTATTTTGAATATCTTTTGGTTGGACACCGTGGTTTTGGAAATTACTGTTGGATACATCATTTGGAACATGTATATGATTATTAGTACGAGGTTTATCACTGAATGTTGCATCTTTGAGTTATTCAATGTTGTGATTGTGAGTTGTGTCTAGTGGGCAATGCTTAGTTTGGATCCATTGCTTAGCTAGGAAGTGAAATGAAATTGTTTGGTAAATTACTTCCTGTTCGGAACTCCCCAATATGCATTCCGTCATACTTGCAGGTGCGGTGAGACGTTGGCAGCAATCCCCGACCGCTGCAGATGCGGCCTGGTCTTAGCCGAGTTTGTCGATTGGCAACGATTTATTGGATTATTTGTTATTTGGGTTACCACCGTGTGCTTCAATGAGATATCGATCTTCACGAGCTTTATATTGGTCATATGGATAGGTTACTTGTGACTCACACATTTGAACTATGATTTGGTCGTGCTTGAAGTTCACTTGTGACTTGTACATGCATTAGTATTAGTCGTGTTGTCGAGGATCCATATATCTTTGATCAGATTAGTATTCCTTGGTTTGTTATTTCCGCGGAAGTGGGTTTTGTTGGTTTTGGATTGGGGATTGTACTTGCCAACCCATTTGTGGGTGATCTGCGTTGGTGGTTGACGGAGGAGATGGTAGTAATTGCAGGTGTAGCCTCCATCTATCATGTAAGTCGTGTTGTGGTGAAATATGGGGGCAGAAATATCTTATTAAGTGGTTTCAGATTATGAGTCCTGTCTGGTTACACATGTTTGGTTTGATAATTGATTTATGAATATTATCGTGGTTTTGATTTATCGTTTCACCTTATGACTATTATTGTAAAAATTATGGACTGTTTTACATCATGCACATTGCTACTTGTTGAGATTTATTCTCACTCCGGTTTCTCCCATTTTTTTAGGTACTCTTGGCGAGTACGATAAACTTTGGGCTAGTTATAATAGGATAGTTTTATAGTTGTATTGAAATCCTTTGTATATGATAATCATTAATCAATAATGAAATTTACTTCAGTTTTCCACATTTACTCTGATAATAAAGTAGAAAAAGTTTTGAATTATTTGGAATTTAGTTGCTCTTGTTACTTACCATAACTCCTCGGGTTTTGGGAAATGGACCCAGAACCGGGGCGTTACAATTTGGGCTAGATTTACAGATACTACCAATACCTGCTAAAAGTATGGTCCTTTGCCAATCCCAAATTATGTCCACACAATGGACAACATTATCAACTTTCCTTGATGTTGAAGAAGTTGTATGTTTGGAGCTTTATATTCAATTCCATAGAAATTGAAATGTAGAGGAAGTGATTGGAATAGTAGAGAGGAAAGATTTGGATTTTGGAAGGACAAAGGAAGAAGATGGGGTTTGTAGTAAGTTGTTTATAGTTTGGGCTCTTTAGGCTTTTCGGGCTATAAAGTGCTGAACTTGAGCCCAACCCAAACTCAAGTTCAGGCCTACAATCAAGCCCGGCCCAAACCCAAATCCAAAATAAAACCTTAGATCGGGCAGCTATTCGGGTTGGGTTGGGCGGGCTGGGCAAAACTTATAACTCTACTTGAAACCATTAACAGAATGTACCGTACCTTGATGAAATAATCAATGGAAGGTCATAGCTTCACAAATCTTTCAAAGATGGATGGATAACATCTTTAAAAAACTTAATGAATCTTATGTTGTATATATAGATGATGTGCTAATATTTTCACAAACAATGGAAGAACATAAAAAAAAAAAAACATTTGAAAATTTTATGTAATAAATTCCAAAAACAAAGACTAATCTTGTCATCAAATAAAATTGAGATAGAAAAGGACTCAACTAAATTTTAGGCATCATTTTTAACCCAAAACGGAATTCAATTCCAAAACCATATTATAACAAAGGTAAAAGACTTTCCTGAAGAATTAACGGAGGAAAAAAACTTCAGATTTTACTTGGCATCCTAAATTATGGAAGAAATTTTATTCAAGGATTATCAAAAATGAAAAAACCATCAATGATGAAACTCAAAAAAGACCAACCTTTTACTTGGATCAATAAAGACAAACAAGTTTTATAGACAATAAAATCAAAGATAAACAGTTTACAACAGTTTATATGACTAAAAGAGTAGATAAATTGATCCTAGAAACCGATGCTTCATAGGAATACTGGGATGCATTTTAAAAGCCATACCTAAAGAACTTTGGCCCGAAAGTGATATTCGTTCTTTCTCAACATGAGATAAAAGCAAGAAAAAAAAAATAACAAAAAATCTTCGAAAGGAAGAACTAAATTGTGGATATATTTCCGATAACTTCAAATCAACTGAGTTAAGTTACGTTATTTATGAAAAAGGACTAATACTAATAGGTATTAAATTGGCCATTAAAAGATTCCATATATACTTAGCTCCATAATGTTTTATTATTAGAACAGACCTATAATTTTTATTTAAGAGGAAATCCTAATCTAATTAGGAAACCTAATTTTCCCCCTATTTCTCTCACACGCCCAGCTAAGCTAGAGTCCTATTTAATTTAAAACCCTTTTTAGCGACTTCCTAAAATTCCCTAAATCTTCTCCTTTTAATTCCATACGCATGCGCATCTATTTAACTAAATATGCTTTTCATGATCAAGTGCACCATCACTCCGCTATTCCTATCCACTTTTAAACATATAAGAATTTAGCAAATCCCCAATTCACTCTTCTTTTTGTTTAAATCATATTTAACCATTGGATCCCCTCCAAAATGCCCAGAGTTATTCCTCACATTATCCTTGACTATAATATGCCTCTAAATTTTATTTCTTAACTCCTCAAATCTCCTGGTATACTTTTATTCCTCCAAATAAATTTGAATTCATTCTTTATTTTTCCCATTATTCCAAATCACTAATATTTATTATTTAAATCTTCCAATACCATACCTCTATATTAATTCTCCCAATTACTTATTAATCTTCCCAATATTCCTAAATTAGTTTATTTATTATATTTATAAAATTCATGGTATTATATTGCTTACCTCATTAATCAAGATCCAGCCGTTGGGATTCACATCAAAATTTGGATATCCATTTTCCACATTATCTCCTATTTAAGTCAACTAATGGATTAGCACAACCAGCCTTAATAAATCGTATTTAATTAATAATAATATATTTTAGAAAATAGAGGGTATTATAGAGTAGCCAGGATTAATTTTTCTTCTAACTACTTAGTAGAGTGGCCAGATCCAAATCATTCAGCACAAGTAGCCATTCTACACTCTAACGGTTTTGCAGGGTTCAAGACCAATCAGAGACCGCAATGTGGTGATTCTATAAGAGTTTTGTTAGCCTTTGCTACGTGGTGCTTTGCAATGCTGACACGTGTCAGCGCGTGTAGGGCATATGCCATTGGCCAATTGCATGATGGTATATGGTGTGGCGCAATCAATGTGGCTTCTTATATAAATGATGTGGCGACTGCATGCCATGTGGCATCCACGTGTCATGCAATGTAGGTGCCACGTGTCACCACGTATTTGTTGGGACCCACCATGGATGACACATGGTCACCACGTGGCACTTCCATGCTATCCCAAGTGGCAAACTACTTTGCACTTGTAGGTTTTTGCCATTTTAGGGGTGCAAAATTATAGTGCTGAAACCCATCTAAGCAAATTACTTTGCACAAGCTAAATTATTAGCTTGGAAACAACATTCACTTAAAATTCAAACTTTCGAAAAGTGATGTCTAAGAACACAAAAGCCTCTCTAACAAGCTTTCCAGTGGGATATGATATAAGATAAAATGAAGAAAGAGGAAGCAGGGAAATACAATGCATGTCTTATAGAAAGAACTTTGGAAGTGGAGAAATGGTGTGAAAGATAAGTAGTTGATTAGTGAAATATCTCACATTCCCCTTGAGTCAATGAATAACAAAGAAATAGATTCATAAGTTTATATGTTTAGGGAAAACATACATATATGAAGGTGAGAAGAATCACAAAAGTCACGGATTCTGTTTGAACTAGTCTATATCTACATGAAACCATACTAATCACATGGTAGTGCCCCATTTGCTAGAATCCAAATCAAATATAATATTATTTTATTTCCCACATTCGGATCTTCTTTTAAACCTTTAGAACATTTTGTTTCAAAGAACACAAGGTTCTCCCCAACCCATGCGCCACCCTCAAGGGACTATACTAGACATTGAATATTGGCTAATTGATTATACATGTAGACACCTGATTTTTGCACCCCAAAAATGTAGAAAATAAAAAGTCAAGGTAAAAAGTCAAATTTTGAAGGGACCAAAAATTGACTTTTTAATCTAAGGAGAATTGGCCATCAAACTTCATCTCATTGAAAAGAGCTTTTTGATACGGTTTCAATGCAACTGAGTTTGCTGGAATCGGAGTCTGGATGAGGAAGTTATGAGATGGTCAAACTTTTGGGGGAGCGAAAGTTGACTTTTTGCTCGACCCCAATTCAGCTACCTACTTTAATCCCAATGGATAGAGGATTCCAAGCTGATTCCAACGACATTAAGTTTGTTGAAATCAGACGTTAGATGAAAAAGTTATTGCCAGTTGAAGTTGCAAGAAAACTGCTCGTGTGGCAAAACAGCAGCAAAAAGCAGAATAAATAAATAAAATAAATATTTATTAAAAATATCTTAATATTTTAATAATATTTTTATAAAAAATCTAAGATTTTTATAATAAAATCGGATAAAAATCTTTTAAAAAATCAAATTTGATAAAAAATTTCAAATCCAGTGTTTTTAAAACGTGTGTCAGCATTTTAAATGCGGTCAAGGCATGACCGCATTTAAAATGCGGACAACCCTTCAAAAAACGGGACACGCATCCCATACGGCGACAGCTGGCCGATTCGGCGAGATTTTGGCACATGGGCGGTTCGTCCGCATTTGAAATGCGAACAAGGCACATTCGCATTTCAAATGTGGACACGGAAAAAATGCCTATAAATAGGCGTTTTCACCCCATTGTTTGCAAGGCCTTCTGACCCTGTTGACCCCCTGCCTCTCCAGCAACCTACCACCCTCATGAAACTCAACCTACACACCCAAACACTTTTTCTATTCCCAAAATACCCCTAGACCTTCTTCTTTCTCTCTTTTATCTTGTTTTCACTTACAAAAGAGCAAGAGGAGGTGACTTGTTTTGGAGAATCAAAAAGAGGGCGGAAGCATTGTCCACATCTCCCGAAGTACCACCACACATCAGAATTGAAAGGTAATAGCACTGTAAGCCTTCCCATAACTTTGTATTTAACATATATAAGAATCAGGCTATTCCGGCCACTTTTCTTTTAAGTTCTTCTTAGTGCTTATTTTGTTATATCCTTTCTAACATATTTGCTCTTCATTTGCACGCCATGAGAGACCCCATGGAAGATGGGGATCTCTACACAAAAAAGGGAGGAGAGTGGTTTGGTAAAGATATAGAGTTGTTTAAGCTAAGCATAACCTTCATCTTGATTTGTTTAAATCATTCAATTTATTTATTAAAGAGGGGCCCTGTCCTCTTGGTATTATCCTAAGTATCCTTAATCCCCTTTCCTTATCCCCTTCATTTGCTTGTTCATTGTTGTGTTGATATTTTCCTCTGCGATCACATGCTAGTAAGAGTGTTTCACACACACACATGGTTCTTCCTATTTTGCTTAATATCTTCAATTTCTTTTGGTAAAGAAAAAGGCATCATCATCATATGATGTGTGTATGTGCCCATATGAAGCACATCATTTGGTCGCTCTCATTCACTCCTAGCATCAACAGAGAAGCCCATTTTTCAACTCACCTGCACACACTACCTAAGTCAGTTTTAGTATCTCAAGCTCATTTCTTCAAACGTGATTAGGTAACTTTATTGGAAGTGTCTGTTTGGCAATCCATGTGCATGATATTCATTGCTTATAAATATTCCACGCATACATGATCTGTTTGTTCAAAGCTTGCATGATTGATGCGATGAAAACGGGTGCTTGGGCTCGGAAAGAGCAGTTGATCAGTTTGGAGAAGACACCGGAGGCCACCGAAGTCAGCGAACACCCCAAGGGAGCAGCCAAACCCAATCTGACGGTCATTGCGGCGTTTTTTGAGAAGCAGGTCAGAACCACACTTTAAATGCGGTCAAGCCTGAACCACATATTGAATGCGGTTCAGCCCAGACCGCACTTCAAATGTGGCCCAATTCGTAAATAATTTAAAAAATCAAATTTTCAACCCGCTTGAACCAAATCCGACCCAAACTGACTTGACTTGACTCATTGGGCTTTTTGGGTCAACCCAAGCCCGTTTTTAGACCGTGGGTTCAAATAGGCCCACCAAGGCTTCGTGGGCCCTCCAATGGGGCCAACATCCCGTCCGGCCAGACCAAAGCCCGTTTTCAACAAATGGGCCCAAGGCCATTTGCTTAATCACCCATGGGCCAATACCAAGCCCATTGGGCCCTTAAAAGCTTTAATCAACTTTACTTTGCATGTTTAATTAACCTTTAAATCAAATTAACCCAAACCAAGAAGGGTTACCCAACAACCCTACTGGGCCTTGGGCTCAAGCCCAACTTGACAATCCATGGGCCTTCCAATGGGGTCCGTACCAGACCTACATAATTCAAATAAAAGATAAAAAATGAAATAAAAGGGGCCCATACCTTCAGGGGACCCCACCAAACCCACTGGGTTCATACATGGGAGTCATCTTTACAAGGAACTGGCTGATGTACTATAGTCTGCATAGAAACTCTCTTACTTCATTCTCTGAGCTATTCAAACCAAGGCACATCATATCTTCTCTAGTGTCGAATATCGATTCTCGTAATCTGTGAATTTCTTACTCAAATAATAAATTGCTTACTCTTTATATCCAAACTCGTTGTGTTGGCCTAATAAACATCCTACAACCATCTCTGAGATTGGGAAATACGTGATCAATGCTCACTCTGGTACTTGTAGAATAAGCATTGGTGGATTCAACAGATATCTTAATCTTATCAAACGCTTCTTGGCACTCTTCATTCAAAACCACTGGGTTCATACACGGGAGTCATCTTTACAATGAACTGACTGATGTACTACAGTCTGCATAGAAACTCTCCTACTTCATTCTCTATCGACGATGGAGGCATTTGTTTACTTTGACATGGTCTACTTCAATTCCACGCTTCCCCACAATAAATTTGAGTAGTTTTGCCAAGGTAACACTGAATATGCACTTTTTTGGATTGATTCTAAGCTTGAATTTCCTAAGTCTGTAGAAAACTTTTTTGAACTTCACCAAGCAATCTATTTCTTTTAACTTTGCTATCATCGTAATACCACGTATTGTATAACTCTGGATTTTCCTAATATAAAACAAATAAATAAACTAGAGAGATTGGAAATATAAATAATTTTAAAAAGGAAAAATAGGAGTTAAGTATACGAATCTAATTTATATCATAAGTGAGAATTTATAAAAATAATATTTAGGATTCAAATTTTAAATTAGGAAGAGAAATAATCAGAAGAATAGAATTTGGAGAATTATGGAGAAATTCAATGATTAAGTGTGGAAATTAAAGAAAGGGTATTTTGGCTAATTCTAATTAGTCAAATCTATGAAAAGAATAAAATCAATAATTACTAAGCTAAGAAACTTGGTTAGACCAAATTTTAATCTAGTTGGATTTAAATAATAAATTTAAGGTTTAAAATAAGGAAAAAGGACCTAATTGTAATTATGTCTAATTAGTAGCTTTAATTTTAGTAATATGGGAGAAAACCAAGTGATTAGTTAATATTTAAAAATAGGGATGAGAAATAGCACGGAAATTAATTAGATTAGAAGTCTCTTATGAGTTAGGTTCAAGGGAAATAATTAGAAGGAGAGATAACAGAGGAAAGGTTTCCAAATAGAATTGGGAATCCTAGTTGGAAAGTCTCTTAAACCTATTAGGACTTCTAATTAAGTGGGCCTATAAAAGGAAGGTTTTTGGGAAGGTTTGGGATTTCCATTAAGTCAATCATACGGAGAAAAGAAGAGGAAAAATTCGTGCATATGACTGGAGAAAAATAGAAAGAGAGATAGAGAGAAGAAAAAGGTGTTTCATGAAGGAGGGCTGCATATTTTGACCAGCGGTATTCGAATTAAGATCTAGAGAGATCCAACCGTTGGATTGGCCTCAAATTTGAAATTTATGTTCTTAACTCGTAGGATTTCAATCTGAACGGTGGAGATTTGATTTGGAGCTAGAAGTCTACAGTGGTGCGAATAATCTCAGAAAATTGGTGGACATTCGGGTTTCTTGGAAGAAAGGTTCTATATGTTAAGGCAAGTAGCAAACACTTTAAAAATTGGAGAAATTGCATGATTTTCGTATGGTTTAGATGTTTTATCATGGTTTGTTTTGATTCAGATCTTGGTTTGAAAAGTTCAGAGTTTTATAAGATGGTTTTGCTTTCATATACTTTTAAAGAAATCAAGAAAAGTGATGATCTCAAGAGAATTAATTAAGTAGGAAACTTTATATCAACTTATAATTACTGAGAATAGTTTAGGGTTGTTTTAGAAGTAATTTAGAATGAAGATATGGAGATTAGAATAAATTAAAACTACAAAAGTATTTTTTATTTCAGAAATTAGAAAACCCAGAAAATATAGTGAAATTTGGCCGAGCGCCCAATAGGCCGCTCGAGCACAATCGCAGGCACCTTGCCTGTGTATTTTAAAAAATAGAATAACAAAACTTGGAAACTCAATGCTTGGGAAGATGCTCCAGCGCGATCCTGAGTGTCTAACCAAAAATTCACACAGAAAAGGGCGCTTGACAGACCGCTCGAGCGACCTCTGTCAAATTTTTCAGATTTTGGGATTTTGTGCCAAAATCTATTTTTAATGATTTTTCTTGGAATTATAAAATTGTAACACCTGTAATTAGGTTAATTTGAGATGTAGGAAGTGGTGGAATTAAATTTGGATAAAAGAATAGTAATTTGGAACGATGAATGTAAAGATAGATTTTATAGAGATGTTTTGAGGGATATATGGACTTAAACTATTTGTGAGACATGGAAAAATCAATTCAATGACTACCTCATCATCACACGGGCTCAATAAAAAATCAAGGAGCCGCCACCATTCCTTTTTAGGTGTGAATGGACACCAAAATAATCAAATAAAATACAAAAGGCAAAACTAGAGTAAAAATAACTTTACTTTAAAATAAAAAAAAAAAAATCCAGAGCTGGGTAAGGAGATTAGGTTATGAATAGGGGAAGGTGTTAGGCACCCCCATTCATTCACACAAGGTGGTTGCCAAGTATTGTTCATGTTTTGAAAAGGGCTTGTTAATAAAAACCAAATCAAAAGTAAAAGGAAAAAAAGAATAAAAGATGTATGGTTTTTTCCATATGAATGATCCAATTAGTTCTGGATACTTCCTATGAATACACCATTTCTAGGGTTTCATGACTGAGTAAAATCAAGATAAAGAAAACATACCTAAAATAAAACTTCAAAAACTAGCTTTAAGTTAAATCTTTGGAATCTAGGAATTACATAATAAAAATAAAAAAATCTTTTAACAAAATATTGAGGAATTAAACTTGAACAATTTAGGGTACAGATCTGGTTTACATCTTTCATTAGTTGAGAGATCTAAACTAGATACACCCATGTTGATGAAAAAATCAAAAAGGGAGAGTTTAGACCATAGGGTCCCCTCTCAAAAATTAAAATAACTCAAAAATCATCTCATAATATTGAAGAATAAATCTGAACAATTCTAGGGTATAGATCTGGTCTAGATTTCTCATTAGTTGAGAGATCTAAACCGAATACACCACGTTGATGAAAACCATAAAAAATGGAGAGTTTATACCATAGGGTCTTCTCTCAAAAATTAAAACAACTCAAAAATCACCTCATAATATTGAAGAATAAATCTAAACAATTCTAGGGTATAGATCTGGTCTAGATTTCTTATTAGTTAAGAGATCTAAATCGGAAACACCCATGTTGATGAAAAACATAAAAAATGGAGAGTTTAGACCCCTGATTGGTTAGTTGCAGTTTGTAACGCTCCGGATCCGAGTTGTTCAATAAAGGTATAACACGTCTCACGGAGGTTAGGCAAGGATCGTAAAACAATTATGATCGCTGGATAATCATCTACTATAACCTGTCAGAGTGCACAATTTGATTCATCCAAGAAATGTAATGTTTAGACTTAACTAGAAACATATGGTTCAACCCCCAAATAGACTTTAATACACCTCAAATATTCAAAGTAGTCAAATTCGGAACAAGATAACCTACAAGTCTAAGGAAGGTAATAGAAATCTTCCTCCCTATAAGCCTCAGCAGGGTCTACCCCAGTAGTCATCTCACCACGAGTATCTGAAAAACCAAAACAAAACAACAGAGTGAGATACGAATATCTCAGCGAGTAGCACATGCATGCAGAAATAGTTAATCACAGTTCAAAGCTATGCATCGATAAACTTTCCGTACGATTAAACAACTCATATCAATATCAAGTCAAACCAAAACCCATCTCATCGGTCAAATCACATCTCAGTTAAGTACGACAACACATCGATCGGTCAATGTCATAACTATCGTTTAGTTGATAAATTAAACATGCCAAGTAGACACTCCACACCTCCATGTACACAGTTCCGGCCTACTCAGGGTTTCGAAAACTCTGAAATGATGGCCTACTCAGGGTTTCGTCATCCAATGCAGGCCTACTCCCCGGGTTTCTGCATTGACAACCAGGCCTACTCAGGGTTTCTGGCTGCTCTACACCGGTCGTGGCAACACACAAGGCCATGCAATTCCAACAACCAACAAATAACATTACATTACTAAGCTTAGACTCTGGATCCAGGACAAGCTAGACCAAAACAGTAAAACATCGTATAATCTCAATTCCAACATTTAAAGTAAAACCATTCATTCCACATCATGTATATCTCATCACAGTTCATCACCTGTCCCTCTGGACCAAACAGTATCTCAATACTTTCAGTATTTCTCATTCCACAAAACCATGCCATTTGAATACAAAACACAGTTATTTATAACAAGACAATACATTTCAGCATTTTTCCAAAACAAATGAAACTAGAAGTCAATAATTTCTCAATTAGAACAGGGTATAAATTCGAGGAGAAAACGACTAAGAACTCTTAGAGTTTTGGTATCTAGCACAACATGTATAAAATAACTTACAATCATCCTTAGAAACCTTTAAGAATTTGCCACTAGAATTCTCCTAGGAATTAAATAAGAAACGCAGGTTCCAAGGTTACCAACAAGTGATTGGTGAAGTGATATAAACCCCAAGACATCAAAATCCCCCTTGGTTCAGTCGGAAATCAAATTCGGCAAGGATAATTGGTTATGCGCTCACTTCCTGAAGTGGGCGCAAGTGGGCGCCAGTCGGCGGATAGAAAATAGGCGAAAATGGACTATGCGCTCACTCGACGCTAAGTGAGCGCGAGTTGAGCGGGAGAAAGGCGCGAGAAGAGCGCGAGATAGGCGCGAGAAAAGCACATCAGTTTTAAGTAGGCGCGAGTTGAGCGCCAGGTAGGCGCGAGCTCGGCGCCAGGTAGGCGCGAGCTCGGCGCCAGATCAAATTTCTTAGGCGCCTACTTCCCGAAGTGGGCGCAAGTGGGCGCCAAGTGGGCGGATACCCACTGCGAATTTCGAGTCTCTGTTATTTCGAGATCTCCAACTCTGGCTGGTTTGTTTAGGTATGTTATTGCTCCATTACACTCCTAATGCTCCCAGAAGACTTCCCAACCCATTTTGGTTTTAATCTAAACATCTTTAATTTCACATTGATTTTCAATCTTCGTTCGTAACTCGCGGTATTCCAGAGAAAACCCAGAACTCACAATACGACCATGCATTTCAAAATATATCACGAATAAACTAAAACCTCGGTTTTAAATCAGTGCTACTCACCAGTATGCGCTTAATCCCAGAACAACAGCTTCTTCCACAATCGGCCGAGCACGATTCCGGCTGCGCGCGAAGATGGAATGGTGGCCGAACGATTCCTCTGCTCGCGAGAGAGATAACCCGCAGAAATCTGACTCCAATAAACTCCTACTAGTCCTTCCGATTCTTGTTCTTCACGGGAATAACCCTAATCGCCATTACAGCCGCAATCGCCAAATCGCCCAGCTCTCTCCAGATAACGAGACTAACGAAAATTATTTCCGTAAGTAAGATACGAGTATTCATACAAACCCAAAACCCTACTTTCCCTTTTTGGTATCCTTACCTCGCGAGACATACGCCGCTTGATAACTTTCCAATTTCCTTGATCCTATGCGCGCTCGCCCACTGGAAACCCTACATGTTCCGGCCACTTAGGTTAACAAGCTCCCAAGCTATATTTTAATAATAATAATAATAATAAAACAAAAACAACAAAACAAAAAAAAATAAAACTCACCAAAAATCAGGGTCTTACACAGTTGATTGGATTGTACGCCCCAACCCACCATGTATCTCGGGGGTGATCCGCATTGATCGTAGTTGGAGGAGTGGAAGTCCGTGTATCTCAACTCCATTATCATGTAAGCTCGTGAGGTGGCGAACTTGGGCACATGAGTAGCTTATTAAGTGGTTTCAGTTCATGAGTCATGTCATGTTACATATGTGTGGTTTGGTTTGATGAATGCTTTGAATACTATTATCGTGATTTGGTTTAATCGTTATACCTCATGACTTTATTTTTGTAAAGAAATTAGACTGTTTTTATTTCATGCATCTTTCTACTTGTTGAGATTTATATCTTACTTTGGTTTTCACTATTTTTCATATACTCTTGGTGAGATCGACAAGCATGGCGATTGTATGTAAAAGGAGTTGCCAATAGTTGTGAACCAGTTATGAGTTCAAAAGCAAATTGTAAATGTTAAGATTAATTGTTAATGACTATTATTTTATGTTCCGCATAATAACTATGATAAAGATATGAATAAAAGTTTTAAATTATTCTTGATTCTTATTGCTTTGGCGCACATACAATAACTCTTCGGGGTTGGACAATTGATCTAGAACCAGGGTGTTACACGTATGCTTCCATATCTCTGTGCATCATATTGTGGAATGACAATGTCATTTCCTGTTGATAGGTTGCACCCACATTCTTTAATTCGAACGGCATCACCTGATAGCAGTAGGTGCCTCGGTGTGTGATAAAGAATGTCTTCGTCATATCTTCAGATACCATCCTTATCTTGTTATAACCATAAAATCCATCCATAAATGAGGACATTGAATGCGTCACGGTACTGTCCACTAGTTGTGGCAATGGTAAGTTGTCTTTTGCGCTTGCCTTGTTAATGTCCCTGTGAGTACATCCCTTCTATAAATACAAAAACCCTCTTCCATTTGAGGGATCCTCCTCTGGTTGCTTTGAGTGAGACTTTTGGCTATTGCTTTAAGTCTTCTATTTCTACTGAAATTTCTCAAAGTATATCTTGGTGTTTCCCAATCCATCACATTTTCACTCATCCTCTACATTATTCTTCAACTATTTAAGAAGTTCTCTGGCTTGGCATACATGAAGATCACTTGAATGTCTCTCATCTCTCACTCTAGCCATTGCTTACCTATCACGCTTTATCGACTCCAACCTTTCTCCTGTTCAATAACGACATAAGAACGACTAAGGTGAAGTAGTTTAAGCCAACTTCGATTGTACCACTCCTACTTAGATTTGGGATTTTAAGACATGTCATTGATAGTTTGACATTGTGAAACAATATTAGACACATGGACATGGTCCACAAAGGCACCTACACAACTTTAACTCACCAGCTTACCCTTTTTACATGGTTGTTAAACCCAAAAGAAGAAAATTATTGCCGTTCACATTGGGTTTAATACGAGGTGAACGTAAACTGTAAATGGCAACCTATCTATCACTCTTTAAGTTCTGGTTTAGAAGCTATTTCTTATGAAGGTGAATTTGGTTTGGACCACAAAATATAAAAGATAAGTTGCATGACTCACTATCTTTAATTGTAAACAATTAATACAACATATTCAACCATTAATTATTCTGCAAGATATATATCTTTCTTCTTTTATTTTCTCTCCTTTTTAGCTTTCCCTTGGTGACCAGATTTTTTAATCCATTAAAAACAATAGATGGAAATGAGTTTGTATTCAATGCAACCAAATCGACAGATTTTGGGTTAATTCATGAACATACAAAAATGTCAAACAAGCTTCTTCCTCACATAAAATAACAGTCAACATCCATAATAACCGAACACAATCATTAAGCAAAAATAAAAATTTTCATGAATAGTCTAATCAGATTAAAAACTGTAGCGCCCCGGATCTGGATTTGTTCACTAAAAATATAAATCCTAATCCAAAGTACTATTCTTGGGCCCAAAGCAAACTAATTCTAGATTTTAAACAATTTATAGTATCAGAGTGCGGAAGAATTTAAAACTTTAATCAATAATACCTTTCACTTAAAATAAGATTCATGACATCCACATTAACAAAATAAAACTCACTAATCATAGTCTGGAACAAGGTTCAACTACAACTCTCAAAACTCTTTCAACTCAATTAATAACCATAAACATCTGTAAAACCCTATAAGTCCTCTAATAATATGAATAACCTATCCCACCTCAAGCAAAAGTAGTCGTCCTCTACGTAATCCTCTGTGTGATCCTCGGTATCACCTGATGTCTCTACCCCAAGATGACCATCCTCTCTTGGAATATCTGAAAACAAAACATTCGAAAGCATATAGTGAGATATAGTATCTTAGCAAATAATACCATGAATTAAATAAAACATTTTATAGCATATTTGCAAAATAATAGCATGTTCATGAGTAATAAAACCATAACAGCAAACCAAGAAAAACCAACAGCAATAATGAGATTCAAGTGTAAATCCAATAGGTTAATAGTTTCCCAAATCATAAGTTTCAATATTACAATACAAATCCAATGTGATGTGTGACATCACAGGACTTGTGAACTGACATATCTTTGATAGGATAAGGGTCCCAATCCTTTTTTTTTTCTTTGGTTGAAACCCACTAAGACTAATTAGCCTTAGTGGCACTCCAACAGCGGAAGGGGGTTTAGGCAAACCTCGACCAGTGTATTGAATCAAGAATGTGGCTACATTATTTTTGGGGGGGTGGGGTTTTTGGATAATAATTAAGGCATAAATAAATAAAAGAAAATAGGGGTATGAATAAAGTGGAAATTTAGAGGATTAATAATTTAAAATAAATAATAATTTTAAAATAAAAGATAATTTTGAAAGGAAATCAATCTAGGAGGATAAAAGGGTATTTCAGTAAATTCCAAAAATGGTAAATTAATAAATTAAATCATTAGATAATTAAAAGAATTGGAAAATAGAAGATTAAATTTGATTGGGTTAGGTTAGAAGTTAAATGGTAGTAATTATAGTATAAAAGAAGGAAAAATGGCAATTTGATAATTATAATTAATTAGTGGCCTTAATTTGGAGAAAAAGTGACTTAACAGGGTGTTTGGGTAATATTTGGAAATAGGTATAAAAATATGGACGAAAATTTATTAAAAGTATGAGTTTATTTAGTAACGGATTTAATAGGTAAGGTATTAAAAAAAGAATTAGAAGGAAGAGAGAGAGATGAAATTATTTAGAAGGTCTCCAAATCCTAATTAGACTCCTATTAGCTAGGTTAGTCTATTTAAGTAAGACATTAGATAAGGATTAGGGTTTCTTCTAATCAAATTACATAGAGGAAAAAAGATGAGAAAAAGGGAGCTCACACGTTTGGGAAGTATAGAGAGAGAGAAAGAGAAAATAAAAAGATTACAAGAGAAAGGAGCTGTTGCAGAAACCTCCGACTAGCACCCATTAAAGTTAGATCGGAAGAGATTCACCCGTTGGAATGACCTCAAATTTGGAGGTTTTGTTCATGACTAATAGGGCTACAGTCTGAATGGTGGAGATCCTGTTTGGAAAACCCTAGGATGGTGCAATAAACAACAAAAATTTGGAATCAATTCTGGATTCAATAGAAGATGGATTCTTGCGTGTTAAGGCAAATAGCAATCACTTGAAAACTGGAGGAACTGCATGTTTTCTGTGTTTTTGATTGGTTTTTGATTGATTTAATTAGACGAAAATGTTTCATGGATACGTTTATTTTTCCTTGATAGGTTTCCATGTTTTTGAAAGAAAATTATGAAAGTGTTAATGAATATAGGTTTGATCTTTGTAGATGACCATAAACTTGCAAAAAAATTGATACAAATAGGTTCAGAGGGTTGTGATTGTGATTTAGGTTAATAAGAAATAAATTTAGAACAATTTAAATCAATGAAATAATACAAATATCAAGAAATTGGAAAATCTAGAAATCTGCCAGAATTGTATGGGCGCTCAACAGGTCGCTTGAGCAACCATGTCAAGCAACCTAAGCCACATTTAATAATTTTGGGATTTTAGGTCTAAATTAATACTAAATAATTTTTACAGTAATTTAATTATTGTAACACTTGTATATGGGTTAATTTGAGGCGTAGGAACAGGCAGAATTAAAATTGGAATTTAGACTAATAATTTGGAATGATGAATGTAAATAGGTGTTTAAAAAAACAAGGTTGTGGAAATAGTGGATTAGACTTTGTTAGACATAAAATTGGGGAGTAGAATCAACTCTTGAACTTCAATATGGATCTGTGGAAATTGCTGGAAGTGAAAAATAACAGGAATTATAAGATTTAACACCTTAGGTTATAACTATAGAAATTTGGATCTTAATAGATAGTTTAATTTGAAAAGTTTAAGTCAAGGTCTAGGAAACTTATTATTGCTTATGAATGTGAACTATAACTGGTCTAAACCTTTAATGATTATGATTCGTGTGTGTTAATATTTACGAAATCTGGTTTGAAGATTTATTCGTGGTTTTGAATGTGTTTTCTCTAAAGGGTTTAATTTCGGGTTAATGAGATTGAGACATGAATATCACTTGAGAATGAGATATGATAATTGATTTTGAATTATTTTAATTGAGATCATGGGTTATGGAAATATGCATATGGAACGATAAATAAATTGTAAACAAGTTAAGTTGTTATATGTGTGAGTTGTGTCTAGCGGGCATAACTGTATATGGATCCATAGGCTAAGCTAGATAGTAGATGGGCATTTCCTTTGGGTTGATTACTTCAAATTTGCGCTCGTGCTTTTTTTGCAAGTTAGTTTGCATTGGGGGGGGGGGGGGGGGGGGGGTCTTCATGTTAATAGGGTCTCATTTCAGATACCAGTTGCTGGTTCCAGGGCACTACATATTGGCAATTTGGTTATACTTCCTCAATCCGTGTACTCGGTTGGACGAGTGTGTTGGTAATAAGATTTTATGTGGTATTTGTGCAAATTATTGGTTACTCACCTGTGTGTTCCTGGCATGAAATGGATGATGGCGTATTTTGACACGTGGTGATACCTTTACTCAAATTTTATAATGGCTTATGGATTGTAATCGTGATATGGTTGTGTTACTATAAATCTCTTTTAGTTTTGTATTCTCAGTTTTAGAACCTTGTGTTACTCGCAGAACATGCTTTCTTTTAAATATAAATATATTGTTTTTCTTGCATGGCTACTTGCTGAGATTTTATATGTCACATCATTTTTATTGGTTTTGTTTTCAGATCTCATTGGTGATGATGTATCAGCTAGGTTAGAGCCGCTTGGTTGATTCATTTGGGTGACAAGGAGAAGACTACTTTATTACGTAGGATTTAGATTTTGATTTCAAGATAGAATTATGAATTTGTTTTATTAGTTGAGATTGTAAACTTGTAGATGACCTTTATTACAAGACTTTCAATTTTAAGAATGATGTTATTAGATTGGATATTCTTATTCTCTCCACACTTTAATTAAGATTTAGTTTAAAATTCGCTCTCTGATACTTTGATTTGATTTAAGTCTAGTTTAGTTTTATTTTAGGCTTTTGAAATAGCGTTTCCGGATACAGGTTTGGAATAAAACAATTAGACCTAGATTCGGAGCATTACAGTAACTTCGTCTATTTCATTCCCAATCCATATTTTAAAAGGAAAACATGGAATTCTTTGGACACATTCTCCAAGAGATCAAAATAATAGCTTATAGATCTATACTATATTCAAAAAGAACAGCCCTTTGGAAAGCATGCCAAGCTTTTTCATTTTCTTTCCTTGAAAATAACCTTTAATGTCATTTATTCTCATGAATAAACATGGGCAACTTTGTCTATCTCATTTTTCACTTTTCAAAAATACCTTTTAATAATTTATTATCTTTTACATGTCCTAATTATTTTATCTACCTAGGTTCAATACTGCATGTGTACCCTGCTTGCATAGATAACGGGCATGTAATGGAAACTAGTGGGGGTGCACTTGTAGTACTGCATGCATGTAGATACAAATTTTAGGTCATGCAATGCATAAAAAATTGTTGAGGGTCCTTTGAAAATTGAAAAAATGAGAAAAACAAAGTTACACATATAAATATATAAGTCAAAATGTCATTATAAGGTCATTTTAGAAAAAAAAACATTAGTTAGTTTGATACGCTTTCCAAGGGAGCACTGTAAGACCATGAAATTTCTAGATTATTAAATTAATTATAATCTGATTAATTATAATGATTTTTTCTAATCCATGAATGGATTTATATAGGTGATCATGAGGAGGAAGGGAATAGCCGTTGTCTCACTTTTAGTCATACTTCAAGTTCTAGAGAGTCAAGTATTCCAACAACATTTTTTTGTTTTGCTTTATTTGTTTATTTGAATTTGTAAAATTACATTATTTATATGATGCTCAAACCCTTCACTCTACCCACTGTCATCATTTCTGACAAAACATAACAATGGTGTTGGTTTTGGTATGTGATATCCATTTGAAACATCCAATAATGTCCTCTTTTTCAGATTGGATGTTCATTGGATTCAGTTGTGCTCCATTCTTTCGATGCACTTTACATTAGGTGTCTTTGATCATGATGATTTATATTAGAATTTTCTAGTATAATTATGTAAGTAATGAAACTTGGACTTTATAGTGTCATGTAATAAGTTTTTATCTTGTAGCTGAAAGTTTTCTTTACAAGATATAATGTAATGAAATGTTTAGAAGTGTGTTTCTTTATGTCAAAATTATTTTGCATAACCAATGAATGATACATCTATGTAGCATCCTATGTCTCCCCAGGGCATCCACTATAGAGAAAAAAAGAAAATAAAAAAACGAAAAAGGAAAAAGAAAATAGTTTGGATAATACATTTTGTTGATGTCAGTGATTTTTTTATGTACCGTAATGCAAAACCCCCTATTAATTTTAAAAAGAAAATAATGGAATTTTAAGAAATCTGTATACTGTATATTAAAAGAATACTAGCTTCAGACTACATTTACAAGCATCTTGAGATATTTTAAAATAACTATATTAGTACCTAATTAAGTTGCTGCAGCATATCGTGGAGTGTCGTTTTGACATAGTAATTTAAGTATAACAAGTATAGGCAAAAATATTTATTGTAGGACTGTTTTGACTGATGCGTTCACTCAAACAAAAGCGTATAAAGAAAGTTGTTATTTGTGGATGTTTTATAGGTATAAAAGGTCCAATGACAAGAGGAAAGCTGAACGTAAACATGTAGATATGGTCATAGAGATGGATTATCTACTTTAGTTGGTTAAAGTTGTTTTCAAATTTATCAACATTATTCTTCATTTGTGCTAAGGCTCTTTAGTTCTTTTCTATAGTACTAATGGTGTCATGTGCATACTACACGTCCTCGACCTAATAACTATAGCACAGGAGTAGGGGTGGGGTTTAAATTTGAAAGTGGAAAGAACAGTGGTGTATGTGGTGGTTATAGCTTCTTCAACAAATTTTGCAAGTTCTTTTTTAGGCGTATTTGAAAATCTAGTCACTAGATGCAACCTCTATTTCTTCAACAAATTTTGCAAATTTTTTTTTGGGCGTTTTAATTTGTATTTGGGTTTTAAATTTAGATAACTTTAAATCCCATTTGTTTTTAAATCTTCCGGTAGTTTTCAAGAGTGTTATCTTGTTTTCAACTATACTAGCAGGGCCCACGTGCTCTGCACGCACGTTAAAAAAAAAAAGGAGGGAGTGGTTTTAAAATAGATGGTTAGGTTTTGAAAGATTTGAGACACTTTTGACCATTTTTACCCTTTTATTGGTAAGTATTGGCAGTGGATGTATAAGGGCTATTGCAGAAAGATGAACATTTTGCTTGGCACACTTCCCAAGGGAGTGCCTTGCTTTATATATAGCAGAGAAGAGAAGTAGAGATTACGTTTTAAAGTTTAAATTAAATCTGCAACTTAGTATAATTAGAACGTTAAATAACTAAATTCCAGAATCAACAACCTATGATTATCGAAGCGTACATAGTCCACGTTAATAATCACGTAACTTTTAGACAGAGAGAGATTTGTTAGGGTTAATTTGTGTTATCCTGTGGACTAGAGCTTCCTTCTTCTTCACTTTCTACGAACTTCCAGTCTCTCGTCTGGTTGCAGGCATTAACTTCTGAAGATAAAAAATGGGGAGGTTAAAATGGAGAAAGAGAGTGTTTGGGTGCTCGATCCCGGAGAGAAAGTTATGAGCAGAACTGGTTTCCGGGGAGCAGTTTCGCTCTTCTGCTCAAAAGCTGAATCAACTGCTCAATCCTGTCCCAGTGGATAGAGCATTTTGACACGATTCCAACGTAACTGAGTTTGCTAGAATCAGAGTTCAGATGAAGCAGTTATGGACAAGTTAAACAGCTCAGGAAACTGCCCACGTGGCAAAAAGAGCGGAAAGGACAGCAAATGAAAATATCTAGAATAAAATACTATTTTTTTATAAATATCTGGGGATAAATCTGTAAATAACCGGGGTAAATCTGTAAATATCTGGGATGAATCTATAAATATCTGGGGTAAATTTGTAAATATCGTGGAGTTCACATCGATCAAATTAATCGCGTCGGTCAAATCCGAGGGTGAATCTATAATTATCAAAAATTTACCCTAATATGTGTATCCAAACATGTGTGTTGCCCTTTGTGTGTATCCAAACATGTGTGTTGTTGGATACAAAAAGTTGCCTATAAAAGGCAACATCTGCCCACTTGTTGGGGGTTGGTTGTTTTTTTTGGGCTGCTTTCCTCCTTTTCCCTCCACACCCCCTCATGAAAAACACCATCTTTTTGCCCTCCACCCCTTCTTCAACCCAACAGACCCTTGCCTAAAGCCTTCTTAAGCCTCTCTTCTTCCTTCCTCATCTTCGCTAAAGAAAGAAGCTTGGAAGGTTGCTGTTGGTATTGGAAGAGGCTGCTCCAGCCCTCGAGGTGCTCCAAGAAGACTCAAACACACCACATCAAGGTCATTTGACCTCAAGGTTAGCTTTTCCATGAAATTCTACTTCACATATATAAAGAGTACATTATGAGCATGTTAGGGTATTCTTTAGTCTTAGCGTGTTAGTATCTTCATTTATAACATATTAGTGCTTATTCTCTCCTCTTTTCTTCTTCGTATTGAGTATGGAAATTCCCGTGGTAAGGGGAGTGCACGAATGGCCTCTAAGGGAGAATGAGAGTGTATGAACATGTGGTTTCAAGGATCTTCAAGATTTTTGTTCTGTTTTTTTTTATCCATTCGTATGGGGAGCATGTTCCCCCTTTGTTGGCTCATCTAATTTATCTCTTTTATAATCCCCATAATCCCTTCTCTTGCTCTCTTTTCTTGTGTTTTCATCTATTTTTTTTTTCTTGTGTGTGTGTGTGTGTCTTCATGATGGCTGGTTTTCTTTTTTAACATGTTTTAAGGTGTATGAAATGTGCATGTATGTGCGTATGAGATCCCACCATCATGCTCCCCCCTTCCCCCACTTAGCTACTGTTATACCCCCCCTAGTATGCTACTGTTTTGAGCTTGTAACATGTCCCCCCTCCTCTCTAATAGCCACTGTTCCCCAGCATGTTTCCACACCACTACACACCCCAAATCCAACTTGTTAATATAATGCATGAAGGTCATGGTAAGCCCCATTGATTGGCCTTGTTGGTGCCCACTTAAGCACACACACACATTTTTTGTTTACTCATTGCTTTCACATGTTTTTGGGTGTATCATATGGTCGGATTAACATGTTTAGCTGCTGTTAGTAGTGCTATGTGTGGCTCCATCTCCTTTTGATCTCATGTCCCAAGCATGCACATGCATGAAAGTCCCATATGTGATGTTCCTTCCCCACTTTTCCTGCTGTTTTATGATCTCCCACCATGATTCCCTCTCCAAGTAGCTGTTGTTTTTAATCACCTGAGCATGTCTCTCCGTACTTGCACGTATTGAATGTGTACACGTGTATATCTCCACCCTAGAAGCATGCTAGGTCATCCCCCATTTGTATTGCCATCCACTCATGCATGTGAGCACACACACACCTCACTTTCTATGCTTATAACATGTGAAAACACATATCTTTTCATCATAGTTTAAAGCATGCTTTGTATGTTCCTTTTGGGTGATTTTCCTTTGATTTTTACTTATCCTATTTACTTGCTGATTTGTGAAATGAGGGGAGCTAAAACAGGGACACTTAGGTCCCTATTTCATTGCTGATTTTGATGTAAAAAAGGGAGAAGGCAGGGCCCTAGGCCTTCTCCCCTTCCCTTGATGTCAAACCCCCCAAAAGAAACCAAACAATGGGGTCTTCCCCCTTCCTTTGCACCACTGTGGGCCCACACAGGGGCCCACATAGTCACTAAAGTCCCCCAAGAAACCCAGAAACCAAGCCCACTTGAAAAAAGCCCTTTTTAGGCTGATCTGACAACTCAGGTCGGATCAGCCCATTTTCCTTTGTAGCAGACAACTCAGTTCTGTTACATCCCCAAAAAATTTAGTTTTCCAATTCTGGCCCCTTATCATTTTCTTGCTTATTTTAATTAAACCACATGAACCAGTAGGGTTTTCGGATCACCTAGAAACCCAATGTGGGCCTTGGACCCATCCGGTCCAATTGGATTTAGTGTGGGCCTTCTAACGAGGCCCACCAAACCCAAACAACTCACTTGGATTTAAATAAGACAATCAAATTAATTGAGTGGGCCACACCATTTGAGGCCCACCGAAAGCCCAGCTTGTACCATGCTTGCAAGTTTAGGGTTGGTTTGGCCGAGACTACGGGCCTGGGCCTATCGGACCCACCAAGCCCATTGAACCAAATGAGGGAAGGGTTTCAAAACCCTAACCTAGAAAGTCTTTGGCTTTCAAGCCCAAGCCTAGGTAATGAGCCCCAAGCTCATGCCTAGCCCATTTTGGCATAACTTAATCAAGATAGTTCAAGCTATTTGGCATCCATTGTGAGGCCCACCCAATGGGCCCACAAACCATCCAGGCCCATCCAAAGATAAAACTTAATGTAATCCTTCACTTGAACCGTAAATAAAACTAACCAAACCAACCAAAGCCCAAAGGGCCTCCTAGGGTTAGATTGAGGCTCCACAAGGGACATGTGGGCTAAGCTTAGCCCACAAAGCGATCCAAGGGCCTTTCAACGGGGCCCACCCAATCAAAACCAGATCACTTAACTAAGAAAGATAAAATCAATTAAAAGAGGACCCACACCACTTTGGTGGTCTCCACAAGGCCCAACAAAAGTGTGCATGTTTGGCTTAGAAACCGGGTAAGTTAGAATTGAGTTGACTCGAACCAGGAAGACCTGAGGGACCCGTCAACCGATAGGGCGGACCGAGGTGTCTTAGGACTTTCCCTGATCATAACCGAGACCTTATTTAGAATCTCAAGCCGCAGACCATCAAATTAGACAAACTTAGGCACCCAGGTGTCCGCCTACACCTCATCAGGGGTAGCGACTCCCTATTTCCCATTTTACCCTTTAGAAGACATGCACCCGAACCACGTACGCCCCGCCGTGCAATTTCACCATGCACATCTTCTATCTGGCATGGTTTGTTCTTGTGTTTAAAACATGAATTTGCTAATACTTGTGTTGTGTTTTACAAAATTCCTTTGTTATTTTTCCCTTTATTGTATGTTCTGTGAAGTAGGAAATTTTGCTCGAAACTAAAAATTAAGACAACGATATGCTTTTTTGATTTTGTTGTCAATTGTTGGAGGTGCGAATTTTTTAGTACCTGCTAATTTGATAGTGTTGTGACGCTAGCCAGAAATACATCAAATGGTTGGGTTTTAATTCGTAGAACAACCCTCTCTGATAAACATTAATCTTGAAACTCCAATGAATTTTAAGTTATTAACAATTCCCTCTTTTATTCATTGATTTTTTGGAAGTTAAAATATGGAGGGACTTGCGTTGCCAAACGTCTTTTATTCATTGATGTTCATTTGCTCCTTAGATCTATTGCTAAAACTATATTATTCATTGATGGTGTTGCCTCTTTAATTCTGTTTTCAGTTGGTGGAGGCTAGCATTTTTGGCAATAGATTTGTGTAACAAGCTCCTAAATAATTCAGAATGCTAGGAAAATGAAGATGATAAGTATTATGGATTTTGGCACCTACTTGAGACACTACCATGGTATTGTGAATGTTCATGTTTAGACTAAGATCATCTTGTAAATTTTGTATAAATTTTGCATGAACAAAATTCAATCCTTATGGAATGCAGGTCAAGATTAGAAGCCTTGATGAGGCTATAGGAATTGGTGCTCCTCTATCATTGTCATCTGCGGCTTTCGTTCCACAATTATGAAGATTGCATATACTTGAAGCCGACTACATAAAAAATAAGATAAAATTGGGTTGTTTCCCAAGGTTTGGTGTGGATATTTTTGAAAATATGATTTTGTAAACCTAAGGACAAACTCGATAAATCTTGATCACTTACAATAATATGATATGTAGATATCTTATAAATTCCATCTTTATTGGATTTTCTTTTTTCCATTTCCTTTTTAGTTATGTTTGTGCTTGCACACTATTTGCATGGAATATCATCAACCTTGATCTTATCGTAGGCAAGGATGTGAATTGTTATTCGGATGTTTATGGAATAGCTAATAATATGCTATACAAATGAATTTGGTTGCTTCAAATTTCTCCCCTATCGTTCTGGAAGGACAAAACTCTATCCATGTTGCCATCTTATCTATTCAAGTTTAACTATTTCCTTTGTTCATATTCTACGCCAAGTGGAGATTGATTGTTGGTCATTCCATTGATTGATCCTTTATAGCCAAATGCCAATGTCTAGATGGAAAATAGTCTTTTATAATCAATTTTTCGGAAGTGTCAATTAGAATCCAGCATTAGAAACCTAATCAGAAGCT
Organism: Buxus sempervirens; assembly: GCA_947561395.2. Lineage (NCBI taxonomy): Eukaryota > Viridiplantae > Streptophyta > Magnoliopsida > Buxales > Buxaceae > Buxus > Buxus sempervirens. The sequence goes on along the minus strand of OX387194.1, from coordinate 25,127,307 downwards.
ATATGTATGAATATAGAATTCTTTCACGTGTAAGCATCTACTTAGGTCTGCTACTTGTGTTCTACAACACCAATTTCTTATGAAAGTAACAACAACAGAGGTATCACCCTCAGGAATATCAAGGAAGTATTCACACAATCGCATCGGTTCAATCCATATGTACCTAAAAATATCAAAGTCCTGTACATTCATATCAGTCCCATAGTGACACTTATTGAAAGCATTGTACAGAATATTGATCTAAATGCTGTACAGCATTTAGCTTGTGTCTTGAAGGCAATCGATGCTACAGCCTTGAAAACAGCACAAACCATAACAGAGCCAAGTTGTTATTGAAAACAGAAATAAAAAATAGCAACACAATTAGAAACAGCACTAAGAGCAACAGAAAATCCAACCATTGCAAGACGGCCTAGCCATTCATCCAAATTGTTGCTGTTCTTAGAAACAACACAAACCACAACAGCCAGAGACAAAAAACGAAATAACAGGGCATTTTCACAAACACTCACAATGCGACAAAACAAAACAACAAATTCACAAAACGAAATAACACCACACTTTCAAACTTCAAGAGAGTAGAAATGATGAAATAGCATAAACCACAAAGAGTCAAGACAAAACGAAATAACACAAAACACAGAGAGAAAGAGACAAAACAAATAACACAAAATAGAATTTCAAATTCACATCGTAATTTTTCTACCTGATGAGGATGATCGACAGACAGAGATAAAAAGAGAGTGAAATAGAACTCGAAATAGAACTCTGCAACTGCTTGGCAGATTCACGGTCTATGAAATTGACTCAGAAATTATTTTCTCCGCCGCAAAGAACACGGTCTCTCTCTCTCTCTCCATGCTCTTCAAGCTATCTCGGTCGCTGTCCGCAGAAGAGATTCGAGGAGAGATTCGAATGAAAGTAGGGCAGATTGTGAGGGCTTTCGGCAAACCGTCGATCGACTTCCTTCTTCCATCTACTCAATTTAGCGGGAAGATAGACGAGCGCGCGGAATGGAGAAAAAATGTAATTCACGATTTTGATGATGTAAAAGAATATTCATAAGTTTGTGTACTCTACGAGAAAAGGAAAACATTTATTTTAGTCTAAGCACTAGCGCACGATTCTACTAGAAAGACTATCAATAAATAATTTAAAATATCTTTTCAATTTCATATTTTAAATTATTATTAATTAATTTAAATTAGTTGTTTTCCTATTATATATATTATTTTCGGTAAAAGGAAAACATTAATGAATTAAAAACATTGTCTAGAGGATCCAATGGCTTCCTCCAATGCTACTTTTTTTATAGTGAATAGTTGCAACCAAGTGTATTTTGTTGCAAATAATTATGTATTTGCAACTTTTTTTACAACGAACATTTACAACGAAGAGTATGTTGTTGCAAATAGCTGTGTATTTGTAACGACCCTATAAATTGTTGTAAATAATTATTTGTTTGCAACGATTTTTATGTCGTTACAAATATATGGTCACAAATAATAATTTTTGCAATTAACATTTGCAACAATGAGTATTGCGTTGCAAATAGTTACGTATTTGCCACGATTCTATAAATTGTTGTAAATAACTATTTTTTTTGCAACGACTTCTACGTTGTTGGAAATGTATTGGTCATAATTAACAGTTTTTGCAATGAACATTTGCAACAAAGGGTATTTCGTTGCAAATAATTGTGTATTTGCAACGATTATACACACCGTTGCAAATAGTTATATATTCGCAACGATCTGGAAAATTGTGGCAAATAACTGCTTTATGGCAAGGACTTTTAAATCGTTGCAAATAGTTTCGTTGCAAAAAGGCATATTTCTTGTAGTGCACCTAGCGTCTACTGTTTATAGAAAATAATTGGAAACAAGCTAAATATTAAACTTTCTTGGTGGAGAATATTTAATAAACATTGTTTGTAGCTGACAATGCGTATTTGAATTTGTGTAACTTCAATATTTCTTTACTTACAGAAAGGCTATAACTTTGAGAACATAAATTATTTGCTCATATTATTTTTGACAGCAGTAATTGTGAAATTAACAGAATTATTACAAAAAAGTTGAGAAGATTGAATTTGGTATATACCACTTGTTGAACTTACCATGGGAACTATTTAGCTTCTAGCAGAAAAAGAAGAGTTCCGAACAAGATTGGGGTTTCTTTAGTTATAGGTTCTCTCCATTTCCATATGTTCTGTTATTTTAGCATTTATTATTTACTTATATTCAAGTAAGAATGATTTTTTTTTATTTCTTTTATCTTTCTTCTTCTAATTTGGATAGGGTTGGTCGTGCAAAGTACAAATCAAAAAGTACCAACTCAATGACCTTTTTGAATCCCCAATAATTGATATTTGCAAGAAATAGACGTGTCACTCTTTAACCATGCGTGCGGTTCTAGATAGTCGGGTATCCTAACAAATTTTGTCCAGTTCTAGAGAGTTGGGTATTCCAACAAATTTTGTGTTTTGCTTTATTAGTGTAATAGCAAACACCCCATGCGTTGCACGGGGATGGGTAAAATTTATATGATTTGGTTCTTTGTAAATAACTGTTGGAGTAGTTCTAAGTGCAAAATGTTATTCCTCAACATTATTAACTGTTTAGGGCTATATGATTATTAATATCTTGAGCGTATATGCAGACATCTAGCTAGAACCAAATGTTATTTTTGATTTTGGTTATTTACAATGTTTAGATGTTTAGAGTGTGAGAAAAGTATGTGAGAAAAGAAAAGAGAAAAAGGTGAAAAGGAAACAGAAAAATAACTTTCTTGATACTATTTAGATGTTATAAGAAAACTATATATAAAGTTATTAATTAAAATCTTGTATTTTGTGTTTTGATAGCAAGAAATCATAATTAAGAATCCTAAACAAATTTTCTAATCGTCCCCTTACATATATAAACCAAAAAATTTAATTATTAACAATCAGCTATAATATATTGAGTTCATCAAGTACTACCAAACTATTTTCAAGGGCAGCTTAATTCATATTTCTTGATCTAGAGAACATCATGTTTTTTGGGCCTCATTGGTTTTACACTAGTTTTAACAATTTGCTATTGAAGACATATTCTTGCGAGATCAAAATAATAAGTTTGTTTATTGGAGAAACATGTAGGTTAGAAGGACATTTATAAAAGAGAGCATGTATAATAAACAATCAAAGCAAATGGATGGAAATAACTGTAGTATAAGGCGCTCTTAGAAATTATAGATTTCTATTGAAGATGTAAAGAGCATCTCCCTTCATCATCTCCCAACAAAAATTTAACATTTAAAAGTGAAACTGCCCAAGCCTATATATTTATCCCTTACTCTTTAATTACTAGCAGCACCTCACTGAATGGATGCTCCAACTAAGGTCAAGTCAAATTTGATGTGGTTAGAGGTGAAAGTGGGATTTGGTTGTTGTTATTGTTCGTCTATGCCTAGCGTTTTTGTTGCTTCAGTGATACCCACTTCAACAGATTAATAAGAGGTACTCAGTAGTTACCCAAGAGGAGCACTTATCAATTTAGAAACTGAGCATTTCTCCATGTAGTCTGACATATCAATTATAACTATGAGTTTTTCATCACTGATTCTGACATTGTAGAGACGAACTGGATAAAGGGGCTAACTTGATTTGTTACAAGATAAATTGATGAATAAGGAACATTCCTTTTCAAATCCTTTATTTCCTTTTGCAAAAAGGAAAAAGGGGAAGACTGCAATAATAGTGGTAGAAACCATAAGAAAATAACAGAATGTTCATTTCCTTTGCTACAGTTGTAAGATGACTGCAACATTAATTCTGAAACAACATAATGGTTGTGGATCAATAGGATTTGCAAGGATTGTAAGCTTGACAAATAGCTAAGATCGTTGCTTCACAAACAAACACTAAAATATATAAATACAATAGTGAATTTGAAAAGAGGTTCTTCGATACCACCACTCAAATATGTAAGTAAAATAATGGATAAAATTGAAGAAATATTTGTATTGGTATTGGGTTCCAACAACACATCATGATATACTTCTGTGGTTAAGGTACAATCCGTTTTTCATGTGCTCTAGGAGAAATGGCAAGAAGTTTTGTCTTCGGACATGACATGATCTAGCTTTCTCTCCCAGCTCTTAAAAAGCTTTCATCGTTTCCACATCGAAGCCTCACGGCAATGGCAAAAATGAAGGATACCAAATTAAGTTAATCACGAAATCTTAGCTACAGAAGATTGGCAATTATATATATAAATACATGAGAAGATAAAAGTTAGATAAAAAAATCATTGACCATCAAGTCTTCCTGGCTTAATTTGATTGATCTGCGGCTTTTTGAAGATTCCAGCTAAGTTCTCGATTACGGTTCGAAGAAGTCCGAAGACACCCAGTCCGCCCCGCTGGTTTAGCGAGTCCTTCGAGTTTTCCTGGTTTAAGTCAACTTAGTCTCACCCTTATTTCCTAAGCCAGAATGCAAACTTATTAAGTTTGAGTGGGGACCATCTATCTAGGTCCCTTTTATTTTGATTGATTTTATCTTTTTACCTTTCGGTGAAGTGGGTCGGATATGGGCCCTGTTGGAAGGCCCATTGGATACCATGTTGGGCCTAAATCAAGCCCAAGGCCCAGCTATGGTTATGTTAGGTAACCCTAATTATTGGGTTTGGTTATTTAGTTTAAAGGTTAATTAAATATACAAATTGATTAATGGGTTAAGACTTTTAAGGCCCGAGTCTCAAAAATGGGCTTGGGTTGACTCAGGAGCCCAAATGGTTTACATTAAACTTATTCGGGTCGGACCAAGCGGGCTTAAACCCAAGAAAACGAAATCTGGTGGTCCATTGGCTCTGTTCGCAGAAAGTTATGCGGACAAGGCCCGTCCGCAGACCCTATGTGGTCACGGCCTGACCGCACATGTCATGCAGTCGGGCCTGATTCGCCCTGAGTATGCAGATCCGGCCCGAAATCCTAGAAACGCTAAAATGGTCATGGGGATGGGTTCGCCTACTTCTCAGAGGCCTGGGTGAACTGCTGTGGGTCTCTGAGTAGACCCACAGTGGTTTAGATGTTCATTTTTGGCCACAATCAAGCTTCTTTTATTAAGCCATTCACATATCCCTTCAACCAATCAACGAGCAAATACAAGAACTAAACATACATAAATAATCATGCATGGGGATAGTGATGTGAGGCACCCAATAACAGCAAGTGAAGAGTGACATCTAAGGAATCGAACATACTGTATAAAATGGGCTGGAAATGCCGGAAGTGATCTAAAAAGTATGTGCTAATGGGTTAAAATGAGAAGTTTCATGCTAACATTTAAAAATGAATATAAGACAAGTCTAAATATGTCTTAAACATGTTCTTTATATGCTACAAATGAAAATGTATGTGTGACATGGTTCAATTAGTGTGTAAAAATATGCTGGAAGTGAGGCTTTCGACATATGTTAAAATGCATGCATACAAGTGGTGCTTGTATATACACTAAAAGAACAAGAAGCTTATGACATGATCATACATGCAAGAGAACGACAAATGATAATAACTAAGGAAGGGAAGGAGGGAGAAGTTAATTATAAGGGTTACAACAGATCCAATAAGAGGACAAACCACTCTTTAAAATAACATCAGCAAACAAAGAAGCAATAATGATTTGCTTAAATGGCTCTTTTTTGCCTTATCGGAGAAACACTCCTCCCACCTTTCGTATGAGGGATCCCCCTTACCATGGGGACTCTCATAGCATGCAAAAGAAGGAACAAATGGTGAGAATAAAAATAACAAGAAATAGTTATTAACAATAGTTAAAAAGGAAACATATCCAAAAAAACTTAAATTTAATATATGTCAAATACAAGGTTGGTAGGAAGCTCACCTTGTTATTACCTCTTCTTTTTTAAGTGTTGTGGTCCTCCAAATGATGTTGACAACAACTTGAAAGCCTTCTCTTGGCTTCAAAAGACTTCCCCTTTGCTCTCTTGTATAGGATAATATGAAGAAGAGAAGAAACAACGGAAGACTTAGGGGTATTTTGGGGAATTTTATAGGGATTGGAGTGAAAGGGATGGCTTGGGATGTTACTAGTAGCAAGCAACCTGGTGGAGACAAAAGAGATGGCCAACCTTGGGCAATGGGGCCTAGGGCCCCCTTTTATAAGCAAAAAATTTCATGACGGCACCGTCCGCACCTAGTTTGCGGACAGGCTTTGTCCGCACACTAGGTGCGGACCTCATTTTCCATGTGCGTAATCCTAACAAATCTGCCAGCTGTCTTTTTGGATAAGGACGGATCCGCACAGTATGTGTAATGCCCCGAAACTGGGTTACGTAAAATAAACCGTAACTCGTTCCCAAGGAGTTAGCTTTTCACACAAAATCGCTATCAGAGTGAAGGAAAACATGAAATAATCAATATTATAATCAGAGACAACTAAAATTTTCCCAACTCACCTGAACCAAGCATATACCCACCGGTAACATCCTCACCGAGATCTCAAAACAAAACAAAACAGTGAGATACGAATATCTCAGCAAGTAGAAATGCATGCCCAAAATACAGTTATAACCGTTCTAAAACATGCATAAGTTGTAATCAATTAAGTTTACGGTTAACCTCGGTTAATCCGATCAATCTCGACAATCACATCCGATAATAAAACGGACTCAAAAAAAAATTTCATGATATAGTGGGACTCATGAAGTTTGTCTATTTTGTGTGGCTAAGCACTAGTGTTCCAGACAATCCAGTCGAAATACTGCAACAGCTCGAACAAACCAATTCATTGCCCTCATGGTGGAAATACTCGTGTGACCTTACCCTCATGGTGGAAAGGGAGTTGCTGCAGCACTTCCCTCATGGAAGGCCTCTCCATCATGGAAGAAATGCACTAAGGAACCCTAGACTTAATCCAAACAAAATGTACAAAATTTACTTACAACTCGACTGTGGATCCACACAAGGTCTCACCCTTAATACTTTAGCAATTTAATATATATAGTTTGACAACCAACTTAAAATCATGTTCAATGCAATTTCAGTCATTTTTATAACTAACCATACCAATTTAGATCAAATAGCCACCAAGTTCATTCAACAGTAAAATATTTCGGCAATTAGTATATACAAGGAGAATACCTCACACTTTATCCATAAATAATAACCAAGCCAATTCAAACTTTCAGATCATAATGGCTTTTCCAAAAAATCAGAAGTGGTAAAAGGAAATTAAATAATTCAATAAAAGCCTTAAGTTCATATCAATAGACAATTCTAATAACTGCTTTGATTTACCCTACTTACTTTTGCTAACGACCACCTCATATAGATCTTCACTTATAATTCTCTAAATCATATTTAATTTAGTCCAAACTGAAATTTTTAACAGCTCCCTAATACCAATTTCGTCTTGAATATCTCAGGGGAAAGGATACCATAGGCTAGAACACAACTTGCACAGTGGTTCATATTAATTTACAAGCTGCAGAATATATAGTATACATGCTTGTTTTTAAATTTCAGCAATCCTCTAATCAATATCATTTACTAATTTCCCATGAGGTTCGAGAAATTATGGAATGCTATTTGAAGCCCAACTAACTTAATTAAGTAGGTTTATCAAGTTAGAACTCAAGTTGAAACCCAAAATCAGCATAAGAAAGACTCTAATATAGGTTGCAGAAATTTAACTTGATCCATGCTATTCTTTAATTCGTCTCAATCCTCTAATTGTAAGAATTCAGATTTGCTAACTTTTGCTATATATACATTCCCAATGACAATTTCTCCTTAACCTTCTCGTCAAATTAAATTCCATAAGTTTCTATTAGTTGTGGAGTCCCTATTTAATCTTTGAATAACTTGAGTGAAACAACTAAAGGAATAAACACAAGAAAAATCAAAGAATTCCAACTAATATGCTGCAGAAATTTATTTCATGCTTTGGTATTATGTCTCTCAACAAAACTCTTAATCTATTTTGATAAATCTGATCTCCATTTAAATCTACAGCTCTAGAGTCCCAATTTCCTTGACTAACTCAGGTAAAGAAGTAAAATAGGCTTGGCACAAGATAAACTCAAAGTGACCACATGCTGCAGAAAAATTTAAGACATGACCCTATTATTATGTCTCCCCAATGATTCTCTTAACCATGGCACTAAATTGGCTTCCCTAAAATTTTACTGAACAAAATGCTAATTAGAACTTAGATGAAACCATTTGAATAGGGTTTAACCGTTGCAAATATAACTGAAAAAAAAAACAAAACAGCTGCACCTTACTCTTATCATCTACTCCTCCATATCCGAACCAAGCACCACTAACCAGTTATAAATCAACCAAATAACCTATCTAAACAATCTCATTTTATTTGCCAAATAATTTGCATAGACCTTTAACATTTCTAGAATATCTGATGCACTATTGCACAACATCCAGTGAAGTAACTAAGGAGTTGACAACAACAATTAAGCTTAGGAGCAAATCTCAAAATCTGCTGCAGAAAAATCAACATGCATTTAGTACCATGACCCTCAATAGACCTCTAAACCATATCAAAATTTCCAGCTTCCCTAGATTCTAATAGTCTAAGATCATTCATCTTAATCACCTCTAATACCTTGCAACACAATCAAATACTACACCTGAACACCCTTAGATTTATTCTAATCAAAATTGCCTCAGCTTCAAGATTAAATGCCCAATTCAGATTAATAAAGGACTGGACTAAACTAAACCAAACAAATCTCTTCAACATGTTGATAATTATCCGAATAACACAAAGACACCATTCCGATTTAATCTAAATAAGCTATAATAATTCACAGCTTAAATATCAATATACGTACGAATAGAAATCTGGAAATTTCTGGATTTTCAAAACCTGAATTCATATAAGCACAATTTGTGCAATCCATGAAGCTTGAACCAACCTTGCAATAGTACTGAACTAGATTACTCTAACCAAATATCAGATGTGCAATATATGTTTTTCTCACTCAACCAAATTTATAACTTGCTGAAATTATAAAAACTTTAGGACTGAATTAAAGTCCTCCTACTCAAACACTTCAACATGATAAGAAATATCATAATAACACAATATTATCATTTCAGATTTAATCTAGTTAGACTAAAACTAAATCATGGTTCAGTCGCCCATTTCAGGTATAGAAAAAAACAGCATTCTTCTAACTCTTTAAATGATCACAACTCACACACAAAAATGATTTTTGAAGGTGCTACTTGCCTTGAACTTTCTTGGAATCCAACTTCAACAAAAACCAACATTGATGTCCAGATTTCTCCACGCCCAAAACTTCTCCAAGAACTGAAAATTTCTGCAGAGAAATTTCAGATCTCAAATCTTAACACTTGATCCAAATCTCTACTGTAAACTTGATATAATCCTAACCAAATCAAACTTAAACAACCACTGAAAAGTTCTTACCTGATCTGAGATGAGAAAGGGACGAAATTCTGTGCAACAAGATCAATCGCACTCCCTCTATGAACTGATCTCTTTTCACAAACTTCCATTCTTCAGATCTGATTTAACTCACCACCAACCTTCTGCTGCTCCTTCTTCTCCAGCACTCAAATGGCACTCCAAACGCCCCTTTCCCCCAGCAGCAAATGAGAGTCGAAAGGCCACTTCTCCAGCAGCTTTCATCAAGCAACCCTTCAGCTCCCTTTTAGTGTTCTGCTGTAGTGCTCCTCCACCTAACTTCCTACACCACAACCCTAATATCCATTGATCCACTGATTTGCCATCCAACCAGATATCATCAACACTTAATTATATTTAATAAAATTTACTAAAATATTTAGTTACTAATGAAATTATAACATAACCTTAATCACCCTTAACTTATATAATCTGACTTTTGTGAAATTCCCTGACTGCCCTTGCTTGCCATATCATTAAACCACCCTAAACCAACTAATTAAAATTAAATAATGCTTCTTATTTTTATAAATTACAATTTTTCCATTTGGATTCACCTGAGAACTCCGGTTCAACCGCTTAATCTGTCTTTCTAGACTTTCCCATCAATTAAATCAATTAATACTCCCGAAAAACAAATTTTCTAATATTATTAAAATTTCGAGATTTTACAGTATGTGCGGACCAGGCACGTTCACATATATTGTGCCGTTCGCACGTGTTAATTGCGCGGATTTCAAATTTTACTCCATTTTGAGACAATTTTTCGATATTATACGACTTTTTCATTTATTTTAAATGTATAAAATCGAGATACTTTATAAAAATGATTATTTTATTCCCGATTTTTATCTGTTTTGTCATTTTTTGCTTCTTTGCCACATGGGTAGTTTTCCTAAGATTTTGACTTGCCATAACTTTTTCATCTGATGTCCGAAAACTTAGTGGCATTAGAATCAGGTCGAGATTCTCTATCCACTAAGCTAGAGTATGGCAGCAAATTCTGATTTTTAGCAGAAGTGCAAAACTGCTCCTTAGAAGCTAGTTTTGCTTATATCTCCCTCTCTGGGACTCCAATTCCAGCAAACTCAGTTGCATCGGAACCGTGTTGGGATCCTTTATTTGTTAAGATCAAGTTGGGTATTTGAATTGGGCTTTAGTAGAAATGCAATTTTTGCTCCCTCAAGTTTGACCAGCTCATAACTTCTTCATCCAGACTCTGATTTAAGCAAACTCAGTTGCGTTAAAATCGTTTCAAGGAGCAAAGGTCATGTACGAAGTACGCTAATAATGCATAAGGAGACAAATAAAGGAGGGAAAAGGGGGCAGAGCTTATGGGGTACATTGGCATGAAGGGAGAAGGGAGAAGGGAGAACATGCTCTCCTTTTACTGATAATAAGAAAAGAATAGGAAGACAACAAAGTGGGACTCTTGGGGACATTAACATACTCTCTTAACCTCCCACTTAACACTTTTACCTCCCCTTACCATGGAGTCCATCCTTGTGAAGAAAATAAAGAAGAAATGAAGAAAAGAGGGGGGAGAAACAAGCTAAAGTAAAAAGCTAATACATAAATGAAAATATGCTTATATTGATCTCAAATTCATATATGTTATGTAAATGATGCTTAGGAAGCTCACCTTGGAGGAAAAATTCCTCTTGGGGTGCATGAAGGTTCCTTGATATCTGGACAACAGGTAGGAGCACCTTCTTTTAGCTCCCAAGTAGCTTCCTTGGCCTCCTTCTTGGTTGTGATGAAAAAAGGATGAGATTTAATGGGGTTTGGTGTGAGTTAGAAAGCCTAGGGAGTTAAGGAGAGGGGTAGGAGAGAAGGGCATACATGGGAGAGAGAGTGGGGAGAGCCAAAATCATTGAACCCCTACAAATGAGTTGAGTTTTAGCTTATCTCAATTCGGTTATGCAATTTCTTATTGAAATATAATTTTGGTCACCTTAACATCAAATCAAAAGGATTTTTGTCAAAGATTTGCAATGAGAAATTTGACACAAGAATTTGAGAAAATAATCTATGAACCAAAATTTAATTATGGTTATACACTATTTTGTGTATATCCGAAATTTAATTTTGGTTATTTACGTATCCTTTTTAGATTTTCATTTTCTCTCTCCTATTTGGCTGAAATGACCTTAGATTGTCATGATTTTTAATAATGAGAGAAATTCGATTTTTTTAATTAATTATGTTAAAATATTTTAAGAAATGATATTATTTTAATCAAGATATTTTCTTTCATGCTTTTTCTTACTCCTATTTGTCCTTTAGCCCTTAATTTGCCGCTTGGCAAATGTAGCTTGTACATTTGCCACGTAGATAAACTTTCTTCATTTATTTAGAGTTTTGCCATTAGGGTTTTCTGCTCTTATCTCTTTCATCTGGACTCCAATTCTGTCAAACACAGTTGCTTTGGAACCGTGTTGGAATTTCCTATCCATTTAGATAGGATATGGCAATTAATTCAAGCTTGATCAGAAAGTCAAGTTCTACTCCTTGGGGTTTGACCTGTCTTTTAGGGTTTTCTTTCCTATTTTTTAGAGGGGTGCAAAAATGAGGTACTTGCAGAGGGCATTACACATATGTCTTGGTCGTGAGAATCATATGTTTTGGTTTATTTGTGTCTTAGTAGGTTTAGCTTGTTATGGATCTATATTTTTAGCTAGTAGTAAAGTCTGATTATCTTTGTTAGGATTAAGTCTAGTTTCTTTATGCATTTCCTCCATGATGGAGAAGCCTTCCATAAGGGATAAGCTGCAACAATTTCCACTTCCACCATGAGGGTGATGTCTACTATATTTTCAACATGAGGGTGGTGTCTCTTATATTTCCACCCTAAGGGTGATGATACAGTCAGATATGTTGCAGTTCATTCTTAGACTAGATTTGTTAGGAATAGATCATGACCTTTTAAAGCGGTCATATTTCACGAGTCCTGTGATATCACAACTGTTTGGCTTGGATTGATTCTCATGATGAGATTGACTGTATGGTTTAGATTTGATTTTGTTTTGGAAAAAAATTCGTTAAATGATTATTGTTTATGGATTATGATTATTCGGATTTATTGTTGAAATTGTTGTACCTCATGAAAAGTATTTTGATAGCAACATATCGACTATTTTTATTCATGCATATTGCTGCTTACGGGGACTTTCAATCTTTCTCCGTGTTTTTAATGTTTTGTTTTCAATTATGCTTGGAGAGGACGAACATTGGGGATCTAAAGGGTATAGCTGTTGGTTTAGAATAATATCTTGTAGCTTGTGGAATTACTATTTTTGTATAATTGTTGGTTATTTGTTTATATTAACTTTTAGTTCAAATTGGAGGATTGTCATTATGATAGCCAGTTGAGGTTTGTAATTACCTTTCATATTCAGATTGATGTCTATACAATTGAAAGTTTATTTTGAAGTCTTCCGCTATTATTGAAATATTAGGAAGTTGTTTTAAATTTGGCTTACTTCGATATGCAAGCATTGATTAATTACGGATTTTTATTTGGTTTGGATTCATGATATATTATTTTTGGATATTTGGTATTTGGATTTATTGTTATACCTCATGAAAATGTTTTATAAAATTATATGAATTGTTTTCTTTCATGCATGTTACTGCTTGCTGAGATTTTATATCTCACCATTGTTTTCAATATTTGTTTGTAGATACTCTTGGAGAGGACATGCAAATCGATGTAGAAAATATAGAGGGTACAGCAAAAGATTGATGAGCACCTTATGGATCATTAGTTTTATTTTATATTTTATTAATAGATTTGTTAAGGAGTTACTTCTTTTATGGTAGGTTTTGAGTAGTGTTTAGAATATGTGGTTGCCCATTTAAAAATATCAAATTTAATGTATTGAGTTAAGGAGTTTATTTTGAAGATTATTAGCACTTTTGTTTTGAATTAATGAAGGAGTGTTTAAATTAGCGTATTCTGATTTACCTTTATCTCATTTATGCTTTTGTTCTTAATTGCTTTATTATCATTTAAGTAATGCATTGATCCATTGAAAAAAAAAACCTACCAGATCCGGAGTGTTACATAATTGTTTTTCTATCATTCAAGTAATGCCTTGGTCCGTTGGGAAAAAAAAGTGGGGGCCCAAATCGGGGGTGTTACACAAGGAATTGTTGAGGTTCTCTTTTGAAAATTGAAAAAAATGGTAAAGACAAAGTTCCCTATATAAATACTAGGAAAAATGTCATCAGGAGATTATTTTAGGATAAAAAATTGTCAATTTGGCGTACTTCCCAAGCAAGCGCCTCGTTAGAGGTAGCAATGGATCGGGTTGGGTTGTGTTTGGGCGAGTTGTAAATAGGTTCGGCCTTAAATAAATTTGGTTGGGTTCAACCTGCTTATGTGTGACACCCTAGACCCGGACATATTCATTAAAGATATATGTTGGCTCCTAAACATCAGGTAAGGTCCTAGTAGCACTTCTTAAACCTGATTAATTGTTAACATCAGATTGCACCAAATTTTAAATAAAATAAAACAAGTAAAGCATGGGTGTAAGTGTTGACAAAATCTAAACCTGTATATACATATCCAAAAATAAAAGTCGACAGATACTGTTCCACTAAGTTTCACACACACACTCTCTCTCTATAAACAATATTTACATGACCCAAAAGACAGAAAAATTATAAAAGAAATATCTCCAGTCCTAGCTAGGAAAATAATAATCCTCTAGATGATAGACATCTGAACCATTATCTTTGTCTACCCCAACACGTACACGCTCTGCAAAATTTTCTGAAAACAAAACCAATTAAAGAAAACACGTGAGAATTTCTTCCCTGTAAGTAGCCAATGCTTGTTAAACACAATTGATACAAGTTTATAGTACAATATAACAATTTATCCTTATTTAACACAATATCTGAGTCTTCTATAATTTCCAATAGTAATCAAGAGTCATGAAATAATGAGAAGATAAAATCAAAATCAATCCAAACCACGGTATCAATAAACCACAACTAATAACAAAGATTTGTTAATGTAGGACTTGTGGATTAGAATACCATGGATGATTTAACACTAGTGTCCAATTCGCCACCTCACGGCTTACAAGGAAAGACCTAGCTAGGGTCACTATTCCAAAGTGGAGTACTCAAACATGAGTCACGCATGAGTTTGCAAGTACAACCCGGTCAACTAGTTAGTGGGAGTTAGTGATTATAGCATATTTGAATAAACTAAACCATCAAGTTGACCTCATGGGTTGCTATAGCTCACCCGCACATAGGGTGGCCTTAATTCTGTGGTGGATGCTAGTTCACTACCCCCGGTTCTCACGAGCTAGGGTGAACGGTCGTCCACTACCCATAAATTAATGAAACGCATGCTGGACAAACGTATTAATTCTACACAAGTCACTCCAACACACTAACTGGCTTAAACATGGATCCAATTCTACAATCAATCCCACTAGACCCTAAAAACAAACCACTGTTTCCATATACTCAATTATAAACAATCTAACCATTTTGAACTTCTGGGGTGAATTTAGGTTCACTACTCACAATACCTCAAGGCATGTGGTGAACTTGAGTTCACTACCCCCAGGATCCATATTTGTGGTGGATGTAGGTTCATTATCCTCGATTAGGGTGAACAACAGTCCACTACCCCCAACTAAGGTGAATATCAATTCATTACCCATAGAATCAACATGCCATACGCCACAGGCCTTTCAAAGTTTCCATTTATTATAACAAAATACCATATACTGTGCTTGTAACATTCACAGACAAAACCATTTCCAACTCATCTAACTTAATTAAAAGCAAAAGGAGGAACACAATTTCCATAAAATTCATACTTGGATTAGCTTTGATATGAAAACTTTCCATAATTAAAATTTACTCAAAAGTGTCCAAAAACATCTTTCATGTGTTGGGAGTTTGACCCTGTGCTTGAGCATATGGGGGGTTTTTTTTAATAACTTTGTAATGGGCTATTGACACATTGCTCAAACAATGTGTTGGGCGCCCCCTTTAAGTATGGGTGCTTGACCTATCGCTTGAGTGCTTGGGTTGAGTGGCCCTTATGATTTTGGTCGCTTGACCCCAATGATGAGCAGCCGGAAAACCTAAATTTACAGAACCTTTGTTTTCTGATTTTAAATTGCAAAACTAGTTTTATTTAATCTAAACCACTTAGAAAAACTTCATAAACAATCAAGAATCAAAACCTAACCGTTTACAACATGATTTACAAAGTATAAATTCGTCGATCCCAATCAAAATGTCTGAACTATAAATTTCGTTTGAAACAAAACTAGTAGTGATTCTCTATTAAAACCACAATCCCTACACAATCTAAGAGTAGAAAAGATGCTACTTACTAAAGGTTACAGATCCGGCCTTTTCTTTTCTTTCCTTCTTCTTTCTCTGCTCTCCTTCCCTCACTTCTGTTTTTCCTTTCTCTGGCTTTCCACAAGCAACCAGAAAGTTTTGGGTTCCTCGGATGAACTTATAACTAACCTAAACCAACCAAACCAGTCCACTTAAAATGAACCAACCCGAACCAAATCAAACCAAACCAAATATTTCTTTTAAATTTGATTTAATTAATCTAATTAAATCATTTAACCTCCATTTACTTTTAATTAAAATGCTTAAAATTATAGTATCTTACATTACCATAGAGTAGGAAAATCATGGAACCCAACCCAACCCGCAACTAAACGGGTTGAACCTGACCTAACCCATTTAATTTTCTAATTTAAATTTTTTCTAAAAAATTCTTTTTAATTTAGCATTTTTAAAGAATTTAGAAAAAAATGGAGACATGGAATTGTTTTTTCTTAACATGAATGTTTAAAAAAATTTTTAACTCGGAATTAGATGTTTATTTTTTGAAAATTTAGAAAATAAAGATCATGAAACATTTTTTTTTGATAAATGTGCTATCCTCATTACTAAATTTGCATAATATTAAGTGGCTCAACGAGCACTAAGGATTTGAGCATATTTACAATGTTTTCTCATTATCTTAACTAACAATAAGCCACTTGATTGAAAAGTGAAAACTTAGAAGTTGAAGAAGGTACAAATATATTCATGTGTTACATGTCTACAAATGAAGCTTCTAGTCTCATTTCTTTGTTTTCATGTTTCAAAACTAATTTACTAATTTTTTTTTGGGAAAATTACCATACACCCTGTCATTTAAAATGTTATTCCAAAATACACTACCTTCACAACCAATTGTCAAGTTTACACCAGTTTTATAAATAAAATGACGGAATGCCTTACTGCATATGTCAAGAGACAAATAAATGCCCCTTTTGCCCTCAGTTTACAACTCACAAACCCAGTTTTTATACTTTAGGGTGGTTCAAACAAAAATAACCTACCAAAAAACTGGTTTTAGGTTAAACCAGTCTCTTTTTAAAAGCCCAACTCTTTCTTCTTCTTCAACCCTTACTTTTGAAAACCACCCTTCTTCAACATTCTGCAAAGATATTGAAAAACAAGATACCCTATCTTCTCTTCAAAGGTATTCCACGAGAGAGAGACAGAGAGAGAAGAGGCTTCTCTAAGAAGAAGAGTTTGAGTAGAGCATTGCCATATGGGTTGAGACCCATGAATCCATCTTTTAAACCTTGGATTAGTCGTGAAATTGGTCCCTGTGCGCATGGTCGCACGGCGTGGGTGTCGCCTCCTGAAAGGTAATTCGGGAAGGTTGGAGTTGCCACTACCTGATGGGGTGCAGGCAAACACCTGGGTGCCTAGGTTTTTTTATTAGGCGGCCTGTGGTTTTGAGATTCTAAGGTAGAGTCTCGGTTATGGTCCAGGGAAGTCCGTAAACATCCCGGTCTGCTTCGTCGAATGACAGGTCCCATGGGTTTCTTGGTTTGAATCAACTTTGGTCTATCTCACCCTGTTCCTAAGCCGATATGCAACATTTGGTTAAGTCTGGTCGGGACCGCCTGATTGGTGTGGATCCCTTTACTTGATTTTATCTTATTTAACCTTAGTGATCTAGGTCTGTTGTGTGGGCCTCGTTGGAAGGCCCACAAGATGCCAATTTGGGCTTTAATGAAAACCCAAGTCCTGTTTGTGGTTACGTTGGATAACCCCTTTTGGTTTTGGTTGGTTTGATTGATTTTATTTAAAGTTCAAGTTGGGGATTAAGTGATTTTCATGCAAAAGTGGGCCTGGAAATGGTTTGTGGGCCCCTGGGTAGGCCACACAAGGGATGCCAAATGATCTTTGAATTTTTCTTGATTAATCTTTGCCAAAATGGGCTATGCCTTGGGCTTGGGGCCTTTAGCCAAGGAAATTAGGGTTTTGACCCTTTCTTATTTGATTGATGTGCTTCTCATGAAGTGAGCTGGGCCCGATAGGCCCAAGCCCGTGGTCACGGCCAAACCAAGTCCTAAACTAGCAAGCATGGATCATGTTGGGCTTTTGGTGGGCCTCGAATGGTATGGCCCACTATACTTATTTAATTATCTTTCTTAAATTCAAATGAGTGACTTGGACTAAGTGAGCCCCGTTAGAAGGCCCACGGTTCTCAAGCTGGACCCGTTGGGTCCAAAACCAATGCTGGGTCTCGGGTTGACCCGAAACCCTATTGGGTTAATTCGTTTATTAAAAAAAAGATTGGAAATGGGCTAAGGGACTGAAAACTGGTTTTTTTTTTACATTTACAGGGTGTAACCGAAATTCAATCTCAGTTACACCAGTATACAGTATGACCGAAATTATATTTCGGTCATGCAGTATACACACTTAACCTAATTTCAGTCATACAGTATATAACTTAACCGAAATTGAATTTCAGTCAAGTGAGAAAACAGGCTTGCCCGACCTGTGTGTTCGGGCAAGCACAAAAAATACGTTTCTGGGCTTTTTTTTATGGGGGAATGATTTCTCGAGGTTTTCAGTGTATGCTAGGGCCTGTGTGGGCCCACAATAGTTCAGGCAAAGGGGAGAGGCCTCTTTAGACCACTTTTTGGGACTTTTAGGAATCAAAGGGGGGAAGGGATCATGCTTTTCAAGGCATTCATGTAAAAAATCCTACCTAGGCACACATGCTTTATATCGTACAAAACATAAAGAAATAGCAAGCATGCAATAGGAAGTGAAACCATTAAAAGAAAGGATGCGAAGGGGATTTATGGGGTACAAGGGACTTAAGCAAAGGAGGGGAACATGCTCCCCATATTTGAATAATAAACAAACTAAGGAAGCTTCACAAGGGCATATGCCTTGAAGACCATCCTTAATCCGTGGTAGACGGTCTCTCACCCTCTCTCTTTATTGGCCGAGCCGACTCCCCGTTCCATAGGAGTTTAACCACCAAAGGAGGAGAAGAAGATGGAGCTCAAGAACTGTAGACACCCCAAAATTGCACGATTTTTGATAAATCTTGAAGGAGAGAAATATTTTGTTGGAATTTTCAATTCTTTGCATTAGGTTTGAGATACTTAACCCATTTGAATCCAAAGCCGTAAAGGAAAGACCCAAATTCTATCTTTTGTGCATAGTCAAACTTTTTCCGGTTGAATTTTGTTGACTTTTGACCCCAGAAAATGAAATATTTTTTAAAGCAAGATTTCAAGATAATTTTTCCCGGTAATCAGGTTTTTAGCAATGTTATTGCATAAATGAATTTTTTGAGATTTTAAATCTTGACGAATACCAGGGTTTTAACATATTGAACCTTTTTTCCAGACCTGAAAAATCGGAATTTTGCCTAGAACTGGAAAGTTGACTTTTTATTCACTTGGAATTTGGGTCTGGAACTATTTTTAATGGATTCAAATGGGGGGGGGGGGGGTGTTTGCTTATTTACATGTAATATCTTAAGTAAATGGAGATTAAAAAATACGAGGACATTTACTTAAACGATATTACATGTAAATAAGTATTGCCTGTGTTAAAATTCGAAAAAAAGGCTTTTTTCCTTGTATCCGGCAACTCAGGCCGGATACAAGTGTGTGTCCTTCTTTGTATCCGGTGGACAATGTCGGATACAAGTAGACCTCAGTGTATCCGGCATCATAGACCGGATACATTAAGGTACTTGTGTATCCGGCCTGACATGCCGGATACGCTAGTTTTGCTCAAAATTAGGGTTTTCCGAGAGCTTTTCACTTTTACCATCATATCCCTCATTAAATGAGGGGAAATCTCGGAAAGAGCCTTAGGGTTAAGGTTGGTGGGCTATAGACATTATGTTGTGTCTACCATTCTCACCAACCCTAACCTTAACCTTTGCCTATAAATAGGAGACTCCTCCTTAAGCAAATGGCACACAACTCTTGTTTTGAATTCTCGCAAAGAAGAACTCCAAGAGAAGAAGAAAACCGCTGCAGAATCGCCTCCAGAACTCAGGTAAGCCTCAACTTTTCTTTTTATTTTGTCTTTACATTCCTAGATCTAGATCTCTTCTTCTACCTTTCTGTAGTGTAAAGCCTTGTTTGTATGTGTGGAAATCCTTCCCCAGCTCAAAGTATCTCAAGACTCCCCTAGCCGTAAAACGTGAAGGCGGATCTAGGAGAAACGAGACTGGGGATTGACCCTAGTGCTAGAACCCATGTAGCATAAGGCCTTTTTGATTGATTGTAAACCGTTCCATATTCAAAGTACCCTTGATTATCTTAAAGAGAACAGAGGGAAACGATAATGGAACGGAACCCTAGGCTATGCTAGAACCTATTTTATTGAATCTATATGCATGTTGTATTGATCTTGCTTGGTTTTTCACTTTTGCACACATATTACACTTTTTTGGTGAATAGGCTCACATTTGGGGATTTATTACATTCATTGTGATAAATCTCCAATAAATGGCCTCAATCAAATTCTGGAGTATTTTAAAATGTTTTTCAAAGGTTTTGGATTCATCTCACACAGATCACACACATTTTATTAATTTTCGGATTTGATTTTCTTCAAAAGTGGCTTAACTTGACAGCACCTGTACCCTTACTTCGGACGCCCATAACTTCATCATCCGGATGAATTTTGGGGTGATTCCAGAACCGTTGGAAAGGTGAGGCTGTATAGTTTATGTCTACCAAAGTTCATGAATTTTCATCTAGCGGATTTTTGACACCTCTCTGTCGAAGTTGAGTGGACAGTTCAGGTTCAAGTACAGAACTTGTCACTTCGACGGACCGCCATGTGTTCGTTTTAATTCCGATTCGAGTGATTTTTATTTCTGAGTACTCCTTTTTGAGTCTATTTTCAAATCCAGTTGGTTTCATAATTTTTGGATTCCATTTGAATTATTGGTAGCCGATTTACTCAGAACTGTTCATTTGTACTTTTCTGGGTAAATCTGTGATCTTCGGGGCCTGTTCGGGAGACCACCCAAGGCACATCCGAAGGGATTTTTGTATGAGGCTAGTTTCTATGGAAAGATGGCCATACAAACTTCAATCACACCAAATTTGGTGGGCTTTTATGTAGTGGATTTTTCTAGACAATTTTCCAAAGTTGCCCACTTACCACTTTTAAAAATCCCCAACAGCAACTTCAAAGGAGCATAACTCCTAGGATTTTTATCGGATTAACTTGAGATTTTGCATGAGCTCCTTATTTATCATAATCTTTCAAATAGAGTTGGTTTGAATCAATTTGAAATTGGATTTGAATGATTTCAAGACAAAGGACCTTACTTTTTACCAAAATTCCCGGATTTGCCTCAACTTGGTTTTGGCCACTTTTACTTTGATTTCCATCTTTTGAAATACTCCAGAAGTGATATGGACATAAGAGAAGATCTAAAATCCATTTGGATCTTCATGTGAATATATCATACACTTGTTCCTTTTTTAAGGCTTTTTCATGATTTTTAGCAAGCTTCTTATTTTCTTTTTAGCATGAACATACACTTGGCAACCACTTCGTGTGGATGAATGGGGGTGCCTAACACCTTCCCCCGTTCATAATCTAATCCCCTTACCCATCTCTGGATTTGATTTTCAAGTAGGGTTATTTTTATCCTAGAATGTTTCTTTTGGCTCTTTTTGCCTACTTTTGAATCTTTTGGTGTCCATTCTCACCCCAAAATCATGAATGGTGGCGACTCTCCCACTTTTGCGTTGAGCCCGTGTGTTGACGGAGGGATGATCACTCCGGTGATTTTTTCCCATGTCTCACAAGAACAAGAGAAGACATTATCCAAGAAGGGAAATAGCATGGAAAGAACACTAATACCCTCAAATGCTTAAAATATGCCCATTTTCATATATGTGAAATAAAACCCAATAGGAATGCTTACCTTGGGGTTAGAAATTGTATTGGAGGTGTGTGGAAACCCCTTGAAGGCTTGGATAGCACCTTGGAGCCTTCTTCTTAGCTCCACCTCCAAATCTCCTTCGTTGGTTTCAAGTCAAGAGGAATAAGAAGGGAAGGGCTTGAGAGGGGATAGGATGTGGTTTGGGCTTGGTTGAGTGGATGAGGATGTAAAGGAGGAGTGGCCTAGCAGGGGTAGGAGAGCTTTAAAGGCTAAAAATGGCTAACCCCTTTCAAATGAGCTGCTGAGCAGCTTTTATAGACGAAAAAGAATAACCATAATTGTATCCCGGTTATGAAGAAAAACTAGTATAACCGAAATTCAATTCCAGTTATACTAAGTTTATATGTAACCGAAATAAAATTCCGGTTACGCCCTTTTCCGACATACAATCATGAGAAATCTGAGATTTTGTTGGGAAATCTGTCAGACAAATCTGGATTTTCACTTTATGAACCGAAATTGGATTCTGGTTATACACATTTTGTGTATAACTGAAAATTAATTCCGGTTATTCTGAGATTTTTCCTGATTTGCCCCTGAGATATTATCTTGATTTTTGGATTATTTATGGATTTTCCCCTGAATATTTACAAATTCGTCCCTGAGATCTTTTTAACATTTTTGATATTCACGGATTCACCCTTGAGATATTTTTCTGCTCTTTTGCCAAGTGTGCAGTTTCTGGCATTACTGCCCGGAAACTTCAACTGCTCATATCTTCATCATCTGGTCTCCGATTCTGGCAAACTCAGTTGTGTTAAAATTGTATCGGAGCCCTCTATCCATTGGGATATGGTTAAGTAGCTGATCTGGGGTTTAACAGAAAGTCAATTTCTGCTACCCCTCAAGTTTGACCGGCATATATCTTCTTCATCCGAACCCCGATCTGAGCAAACTCAGTTGCGTTAGAATCATGTCGGAATTTCCTAATCATTAGGAAGAAGTATGTCGGTGGATTTGCACCTGATCAAAAGGCCAATTTTTGTTCTTTAGCATTTTGATCTGTTTTGCTATCTTTTAGCACATTTTTTGGTTTGATCAAAATTTGGGTGCTTACAATCCCCAAGAAAAAATATGAGGCAGAAAAAGAAAGCCCCCTTTTGTGAATAACTCAAGCTCAAAACTAAGTCATGTAACTCAACAAAGCAAAATAGAGTAAGTGGAACAGAATAAGAAAACACCGCGAGACTAGTGGTGGTGTAGCAAAAACAGCCTTCCCCATTCCTTCTTCCATCATCTTTTTCTAAATTCAATGGTATTAGATTGAACAACCCAATTCAGGTATTGCAATCAGTATCTCATCTAACCATCTCTAATCTTTTCTATTTCATTTCTTAACCAATAAAATTTTCATTTACTAGAGGAACAAGAATTAAAACGATCTCAATCTCAAATATAATCCTAATAAAGTTGCAGGTTTATGATATTTTCGTAACGGGTATTTCTAGATTCAGGTTTTCCACTTTGTGTACGGTGGGGAGAAACAAGGAGAGTACATGACGGGAATTTTCCTTTTCACTAGGGCGTGGGAGAGAGGCTTAGTCAATCAAGAAATTCTTAAGATTATCATTTAGTTGAATTCTAATCACTGTCATTGAACTAAACATTGTTGTATGGTTCATATTAGTGATTAAACATTGTTGTATGGTTCATATTAGTGATGGTATCACAAGCCATGGAATTGTGTTGTTTCAGTATAGAAAGAAGACATGGCAATCAAGAGGGGTCACAGCATCAAATAAAGGTTGAAGAAGAATGAAAGAGTTGGGTTTTTAAAAAGAGATTGGTTCGTTGGAAGGTTATTTATTGTATGAACCACCCTAAAGTATAAGAGCTAGGTTTGTGAGTTATAAACCTGGGGCAAAAGGGGCATTTTTTTGTGTCTTCTAACATATGCAATAGGGCATTATGTTATTTTGTTTATAGAACCAGTATAAACTTGGCAATTGGTTGTGAAAGTAGTGAATCTTGGAATAATGTTTTAAAAGACATAGTGTATGGTAATTTCCCCCTTTTTTTTAATTTATGTGTTAGTTTAATTAATAGTTTACTAGGGGGTTGCACGAATTATGCGTGTAGAAAATGTGGGCTCACTTAAATAAGCAGCTTGAAATGGTTACAACACATTTAAAAGAGTGGGGGATTATTTTATTTGTGGAGGGCAATGTTTGGAAAAAGAAAAGGGGCAAGAATCTGGAGGGAATATTCCCCCTCTTTTCTTTATTAATAATATATATAACGCTTATAAGGAAAAAAAATGTATATTGTCAAGTACCCAATGGGTTGATAGGTTCAATTGGGGTATATTGTCGAGTACCCAATGGGTTGACTGGTTCAATTGGGGTTGACGGTCAGGCAGGTTAGGACAAACATCAACGTAAACCCAATCTAAGTAATAGACGAGTCAACCCAAAGGGTTAGGGTTCGGGCGGGTTGATGGGAGGTTTAAAATTGCCCCGCTACCACGTGTCGTGATATATCTATTTATCTATTATCTATTATCTATTATCTATTACACTTATAAAAGTAGGAATCACACCAAACAAAATGTTTGATTTTTGTCGTTTAGTCAATATATTATTAAATTCTGTAAATTACGGACACCGATTCAAATTATATTATATTAGTAAAAAATTACTGGCCCTTAACATTACGCTCCTTCCCTTTCCTTACTCCCACGACCCACGCACGGGTCACCTCCTTTCCTTTTCTTATTGTTTTTTGATTTTTTTTTTGAAGACAACTGTTTTTTGATTATGTTTTTTGGTAGTCAACTGTTTTTTGATTATTGTTTTTGGTAGGCAACTGTTTTTTGATTATTATTTTTTTTTTGGTAATGAACTGTTTTTTGATTATGAAAATTGAATGTTGAACATCAGGTTTTTTTTCTTTTAACATTACACTCATTTCTAAATATTTTAGTAAAAATTATTGTTTCTTAATTATTAAAATTAAATACTTGAACAAAGGCATTAAATGCGCAGCCTTTTTAAAATTATTACAAAAAACTGTATTATATTAGTAAAAAATTACTGTTTTTTGATTATGAAAATTGAATGTTGAACAAACACATTAAATGCGTAGTTTGTTTTGACCTTTAACATTACACTCATTTCTAAATATTTTAGTAAAAAATTATTGTTTCTTAATTATTAAAATTAAATACTTCAATGAAATAAATGCGCAGCCTTTTTTTTTTGACCTTTTATCCGAAAATTAGCTTGAGTAGTCTGATTTTAATCGATATTTGATTTTTGTCGTTTAGTTAATATATTATTAAATTCTGCAATTACAGACACCGATTCAAATTCAAACTATATTATATTTATTAGTAAAATAATATGCTTAGTTACAGACCACCTGGCGGTGGTTCTTTTGCTAGGGAGATTCGGTGCATGCGTCGTTCGCTTCTGCCGATTGCGCATGACGGTATCGTCCCCGCATTTATTGGATGTTTGAATAGGTAAAGATGAGTGCCGCCATCAGTGTTTCAACACGTTTGGATCATCCCAACATTTATTGGATGTTTGAATAGGTAAAGATGCGTGCCGCTATCAGATCGAAACACGTTTGGGTTGGTGTCTTAGATGCTGACACGCATATTTCTTGGAAGGAACTTCAAGGCGTTGTTGGAAAAAGGTTGTTCTAACAGTTGCATCTTAACCCACCATTATAATGAGAGAACTATGTTTAGTTTTAACACATTACCGTCTTTGTTAAGGTATGAAAAACATTGTTTCTGAAATAATTATGGCATGAAGATTATTTTGAAATTATTTAAAAGCAATTTGTATTATTGCATCTTAACCCACCATTATCTTTTCCAGTTTCTTTAACTACAAAAAAATATAACGCATTTAGTGCGGATTGCGGACTGTGGATCTGGGATCTGGAATTATAGATGGAGCGCTCCCTTGATTGCGCCACGTGGTCGACTCTTGCATATGCCAAACGAACGGATCTTTGGCCAAACATTAACGGCAGCTTCCGTTCCGGCTGTTTAAACTTTTCATTTTAAATTTAAATTTTGAAATTGCCGACAGCCCAAAATCGTCTTCTCCCAGAATCTCTCCCAAAACTCCCTCCCATTTCTGATTCTGGCCTCTTCTCTCTTCTTCTATTACCATTCCCTCTGCTGCGAAAATGGAGGACAATCAACCAGTTTGATCATTTACTTGCACCAAACAAACTGAAAGCTTCGTCGTTGTATTTCAACATCAACAATCAACTGGAAGAAGGCCCTGGTGGAAGCATAGGAAGCCAACAGAGGTCTAAGAAATAGCAGTTGCCGACAGCTTAGCAGCAATAACGTCTTGATTTTTTAGCCGTGTTCCGGTGAGGGTTGGCCATGATTCCAAGACCATCGAAGGTGTTTCACGATGTACATTCCAAACAACTGAATTGATGCGGTATGCAATCCATTTGTGAGGGCTTTTAGAGGGTTCGTCTTCTCCGTGGTAGGCTTCGTCTTCCCCGAATCTCTCCCAAATCTCCCTCCCATTTCTGATTCCGGCCTCTTTCCTCTTCTTCTATTACCATTTCCTCTGCTGCGAAAACGGAGAACTCTTCAGATTACTCAACCGAAGCTTCTTCTGAAGTGTCTCGGCTTTGAAGTTGGTTCAGACGGAGTCTATCGGCGCAGCGGTTGCGCATCTGCAACGAAGTGGTCGTCCACCGGTTTTAGAAGAAATCCTAGTGTCCAAGTGCTCGGCCTCAAGTTTGAGTTCTCTCCCTTGTTTGAGTCAAATGTTTTTATTGATGCACACTATCTTAATAATCATGTTTGGTGCCCTGAACGTGAACTTGAACGTGAACGTCGTGTTTGCTGCTCCTTTTTTGAATTATTTATAGAGGGCATATTCATCCCTTCTTCCCTTCACAATTGTGCTTCCCTCCCATCCTTTCCACCCTCGCAAGATCAAAGGGGTTTGTATAGGTGGTTGTTTTACAAAATGGGCACCATGGACCTCCTCCAAGATAGAAGCAATATTTAGTTATCCACAATCTTTGCTATATATTATGATATTGCTATCTTCTTATCATTACTCATCAGAACTTAAACAACTTGTTGATAGCTCAAGAGTTGAGAAACCAAAAGACTCCTCTCATGAAAGAAAACTATATCTTTTATTTTTCATAATCTTAAAGTATTAAACCACTTACCTTACCGTTCACAAGCTAAACTTTATGCCGTACTTGTTGATACCAAAATTTCCTTTTCAAAGGAGCAAGGACCACATGCTGTATCTTTTATTTTTCATAATCTTAAATTATTAAACCACTTACCTTACCGATTACAAACTAAACTTTATGCCATACTTGTTCATACTAAAATTTCCTGTTCAAAGGAGCAATGACCACATGAATTTTAGGTGTAAGGTAGTGGTTATTTTATTCATAGAAGTTAATGATGTAGAAAACCTTTTGAATGACTTAATTGATCAGTGACTTTCGGGTGATGTGCTCTGGTTTTGAGTTTCTAGGATGCAATCTGCCTTAATTACTCTGCCATGAATTTCTAAATTTTATACTATGAATTTTACTGCATCTAAGGCTTACCCCCTGCAGAAGATGATGCAGTTACAATAAATGAAGTATTTTCAAATCAATAGTACGAAATCAACTTCTAGTTTTTTCTTCCCCTTTTTTTCCCTTTTGTTTATTTTGAATTATAGCTTTTGGGTTGTTTCTATTCATCCCTTGCAGAAGGTTTCTCCCTTTGTTACAGAGAAACCTAGTCTAGTTAATATTAAAGTATCACTAGACATCATCTTCCAGCTATAAAGAAGAAGGTAATTCATCACAATGAACAAAATATCCAGACATGGATTCAAGAACTACTGATTTAATCATCCCTTCTAACTGAATAACCCATATAACTGTTAAGTTTCCATTTTCACAGTCGAAGTGCAATAAGTGAAAATTACAACCTACAAATGGAGAAAGAGACTATTTTGGTGATACTACCAGTGACTGAAAATGCAGGAGTTCCTTGCGTATTATGCCATTCCTCCTCAATCACTCAAATACAAAGACACACATGCACACACACACACACACACACACACACACACCCACACACACAAAAGCAAAATCCAAATCAAACTGAAATACAAAACAAATTACTAAATGGGAACCAAATGCAATTTTACTTCAGTTTGGTTAAGTTTCTATGTCAATTTATGATACTATATATTGTAATATAACACATTAAAATAAAGGACCACCTGATCAACCAAAAGGGTATGTCTACATCATTTGGGAGAGAAAGCCTCTCCCAAGTCCCAAATGATGTTAAACTAAATACAAATATGTAAAGTTTCATGCTTGTTTGTTATTTCAGATTACTTGGTTTGGTTTTTAGTTTTAATATACTTCTTAAAATTCGGTTTGGTTTCCAGTTTTCACATACATGCTTTTATTCAAATCAGTTTTCATTTTCATTTGATTCAATGGAAGCCTTAATCATAAGCCAAACCAACATAGTTTGGTTTTTTCACTTTTCATAATACAACCAAATTAGAGAAAAAATAAATAAACGAACCAAGTTTTTTGGTTTGGTTTGTTTGGTTTTTGGTTCAGATTGAACCAATTAACAGCCGTATCATCTATTTCCATTCCCCTTCCCATGAAATATTTGTGTGACTGAAAATTGATTCAATTGTTCTCTCAAGTCCCAAACTCAATCTTCCATGGATTTTTTGTTCCTAAGATCCTCTACATATCTACTTCTTGCAGCCATTCAAATCCTTATTTTTCTGTTAAAAAGGATATCCAAGAGGGATATCCTAATATTTTGGAAATTAAACTTAATTCTAAGCATATGTCGTTCAATAGTTAAGAAATGATGCTTTTAACTATCAGTTCTATGAGCTCTATAATTATATTTTGACGCCTTTGAATAGCAATATATATATTACAGAACAACAATAATATCAGTGGCCTTGGAAAATATGCAAATTATAGTCAGTAATTTTTTTTAGGTCATGATTACCCGATTCTTGAATGGAACACGAAGAGTTTGAGCTTCTACACCACGGAAAAGTCTTAAATCCATGCCATGACTATCAACACCAATCAGATTCTCTCCCTGCAAGGAAGAGAATACTTGTGAATGTTATTTATGTATTTTAGTTTGTAGTGAATAATTCCTCCTCGTTTTTTCAAAGAAATTATATTCAAGTTCGATTCCATTCATGTGTCGGCATCTGAATTGGCATGCTTGTTTGACAACAAACATGTTAATAGTGTGGTATGAGAAGGACAACTTGTGAATAATGAATTGGTTGTTCAATTTTATATGTTATATCTCATCCTGTATTTTTATAGGTTATCAATGCTTTCGGAGCGTGTCTTATAAAAACACAACAATTATCGAGTAGCCGCAAAGTCACCAGGCATTATTGCCTGACATATGTTTCCGTAAGTACTTTTTGTAACAGCACTAGTAGTCATTAGCATATTTCCAATTGTTGTTTTTTAAGTCCACACTAATGAATAAAATTTATTTTTATATATTATACAGGATTGGATAATGAATCCTAATCGTGGTTCTCTCGAAGCCTTGCGCCCTTACTTCGATCCGCAGCGACTAGGGTATTCAGTGGTTAAATGCAATCTGGTAAGTTTCTTGGGATGCAATGGATTGTGCCAACTTCACAATCAATTTGTTTTATATTTGTTATGCTTTTATCCTTACTTTAGCAGAGTCTTTAATGGGTTTTCCTTATAAGATTGTCTTACTTGTATGTAGATATTTGTTCCCTTGCATCTCCGCAATCATTGGTTTCTTTAAGTTCTAAACCTAGCAGAGTGCAGAGTAGATGTGCTTGACTCATACGATGGGACATATCGTGCGGGCCATAAGTCTTTAATTTCGAAACAGGTGATTTTTTTATTAATGAAATTTTCTAATAACATTTACAACAATTATGATATTGACACTCGCTTCGTCACTTGTAGACCAAGTCCATGGAAGATCTCTTACGTTTCTTTGGAGGTGATGATGACCTTGCACTTTTACACTGGGAGTTGCGTCATGTTAATGTCCCACACCAAAGCAATGGGTAAGCCATTAGGTTAGTTTCGATAATTACCTATGTTAGCTTCTAACATTCATGTCATTATATACCGTTAGGTATGATTGTGGTGTCTTTATGATGCAATTCATGGAGGTGTGGGATGGCAACAACTTGTCTAAATCATTTGATCAGGTGCGTATATAACTTTAATGATTTTTTATTGGAATATAGTAAGCAATTACTTCGCTAGTAACACACAAGTACGGCTTCTATGAATTCAGAGTAATATCGCATACTTTAGGGATAAGTTCCTTGCTCACTTGATTATGCATCCTTCAAACCAAGTGCGGGACATCATCCTATCTAAGGCAGCCAACACAAATCAGGAGGATACCAATGTGGATGATGAATAACTTGCTTGAGTTGTCGGCCACAGATTAGGGGAAGAAGATGAAGAGGTAAGACCTATCTGTCACATGTTCAATAACATGATTCTTTGAAACTAATCTCCGCTATGTATAATGCGAGGCACCCCCTTGGTACCAGTCCATTATAGTGTTTATTAGTTGACTTGTTTAATGGTGGCAGTCCATTCTTAAACCCTTAGTTACCATGCATAAACTGAGGATTATATCATGTTTACTATGATTGCGAGATCTTTTATGCTATGTTTTTTTAGGCACAAATCCCATGTCTCTTGAGGTGTGAACTTTCCCTACAGCTTAAGGTCTAAGTTGCACTTATGAGCAAATCCAGTTGTCAAAATTCATCTGTTTGGATTTCTTGGGCTGTTCTAGCTTAGCTTAATTGGAATGGGGTAATCCAAAAATGGGATACGGGTTCTTGGTACACTATTTGTGTACCTGTAGTTATGTTTATTAATTCATAGTCCCATAAAATTCGTACTTATTGATTTAAAAAAAAATATTCATCTGTTTGGCTAATGTGGCTTATGCATCATATTTTTAGACTAATTTCTCATTATCATTAGGTTTGTAATTTTTCTACAACTTAAGGTCTCAGGTCCACTCATGGGCAAATATATTAGTTGTGAGAATTCATATGCTTGGCTAATGAGGTTTATGCTATACGTTTGAAGGCTTACAACAGGTGCTAGGTGTGCAGTGCGTGCTTTGCTACAGCTCAAGGTCTTAGGTATACTTGTTAGCAAAACTGCACTTCATGGTTATCCTCATAGGATATTTTCATGCCTTTTTCCTCCAAGTATGCTTTGAGATTTATGCCTGATATACGTTTTACAAAATTAGTTGTGATAAATATAAATGGATAGAGCTTTATATATCTTTCCTCACTGTTGTTTATGCTTTTATGCAATTAATTCATTATTTCTTTGAGACACTAGTTCTAGATACAGATAAGATCCCACAAATTACTGGAATTTTAGTTATTCTCTCTGATTCAATTGTGGAATCTCATGGTCCTATAAAATGAATGAGCAACAGCCAAAGTGTATATACCTCATTTTGAAAGCCCTATTAGAAAGCTGGTGGTTGTGGTGCTACAGCTAGGCAAAAATCAATAAGTCCACTAGAACTTCATTTGGAATAAAAATGAAGTTGATAATCATAAATTTCTGATCTTGTGGTTCATTTAGAAGTTGTTATTATTTTTAGTATAACTTTGTTGATGAAGCTATTTGTTTTTCCGTAGACCAGTATATGCGAGTGCCGGTCTTATCACTTCTAAGATATACGCTTTTAGTGGTTTCCTGCCTGCACTTTAGAAGGAAACCCTGTTGGTCAAATTACTTCTTTTATCATGGCATTAAAGGCATACTCCACTTACTTTTCTTTGTAAAGGGACCATCTAGGCTATACATATTGTGAGCAATATACCAGGTGATTTTCTGTCTAGCTGCTGAAATACCTATTATGATTTAAATTGTAGATATCCGCCCATGACATTAATTGTTCTATCACTAAGGTCTTTTCTAACGAAGTAAATCGAAACTTGCAGTTGGGGGCCTCCTAAATGCTACTTTTGGAAATGCAACGGAGTTGATAATATCAATTTATGCACTGAAAAGTGGAATGATACGTGTTGTTCAGCAGTCATTACTAGGCTCAATCCTTTCAAGGTTTAGCAGCTTTATTATGCCCATAGCATATGCTGCATATCTTGTTTTTCAGCTAAAGAGTCACAAGAAGCGATATGCATCTGTTAGTGAGGTCAATCTTTATTCATGCTTTTCAAAATGCTATCATATTCTATTAATAAATATTTCTATTTGGATGATAAAATGCTGTAATTTATCTCTCTAATATCACTTTCTGCTTATATAAGTAGGTTTCAACTAGCTTTTTGTGAACATTTCATTTGTTATAGAATAGTTGTATTTTTTTTCTAGTCTCCTATTGGCAGATAATTTACCATGTTTTTCAATACCTCTTTTGCCATCGTGTATACACTTGTAACTTAGCATCGATTTAACATTGTATGTCCCTTTTGATTTTCCACTTTTGTAATATATCGTGAAATTTTTTATTTTTACTTTGCTCACCTTCAGACTGAAGGCAACTCAGATGATGAAGAAGATCTTGAGATATCCAAGTGGGAATCAATAATATGGCTATCAGTTTTGACAGTTTGGATTTCTGTTTTGACAGTTTGGATTTCTGTTTGGCTGTTCTATCGTTTTTACACAAACCTCTTCCTGTGGTTCTATTTCTTGTGGTTTTTGTTTTCTTTAGGTTGTTAAGCTGCGAATGCTTCACCCTGAGAAATTTGTGAAACTTGGAATTGATCCTCCCAAGGTTGTTCTCTGCTATGGTCCTCCTGGAACCGGAAAAACTCTCCTTGCTAGAGCTGTGCCCAACAGGACGGATGCTTGTTTCATTCGCGTTATTGGAAGTGAGCTTGCACAGAAATATGTTGGTGATGGGGCAAGTTTTGATGAAGGCTTGCATTGTCTTTTTTGATGAAGTAGATGCCATAGGCAGTGCACGTTTTGATGACGATGTAGGTTGAGACAATGAAGTTCAGGGCACAATGCTTGAAATTGTGAATCAACTCGATGGATTTGATGCTTGTGGAAATATTAAAGTTCTAATGGCAACAAATAGGTCAGTTCACTTTGTCTTACCTTTGCATTTGGCTTGAAAACCTATAGTTTTTGTATCTTGCTACTTTCTATTGCACACACAGGTGCACCACCCAAGCATGTCAACTTGCTGATTTTCAAGCACTCATATGTGTGAGTGCATGTCAACTTGATGGGTCAATATGTTTTTTGTTAAGTGACTTATCTGCCAATACTTGGTTTGATTTGAATTGCATTTGCGGCATGTACATTGGAAGTCCATAAAAATTCAAGGAATAACATATGAAATTGTATGACATGTGTGTATTGTTAGAGAGATTAATAATGTTGAAAATAGAAGTTGTTGCATAAATGATCTAAGTTGTAAAATTGTTGGTTGAGTTAACCTGGTTTCCTAATAGATGATCCTGTTATAACATGCCAGCCCAAAATTCTGCACCCCATGGAAACTACAAGATCACCCTGAGGCTGCTATTTGTTGGGATGGTTAAGTGATTATCTATTGTTACGAAATGGGTAAGTACCTGTTTGATATGGATAGCTCATAAATGCTTTGGTTTGATGGTGAACTTGGTATGTTTAATGTTTAGATTAATAAATATTTAATAATTTTGATAAGTTTTTAGAATTTTCTTCTTATTATTTTTAAAGCATGCATTTTCTAACAAATTTTAGTTTATTTATTTCTATTATTTTTTATGTTAAGAAATGAGTTTATAGTTAGTTAATAATCTAATTAGATGGATTATTTTTTTGGAAGTTGAGCTTTTTAATGATACAGTGAATGTTGCACTACAAGTCTACAACTTGTCAACACTCATACAATTAATTTTCAGGTTCTCTTTCCGTATGATGAATTTGTTAAACTTTTCAACTGGGACAAGCCTGGATTTCCACCTTGTGGCCTTATAAATTGCGGAAACAGGTCCATTCGCACATCAATATTTTGTTATACTATCATTTGCTTAAATATTTTCTACCGGTTTGGATGCTATAAAACATATTTTTTCATTTTTGATCATCTACTTGTGGCATTCACTTTGCAGTTGCTTTGCGAATGTTGTTTTACAATGTCTTTCGTGCACTCGGCCACTTGTAGCATATTTATTGGAGAAAGGCCATCGGAGAGCATGTAAACATGTAGCCATTTATGGTTTCCTCTGTCTTTTGGATGGAATCTCAAACAATTTCTAACATCTGTTGTTTATTCTTCAGGCAGGAGGAATGACTGGTGCTTCTTATGTGAGCTTCAAATCCATTTGGAGAGATCAAGCCAAAGTCAGCATCCCTTTTCACCAATTAGTATTCCTTCTAGATTACCACACATGGGTGGAAACCTTGGCTTTGGGAAACAGGAAGATGCTCATGAATTCACGAGGTTCCTTTTCTTGCTTGTATATGAATCTATGATTGGGATTTACTATTTGTTTGTGGCATTGTTTTATGAGACAGGATTTCATATGCCTTTAAGTTAGTTATACGTTCTTTAAGTTTCCATTCAAGGGTGTGGTGATTGATAATCGTACTGATTTTGTAGGTTTGCAATTGATACAATGCAATCAGTATGCCTTGATGAATTTGGGGGAGAAAAATCACTACATCGTAGCTCTCAGGAGATGACACTTATTCAACATATATTTGGTGGTTACGTCCGGTCTCAGGTTAAACCCTAAATTTCTCGAACTCTATGATTTTGCTTGGTGAGGTGTTGATTAGAATTTTCTTGAATTCTATGATTTTTCTTATTTGAGTGTTACTTTGTTCCTTTCCATTTTCATGTGGTGAAAGAATAAAGATTTTACAAGGCATGTAATCTGTAAGTGGAATGAATTCATGCAAGTTAAATATTAAGGGTGCTTGTAAGTGGAATGAATTCATGTCTTTCCCACTTCCAAACAACAAAGGGCAATATGGACACCATCTATAATAATAGGAATTTGAAGTCATATATTTAGAGATTCACTCAAAGGTTCAAGACTTTCTAAACAATAAAAGTAAACAAAATTGCTTCTACTAGAATATGTAGTAAAAGAGAGAGTTCTAGAGGAGAAGAGTGATGAGAGTTCTAGGGAAACCACCACTGTTTGACAAGATCAGTTAGGCTCCTTAGAAAAATTCAATTCAATCCAATAAAGCCCAAAATAAAAGAGCTAATAGATCCTGCTGGCTCAAATGAATCTGTGAATGGTCTATAGTTTGTCCACCTGTGAGACAAAGCAAACATCCATTAGGTGAGATTGTTAGAAGTTTCCTCTTCCTTTGGAGGTTACGAAGGGTATTAATGTCATTATGAAGTGCGGTCCAAAGGAAAGCTTTAACTCTAGGAGGACCTGGGGCAAATAAAATGGAGGAGGGAGGAAAAGGAGGCTGCACATTCCTAACAGAAGTACAAGGATATAGAAATATGGAACTTGTAGTGAAATAACCGTGAGGTGATAAAGTCCAAAAAAATAGATTGGGTTGGGAAGATACCAGGAAAACAATATTGACTTCTTTCAATATTGAACAAAGCTCTTGCACATCCGCTGGATGAACATCATGTCAAAAAGTGTCACTACTGTTCACTTAGATATTGTTTCTAACGGACAGTTGGTCCCAGGTCATTTGTAGTTGCTCGCTGTTCACCTTCAACAAAATATTAGTTTAAATTTTGTGTAAACTAAATATTTAAGTCACTTTTCAACTTCAACAACACTGTGACAACACCACCCCCTCCCCTCTTCCTCTTCTTTCTCTCTTTCCTCTATGATCTGGTTTTGTAAATTTAAATTTGGACAAGCCCTATGAGCCGTTAGCAATTTTTCCTTGTTTTCCTTGGTTTTGTACATTCTCTCCTCTCCTCCCTATTCTTTTAACTTCAGCTTGTATCCTTGTTAATGTGTGTATAAACTGTCAATGTGTTTTCTACATTTTTTCCCCTCAAAATTTTACTGCCATCTGGTTTGGTTTGTGTGTTTTTTTTGGGTTCAATAAAATACACTGGGGTTAAATGATATGCTAAATTTCTGGACATGTGCAGGTTTTTTTTTCTTCTAACTTATTTAGCATCAGTATAATTTTCTTTTTTACCCAAAATATAATATCTGTGATGCTATTCTAAAATGTTGAATTAATTATTCTGTTTCGAACTATTGTATATAACATAATTAGCATGCTGTAGACAAGGCTGGTTTAATGTAGGTTTTTTTGTGGTCCCCTTGTCACCTGGGTGAGTGCCTAATCAGCCAGGTGACAGTTAAGTATATTTCTAGACTCACCTTGGCAATTTGAAAACATCACAAATTTGCAATACAACATCAACCACATAGAAAGTGTTGGTTGTGTAACAAATAAAATGTGATCTGCCTAAATCTGAATGTATCCAACCATGTTCACTGAGCTATTCAATCTTTCAAACCAGGCCTCGGTTATTACTTGAACCTGTTTAGTGATTTCTTCAACAGGCATGCCTTCCCTTTACTACTTGGAGATTGGAATTCAGATGGAGGTCTCATATATTGCCCTGCCAGAAAATCTCATTGAACATATCCATATTTCACATAGAATTGATGAAGTTGTCATGAAAAATATAGCTCCACTATAAGTCCTGTTATTGAGTCCATGTTTGCCTTTGGTGCAAATATCTCCCAATACTTAATTTTTTGATGATTAATTAAAGCTTCCATTAAAAGAAATAAGATAATAAGGAGTTAGGTACAAACTGTCACCTATCTGGGTGGGCGGCTATTGCTCGAGTATATTATGTCTAACAACTTGTTTTTTGTTATTTAATGCAGCCCACTTAATTTGGTCTTTTCATATAGGTAACAATTTCATCGGTGGCAGTTGGTTTCGGCATATCAAAACCAGAGCATGTGAAACAGGTTTGTTGTAACATATAACTCAATGTTTACTATATTGAAGTCATATTGATTCATTTGAGAGATCTGTCACCAATTCCTTCTTTTTTTGCTCATTCCAGATAGCGGGATGGGGAGCTGCTAGTGTGATTGTTGGTATTGCGGCAGTGAAAATACTAGGGGAAGCAAAATCTCTAGAAGAAGGGTTAAAGCCAATGGCTTCACTTTGAAAAGTACTTCTTAGAACATGGCAAGTTGTCGAAAGTTTTTGTGCCATCCTTTTATGCATGACAATGAATAAGAATAACTTTATTGTGTTAATTTTTAATTTTTTTAAACTTTAGCATGTATCCCAATCCGTTCCAGAAATAAATGAATATTGGAGTGCAAGGGATAAAGAATTTATTAATATTTCTATGTTGGGTAGGAAGTGATGCTAAGATCTCATAGCTGCCAAGAACATACTATAAAGAGTGTATTTTTTGGGTATCTATATTATTAGAGAGTGTGTTATTACAAAGCTAGAACAAAGATTTTTGGCATCACACCTTCTATTGTCCAGGTACAGAAATGGGGAAAAACTGAAAAAAAAGGGCTCACTTTGATTTATCCACTAATTGGAAATTGAATTCAGGATTCTATTAACTTTCTTGCTAGCCAAATTTTAGGCTATCAAATTCTGGAATATCAAACGTATCACACAAAAAGAGCCCTGTTACAGTATCGAGATTAACTGATCTTTTAACTGTCGCAAAGGTTAAAGTTAATTGCAAAAATAATAATTGGATATACAGATTTAAAAAATTAAAAAAAAAGAGCTTATACAGTCCTCTATTGCATTGTTACAAGTCCTCACAACCCCTGTTACAAGTTTTCACAAGCCAAGTTACAAGTCCTCACAAGCCTTGTTACAAGTCCTCACAACCCCTGTTACAAGTCCTCACAAGCCAAGTTACAAGTCCTCACAAGCCCTCTTACAAGTCCTCACAAGCCCTCTTACAAGTCCTCACAAGCCAAGTTACAAGTCCTCACAAGCCCTGTTACAAGTCCTCACAACCCCAGTTACAAGTCCTCTCAAGCCCTGTTACAAGTCCTCACAAGCCAAGTTACAAGTCCTCACAAGCCCTGTTACAAGTCCTCACAACCCCAGTTACAAGTCCTCCCAGCCCTGTTACAAGCCAAGTTACAAGTCCTCACAAGCCCTGTTACAAGTCCTCACAAGCCAAGTTACAAGTCCTTACAAGCCCTGTTACAAGTCCTCACAACCCCTGTTACAAGTTTTCACAAGCCAAGTTACAAGTCCTCACAAGCCATGTTACAAGTCCTCACAACCCCAGTTACAAGTCCTCACAACCCCTGTTACAAGTCCTCTCAAGCCCTGTTACAAGTCCTCGCATGTGTAAGGATTTTGGAAAAATCAAGTACGACGTTTTTTGAGCGAATTCCGCTCGCTCGAGCGTCAAGGGTTTAAACTACCTCAGAAAAGCCTAGGGTGGCGGTTTGGGTGCGATTTACCCTCGCTCGAGCGTCAACGCTTAGGTAATCAATACTCAGAAAAGCCGAGAGTGGCGGTTTTGGACCGATTTCGGCTTGCTCGAGCATCCAGGCTTAATTCTACATTATCAGAAAAGCCCAGGGTGGCGGTTTGGGTGATTTGCACTTGCTCGAGCGTCAATGTTTAGGTAATAAAAACTCAGAAAAGCCCAGGGTGGCGGTTTTGGGTTGATTTAAGCTCGCTCGAGCGTCAATGCTCAAGACTACAATCTCAGAAAACCCGAGAGTGGCGGTTTGGGGGCGATTTGTGCTCGCTCGAGCATGAAGGTTAGGTAATCAATACTCAGAAAAGCCAAGAGTGGCGGTTTTGGGCCGATTTGGGGTCACTCGAGCGTCAAGGCTTATGACTACAACCTCAGAAAACTCGAGAGTGGCAGTTTGGGTGCGATTTGTGCTCGCTCGAGCGTCAAGGTTAGGTAATCAATACCCATAGAAGCCGAGAGTGGAGGTTTTGGGCCGATTTGGGCTCGCTCGAGCGTCAAGGCTCAATTTTTAGAAAACCCAGATTGGAGGTTTGGGGGCGATTTCCGCTCGGTCGAGCGTCAACGCATAACTAATAGAAACGCAAAATAACAGAGAGTGGCGGTTTTGGGCTTGCTCGAGCGTCAAACTAAAAACAAAAACTAATACGATTAAAACCCTAAGGACATTCGCGCAACGCTTTACTTCACATCGCGACGTTTCACTGGAAGTTACAAGTCCTCTCCTTCCTTCCAAGTTTCACTTCCATTCATCTTCCAAGTGTTTGAGCTTCAATCCGTAGGTCTTTGAAGTTGTTGGGATCGTATTTAGGGCATATTCGTGGTCGTCCCAGGTATGTGGAGATGTCTCTCTCTATTTTTTTTTGTTTGTGTTTTCGATCTTTTCGTTTTGCTATGGTTATACATTATCCAACTTGAGTAGGGTGATGCATAGAGAACGATCGAGCATGTCCACGCGATTTGTCTGGTTATAACTTTTGTTTACAACTTCTTCGTCTTGAAAGCATTGAGTGGTGTTCTGGTATCATGCTCTGTTAAAATTTTTTTTTCCGTCTTCATGATGTTCAAATGGGTATATTGCGTGTGTACATGTTTCAATATATGAGGTTGTGTGCACTAAATAACAGACATGTCCAATTTTGCAATTGTGCTAGGTAAAATAAAAGGAATGTGTTAGCACTTGATTTTTGCACCCCCAAAATGAAAAAAATGAAAAGTCAAACTAAAAGTCAAACCCTGAGGGGGTCAAAAAATTGACTTTTTTGATTCAAGTAAATTTGGCCCTCAAACTTCATCTCATTAAAAAGAGCATTTCAACATGGTTCCAACGCAACTGAGTTTGCTAGAATCATAATCCAGATGAGAAAAATATGAGCTAGTCAAACTTTTGGGGAGCAAAAAGTTGACTTTTTGCTCGACCCCAATTCAGCTGCCAAACTTGATCCCAATCGAAAGGTGGTTTCGAGCCGGTTCCAATGACACTAATTTTGCTGAAATCGTACACCGGACGAAGAAGTTATGGGCAGTTGAAGTTTCAGAAAAACTGCCTATGTGGCAAAAAGGCAGCAAAAAATGGAATAAACCAATAAAATAAATGTGTTTATTAATATTTTAATAAAGGGAATCTCGTTTTATAATAAAATAATCAGAAAAATCAAACAAAATCTGCAAAAAATCAAATTGAATAAAGTTTTGAAATCCAAACATTTTAAAAACGTGCTGGACCGTATTTGAAATACAGCCAGGCTTCTAGGAGAGGACGCGCGTCACTGTACGGCGGGACACGTGTCCTGTACGGCTGATTCTGCGAGTTGCAAATGTGCGTTTTTCACCTGTATTAGAAGTACGAGCAGAGCACGCCCGTATTTAAAGTACGGGCAAGGCATGCCCGTATTTTAAATACGGGCACGCGCCTTTTTGCCTATAAATAGAGAGCGCCCCCCCCCCCCCCCCCCCTCATTTGGACAAGCCTGATCCCTTGGCCGATTCCCCCTTCCTCCCCTAATGTTCCCATGACAAACTTTTGCCCAAATGCTGCCACCCCTAAACCCAAACCCATTTTGTTCCCAAAATACCCCTGTCTCACTAAAACCATGTCTAAACCTTCTCTAATCTTCCTTTGAACATAACCACCTACTGAATCCCTTACAAACCCAACTTTAGAATCTTTGGAGGACGCGGAAGCCCTGCCAAATTCGCCGGGGAAATCATCACTAGCGAAAACCATATTGTAAGTATGTTAGATGTTATAATGTGACATTATCACTAATGTTTTCAATTTCAATTCCTTTTCTAGTCTATTTTAAATACTTTTAATGTTACTAACTCAGTTGCTGTTTTGAGTACCATGAGAAGATGGTATTAAAAGGTTGATCATTACAAGAAAGGAGAAAAAAGAAAGTGTCTATGGAAAACTTTGATTAACTAATCAAATAACCCTTTTTAAGTCTTTGACATGGAAGGATTGAACCCTTCTTGAGGCTAAGTGAGTTCCTTGTAATTTCCCACTTCCCCCCTCCAAAAGATGATCATGGATCATCCAAAAGATGCTGGTTTTCATGTTAAAAGAGGAAGAAAGAAGAAGAAGGCCTTTTAGGCCAAAAGAAGAAAGGGAAGGACTTTGAAGAATCTGGAATCCCAACTGAAGCTACCGGAACACCTGAGAAGGCCACGGAACTGATCTCAAGCAGAATCGGCAGCAAAAATGCAAAATTAGCTGCGCCCGTAAACTCAGAACGGTCCGGGCAGGCCCGTGTTTGTTTCACGGGCGAGCCCAAACCGGATTTTATTTACGGGCAAGAGCAGCCCGTATAGCAAACACGGGCCAGTGTAAATATAACTTAAAAAATCTAATTTTTGTCCCAGTTGGACCTACTCCGACCCGAATCGGCTTGACCCGACCTTATAAGGCTATTTGGGCTATTTTAGCCCATTAGTAGACTATGGGCCTAGATGGGCCCACCAAGACCCCCCTTGGGCCCACTTGAGTGGCCCACATTTTGACTGGCCCATACCAGGCCTGTTTTCAATAAACAGGCCTAGGCCCCTTGACCCTTGGCTAATGGGCCAAATCCAATCCCATCAAGTCCAAATAAAAAATGTAAATAAATAAGGTTTAACAAATAACCAAATGGGTTACCCGATAACCCAACTGGGCCCAAGGCCCAACCATGGCAATCCGCGGGTCTTCCAACGGGACCCGGGTCCGACCCACTTTACTAAATAAAAAGATAAAATCAAAGTAAAAGGGACCCACACCTTCAGAGGGCCCCGCCAGACCCAATAAACAGCATATCGATCTAGGAAGAGTGAGATAATTGACTCATAAACTAGGGAGACCCGAGGGACCCGTTAGACCGACGGGGCGGGCCGGGGTGTCTTAGGGCTTTCCCCGGACGTAACCGAGGACTTAGCTAGAAGTCTGAAAAGCCGCAGACCAGACTTAGACCTGGATAGGGCAAACACCGTGTCTGCCTGCACCTCTCAGGCAGTGGCAACTCCGAAAGTTCCGAGGCACGCACGAAACCCTCCATGTGCACCTCATGTGCGATCTAGGCCCCAGATTTAGGTGTGCACAGAATGCCTCCATAATATACAGCAACATTAACAATAAGAAGTAAACATCCCTTATGACCTAAATTTCCAGTGAACAACTGCAAGTTAAAGAAAATTGTTGGATTTCTATTGATTGGTCTCTCGCTGCATGTTTGGTAATTGAGGGTTAAGGCCCTGACGTCCTTAACTAGGTGTAAATGTAATTGCTCCTTTTTCTTCAATGAAATCTATCATTTCTGTTTCTGTTGGTAAATCTCCACTAAAGTGGTCGGAAAATTTGGAAGTTACATTTACCTACAAGGAAACACTATTCTTTTTATGTCATTTATACTCCTACAATTGTTGAAATAGTAATTACATTAAATATCTTACATAAAGTTTGGTAAAAGTGCTATAATCATTTTTGTACCAGATAGCCAGTAGGCTAACATCTTATGAGTATTAGGACAGGCCGTTCAGAGGGGCTACTCCTTATGGGTATGGGTAGCCTTTCTTTACTTATGGATAAGCATTATCAATTTCCAGAAACCCACTTCCTGAAGTTTGCATCTGTCATTGCATTATTCCACCGTGAATGAGGGGAACTTGACAACATTATGTTATAGCTACTAGAGTGTCTAAATGATATAAACATTAATATTTCCTAGATATATGTGGTCTTTTAATTAGTCCAGTAGCATGTACATTCTTACTTATTTGACTCAATGAGAGTTGGGACAACTGCTTCATACTTTGACATCCTATGAATTTCTAGTTTGAGGAGACTGTGAACCTTTTCTTTCCTATTATGCACTTGCTTCATACTTTTACATCCTATGCCAATGTTCTTTTTACAATTACGTACATGCATCTTTTATTAATTGTTTTTACAGGATGTTGTTCTAAATTTTTTTTTGCAGATGCCTAAAAGATGCAAAACCACCGGTGGTTCTAGGTCTAACACAAAACCTCCTCCAGTAGACGAGTTAGTGTTTTTAGACCGCCATGCACAAGGTAGGTTTCGCGATCACCTTCACAACCGGCCTCTTCTGTTAGAGCGGGAGGTAATAGTCAAAGAGCTTGATCCCACTATAACTTCTGTTTTTACTTCTAGGGGTTGGACTCCTATGCTCAAAGATCTTACACCTCCTCAACCCATCATAGTTCGGGAGTTCTATGCAAACATACATGGTTGGTCCAATAGTCCTCCAGCATTTTCCATGTATGTTCGAGGTCAAACATTTTCGATCACCCCTGATATCATTTCTCAAGTACTAGAGATACCCAGAGTGATTGAGCCTAGATATCCTTATAGTGAAACAGACATCGCATCACCTCATGAGATGGCATCTTTTGTGCGCAACAGTACAACGTATTTCCGTGGAACCCATCTAGTGGTTGATAATCTTCCAACTCCTCGGTCG
Source organism: Buxus sempervirens (assembly GCA_947561395.2). NCBI lineage: Eukaryota > Viridiplantae > Streptophyta > Magnoliopsida > Buxales > Buxaceae > Buxus > Buxus sempervirens. The sequence continues at coordinate 25,084,147 of OX387194.1, read as the reverse complement.
GTTATTCTTCGGATTATGAGCACCAACATATCCCCGGTGGCTCATTTACATACTCTCCCACTCCAGAGACTTCAGTTCTTTTATGCATTACTCCAAGGTCATTCAATAGACCTCCCTTCGCATAGAATTTCTGCGATGCTACGTATCGCAGAGCACATCACCAGGAAGCGAAAACTGATTTTCGGTTGCCTCATTACCCGATTCCTGCACGGACTTGGAGTCATAATTCCATAAATTGAGCACCCTATAGTGCTTCCACCTCCTATTGGGCCTACCACCGTAGCACAGAGTGTTGCTCATTCTACTGCCGCTACTCGATTAACTGCTCCTCGTCGACCTTGTGAAGCAGCTTCCCAGGCAGGAACCTCCCATGCTGGTTCTTCTTCGGCTGCTGCTTCATTTGATCCATCTTCCGTTATGGAATATTTGCGAAGGATTCATGCAACCCAGCAACAATCGCACGCAGAACTATTGCTGATTCGATCTACTCAAGAGACGCATAGCCGTCAGCTTTCAGAGGTACAAGAAGCAGTGGCTCAACTTCAATTGTCTCTTGACCAGGATCAAGAGGATGAAGATGAGGATGACGATGAGGACGAAATTGAGAAAGACTAAAGCAGGGAGGGGAAACGAATTTTTGTTATTGGCCGTGGGCTTCATTTGATAGCATTGTGGCTGAATGTTGTATTTTTTGATATGTATTTAAGGTTGTACTCCCTTAGTGGGTTATTTCTTAGAAAGAACGCTCCACTAATGGTAGTTCTTACAATGCTTGCTTTAGAGTTACAATTTATATTTCCCTTAACTTACCTTGCTATTGTGATTGCTAACTTTTATAAAAATATTTTTATTTCTTCGATGCCTAACCTATCTCTTGTCTCCCTTCACAAGTCTCTAATCCCTCTTTTGCAAGTCCAAGATTGAATCAGAAATCTTTAGGATCAATTGTGGTTGCTGGTCCCAAATCAAGCTCAGTATAGGGTTCTCCTTAGAGCTATAAGTTTTACTCGAACCGCCCAAAACCCACCCAACCCAACCCAAATAATAGCTGGATCCAAGGTTTTAGTTCGGGTTTGAGTTTGGTCGGTGCTTAATTTTAAGCCCAAACTTGAGCATGGGTTAGGCTAAGCTGTCACTTTACAGTCCAAAAAGACTGTCTATAAAAACCAAGGTTAAATGTAGCTACACTTGGAACCCTTCTTCTCCACTCCATTCTTCCAAAACCACGCTTATTCCTTGTTCTTTAACTTGATTCTTCCGTAGATCTATCATGAGTCCAATGCTCTCATCTTCTTCTTTGACCCCTATTGGCGTAGCAACCTCTCCTAATGGTGGCTCCTTTGCTACAAATACAATCAGGCGATGCCGCATCAGGACATTGACTTACAAGAACGATGAGAAGGACAACAACCTGTGAATAGGTATGGATTTTCTTTTTCCTTTTTAAGAAGCCATAAAAATCGCATGCCCAGTCTTTTATAGCGTAGCTACTTCATCATGCCTATTCACTTGCTTCTTTCCTTTTTAAAGTGTAGATGGTCATTCTTATGACCATTCTCAACATGTCCTGTATGCACTGAAGCACCTTTAGACACCTTGTAACACACCAAATCTGGGTCTTTTTTTATTTATAATATTTTTTTGTTGACTCGGATCAAGGCATTAATTCGTGGTACATCACAATCAGCTCAAAAGGTAGATAATAAAAGAACGAAGATTTATTAGAGTGCTAAGAAGCTTAAATTACTCATTAGAATCAGAATCTTACTACTATATCAAATATTCAATTAACAGGGCAAACTACAACTTAACTAATTCCCAAAACTTAACTAAATCACCTACTAATATTTTAGGAAAATAAAAACACCTACATCAAAATGCTACTCTTGACTTCTGGATATTCTACACTTCAAGCCCACTATCAAATTAACCCAAGGTGTCCTCTCCAAGATCACCCGAAATAAAACATTTTAAAGCAAGGGTGAAAATAAAATCTCAGTAAGTAGCAATACGCATGCAAGAAAACAGTTTATATATCCTTTAAAAACCTTCCATGAGTTGCAAAACAATATCACAAATATCGTCAAATCAAGGAGATAGAGCTGTATAAATCAAATCTAAAATTTTCCCCAAATTAATACAAATAGTTTTTCCTAAAACAATTCATCATTCTAAATCATGTCATATTGGTATTTTTTTTTCAAAACCATTCTTATAAAAAATATGGCTAAATCGATCAATCAATTGAAAAACAAATCATATATAATCAGTAATAAAGGCTCGCCTTCAGGTAGTAGCCTACCTCTACTTTAGGATGTAAACACATAGTATCCACACCTCCTCCAGAGGAGAATGCACATCACTAAGACCACAGGCACCCCCTGCAGGAGATAACATAACTCAACCATAGAAAGTGAACACATGGCACCTACATCTACCACAAGAGATAGCTTCATCACCCTCAAGTGGTAACTCACACACCCATCTACCATGTGGGATGCAATCCCGTAGTAATCACATTTCCCCTACATGAGGTAACACGTCTTTCCCGCAGGAGGTAACTCACACGTCTCCCCTATGGCATGCAATCATATTATGATTACATCTCCCCCACAGGAGGTCTCTCCCCTTCAAGATGCAATCCAATTTGGACTACATCTCCCCCACAGGAGGTAACACATCTTATCCGCAGGTGGTAACATGCACATCTCCCCTGTAGGATGCAATCACATCGTGATTACATTTCCCCCATAAGAGGTAACCCATCTCTCCCGCAAGAGGTAATCAAATCTCATCCGCAGATGGTAAACAAATCTCACATTGCCATCATGGTCTATAAATCATTCCATGATACATGGAAGAGCATAAATCCATAATTCATATCTCGCATATAGATAAAGTAGTTTGTTCAAGACTTGAATCATGTCTAAACAATATGATTTACAGATGTAGAAATCAACCAGATCGATTTTTTTTTAAATAACCGAAAACCCTATTTTATTTTCAAATCAGACAACCAATTTGCAAACAAACTTTAATCATTCTTCAATTTGTTTAAAACACAAAAGAATTATTTAAACAATTGAACCCCCCCTAAAATTATTTGGTTTAGATTTTTAAATCCATTTTAAAATCATTTTGTTATGAAATAACATTTAATTTGGTGCATAATCAAAATTTCGATGAGGTCGCTTAGCCTCGTCACTCAAGCGACCATGCTGGGTGGCCTAATAGCTTAAAACGAAATTTTTGTAAACAACGGGCACTCAGGTGGGCGCCTAGGCGACCATGCAGGCAACCTACCCTGAAATTACTCGTTTACACAATTGCTTAGCCCATCACTTAGGCGATTGGCTGGGCGACCTAATTTTTCTTTATTTCTAAGTAATACACAACCTCGATTGCTTAGGCGATCATGCTCAAGTTCTAGTTTTTTATGCATCAAACATCAAACTAACTCCTCAAATCACTTCTAAATCATATATTTCAACCTCTAAACATGCTAGATCATTTCAAACTCATCTAAAAATAGGTTTACAATAAATCTAAATAAAAACCTAAGGAAACTTAATACTTTAAACATGCTCGACAATATTCATGAGCCACATGTAAGGTCGATCAAAACCTACAAAATCTATTGTGTAAAATATATGGTTTAGTATCTCAAATCATCATATATTAATTCCAAAGCAAACTCAAACGACTAAACATGAAATCATGCAACGATAAAACAAAACGGAGTGTTACTACTTGCCTCAAAACGCAAAATCTATCTCTTCAAGTTACTACCGAAATTTGCTATTATTACACCCCTCTAAAGACTTCATAACACCATCTCTATAGTTCAGATTGAAACTCCACCAGTCTTGAATAAAACCTCAAATTTGATGCTGCTGAAAATGGTCGGATTTTTCTAGATCGCACTTTAATGAACGCTGGTCAGAAATTTCTACAATACATTCTCTCTCTAAATTCCCCAAACGTGAAAGCCCTCTTTTCTCCTCTTTTCCTCTATATGATTTAATTGAAAGAAACCCTAATTCCTCCCTAAAGTCTCTCTTTTATATGCTCATCCAAAATTGAAGTCTTAATAGGGTTTGGAAACTTTCTAATTAAACCCACTCGAATTCCTAGTCTTCTACAACTCCTTCTAATTTCTTTTTCTCAAATCCAATATAAGAAAAACTACTATTTCCTAAATTTCGTGCAAATTAATTCCCATATTTCTAATTATTACTAAAACTTCTCATCTCCTCAACGTAAGGTTCTTAATCAACTATAATTACCAATATACCCTTTTCCCACTTATTAAGCTATAAATATCATTATGAATAGTCAATACAAACCCAACGTAGGTTTAACATAATTTTTCAAGTCTAATAATAATTTAATTAATCTATTTAATTATTAACCAATAACTAGTAGGAATTGACCAAAATACCCCTCTCTTGTTAAGTTCATATCCACCCATTGGATTTCTTCTAAAATTTTCAAATTTATTATCTATAATATTCTTGGCCATGATACACACTTGGATTAATACCTATATTTCCCAAACTTCATATTTGACTTATTTCCCCATTTATTCTAAATTAATTCCTCACTTTCCTATTACTATTAATTAAAGTCAAATCTATAATTAATCTTCCAGTTAATTTAAATTACTATTCTAATTCCCAATAACTCGTAATTACTATCATTTATTTAATTATTAATACATACATACCTGAAACATCATGCTAATCCCCTAATACTTGGATTAATTCTTTATACCTTAATATTTTCATATTTATCTAACTTATTGTCCAATATTTAGATTTATTTATTATATTACTATATTCAAAAATTCAGGGTTTTACACACCTTGCTGCCAATTTCAATTCTGGTGTGCAATGTTGCTATTCTCTAGCAGTATTACTTGAATCTATAGCTTTTGAGGCCAACTCATGACTTGAAAAGGGGGTAGTTCTACAAATTCAATGAACTCAGTCCGACAATGAGCTTTGAGGATGTAGCACACCTTGAGCTGCACAGCATCCATGACCATTGACCACAACGGTGAGGTGCAAAAGCTTGAATATGCATCATTTGCTGGCAGCCCTAACCTTCAATATGTTGGGAAACTCTTTCTTTTTCTATGTGTAATTGAATTTATTGATTTACTTTTGTTTTGGTTAGTGTTCAAAGATCCAAGTCAAGTGGGAACTAAGCATTATATGGAACCTCCACTTTTAGAAGCTAATGAATTTTATCTTAATATGTTTATTGGCATTGTCCTGTGCACCACCAGAGTTGGATGTAAAAATTTCAATTTGTCAAGCAATCTCAAGAAGTCACGTTTAATCACACCAAATTTTCATTTCTGATAAATAGAAGCATAGGTTTTGTTGAAACCTTGATTCATTGGCCGTTGAAACTAGCCAAATCCCTATAAAAGATCTTATTAATTGGGAGAATTGGTTTTTAGTGATACTTTTCTAAAATAATCCAGATTCAGTCATTCAATTCTTATTAATTGAGAATTAGTGATATCTTTTTAAAATAATTACAAATCAATGCTATTTTACTATTCATGAGAAATTTCTTTCAAAAATACCCTCCAAACACTTTCAAAACCGTTTTACTCATTTTGTTACAATTGAAGTTTGCAAGTCTTTTGAAAGTATTTTCGGAAGATATTTTTTCTAAACAGTAAATTTCTAATTATGTTTAAAAAATATTATTAATTATCAATTAATAAGAATTGGACAACTAAATCAGAATTATTTTGAAAAATATCACTAAAAACCCATTTTCCGTTATAAATTTGAGCCACTTAGAACCTGACTCCAACTTAAGAAATAGTTTAGGGTTGCGTTTGGGTTTAGTACAGGTCAATTTGAGTTTGGGTTAATAATTTTAGATAGGATCCAACCCAACCCAACCCTCTCCACTTGCATCATTACTTCTCCTGGACCAATCAAAGCTCGATATAGGGTTTTCCGGGTGCTTCAGCTCGAATAGATCGTCTGCCCAAGATGGTGCTGCTGCAACTCATTAGTCGAGAACACAGCGACGATCCATACTAAGTCGACACTTTCTGATCGGTCGGTTTCTTTGTTCCTTTTTTCTTTCTTTTTTTTTCTTTTCCCCTTATTCTTAAGCAGTCAGTTCTCTAGACACCTACTCTCTCTTTCTCTCAATCTCATGCTCATTCTCCGCCTTCTCTGACCCAGAATCCCTGGAGACCATAGTTGCGCATGAACCAGGAGCTCTATGGTTCTTTCTCCTATCTTGATTGTGCATTGGTTAGAATGGGCGTCGGAGAGAGTCGGCGGTGGATTTCATTGGAGAAACCAAAAATCGCCTGCTACAGCGTCGACCCTTTTTCTTTTTTCCTTTTTTGTGAGAGAGGAAAGAATGGGTGTGGGTGATAGATTTTTGGTGTTTACGGTTGATGAATTGCTGTTGCACATTTAAAATATTAGGGAAATGAAACAGGGATAAGGAAGTTATTGGTGGTAATTTTTTGTCAAAATCGCTATTTAATTTCTTATTTTAAGGAAAGGGAGGTGAATACGGGATCTGCTGCTAATGCTCTTAGGTGCTTGTTTAGGATATTGTCTATGTTTCTAAATTAATTTTTTAATCTTATTTCTTTTCTTTTATTTTTATTTCATTTGCTTGTTTTGTTTAGAGTTCATTTACTATAGGAATTTTTTTATGGGGTCATGATGGATTTAATCGAATGTTTGGCTTTTAGTTTTTTAATTGTATGTTTATATATTTCATGCGCTAGGAATCTAGTTTACTTTTGAAGTTCTTTATGGTTATCCAGTTTCTATTGTTTAATGTTCTTGGGAGCTTACTTGGGATTTTTATTGGCTTAGATTTCTAGTTTGTGGCTTGATCATGTGTAGATGATGCCTTATTTTTTTCTTTATTGGATTAACCCCTCTATTTTTATCTCTTGAATTGAATGTATCATGGATGTTGGTCATATGGGATATGCATATTTCAAAGAACGGTGCAGTCATATGGTCAACACAGACGGGAATAAGAATGTCATATTATTTGATGAAAATCCCTAATCCCCTTAATTTCCCATGTACAAATCTAAAATAGTAGAAATATGTGCATGTGTATGAATTAACCGGGTGGACCCAATCCAACCCTGTTACTGGGAAACCATACTCGACCCACTAATCAACCTAATTTCATTGTAATCCACAGACCATGGATAGGCTTAAATGAACCAAAGCTACCAAGGAATGAATTGGCTCTTGATTGATCATATTTGAACCAAACCGGTTCAACGCCGATTGTACCATGGGAGGCATAAACAGTGTGTTTTGGCACGATAACCAATTCAAACCATCATTTTTTGGAATTACATATTACTAGGTGACCTAGAGTATTTAAAGACTTCCCCGGGTCACAATAGGGTCACTTAGTCGAGTCTTTGGACCAGACCATTTTTTGTATCCAAGTGATAACTGTCGTACTGATTGCTGATGACCATTGTTGCTTACTAGTTCGAAAGAAAGAAAGCAGAGATTTTTTGTTTTGGAACATTAAACAGTGGAAAGTTGGATTATTATCAATAACATACAAACACAATTTATTGAGATTGACTCTTTCTTACAAAGTTCTGTTATATTCCCCCGGATGCATATTGGTTGGGTTTGTTTCATTTTGCCATTCAAGTCAAAGTTGCTTGTCCTTTTGTAAGTGCTACACTTGATGGTGTTTCTGTTTTTGCTTCTCAAAACTTGGATATTGCAACTGCTACATCCAATGGAATCAAATGGTATATTCTCCAACTTATTAGTATTAATTTATTTTTTATTTTTGTGCTTTATTCAACCTATCTCATTTATAATCAACCAGTTAGTAAATTTTAGTGACGATATTTGCTTTTGCAGTTTTTGGTGATTTATGTATATGTGAAGCCAAAATGTACATAGAGATTGAAGTTATTGGTGAATATATATATATATTCATCCTTACAAAAGGGGAAATTAGTTGGAGGTTGGTGCTTCAAGGGGTGTCCGCTTTATAAATTATGGGGGGCTGAATACATGGCTTCTTTGGAAACGGCGAAAGAAGTTAAACAATTGAAGGGACTTGCTAATGAACTTGGTACGGATAATGGACGAGAATGGTTTCGATGTGACAAGCAAAGTGCCATACATCAAGCATAGAACCAAGTTTTCTCCGCAAGGACTAAACACATTGCAATGAGTTACCACACTATAGGAAAATATATCTTAGAAGGGGACATTAATCTTTATAAGGTGGAAGGAAAAGAGAATGCCACAGATATGTGGACCAAAGGTATCGCTAACAGAGAAGTTGAAGCATTACTTGAGATTAATCCACTTACTTAGAAACTAAAGCATGCCACTGCACCTGTAATGGTTGCGACATTGCATTTCAAGAGGAGAATGTCACAAGTGTGTACAGATAGTTGATAGAATTCAATTCAAGGTGGAAATTGTTATGTATGCTACATATATTTAACCAATGTTTGGATACGGAAATTTTTTTGTGCATAATCTCGTGTTTATCCGTATTGATTATTTTGTTCTTCCATTGACCCTAATCAAAGTTCCAATCTGACTCTGCTTTTCGTTGCCAAGGGCAGAAAAATGTTATGTCTATAACGGGTGACCAGCGAATAAAGTTAAATGTACGATTTTGAGGACAGTCACGAATTTTAACTTTGATTACGCTTTCGACCTGTAATTTTATTTTTATCACATTAACTCGATATCCATCCCAAATGTATCCAAGAAAGAGTTTGCTTATTCATCCCATTGAAATCGTCCAACCCAGACTTCACCCATACCATTCGTTAAGTCCCACTGCTACGCCAAAAAAAACAGATGCCACGAGAACTCGTACATCACCAAAAACATGAGAATAACAAGAACATGGATGTAATTAGTTCCGGTAGACAATAACGACGGCACTCAACCTTCGGTGACATTAGTTCGGTAGCTCTCCTCAAAGTGCTCTGGGAGTATAACATTCCGGTTCTTCAGGACCGGAATAGCATTCCTGCCCTGCTTCTCGACAAATAGCAACTATCTGCATCACCACCAACAAGTGCATCAAAATGAAGTTTATAAAAGAACTGCCAGTGAATATAATTATATCATTGTCATTTTAATGAAGTTAAAAAAAAAAAAAGGAACAATAGCAACAGAAAATCACGAGCACTCAATCCTATTTGTCCACCCTAAACCCGGTGTCTGGCCTGTCCCTTGGTAGTTGTTCTTACTTGTATTCATATTCATGTAGTTACCGAATATTCATTAGATGTAAAAGCATGTTTGGTTCAAGAATAATTACAATCAGTGCACCAAACTTATTCGTTGATTGTAAGATAGTTCTATGAACTAATTAAATTAACATTGCATTGTAGATTCCTTCCGTTACATGTTGATTCATTCTTCCAAACTAGAAGAAAAATATTGATTCATTCTTCCAAATATGTCAAGCATTCCATACCTTACTAGAGAAACACCAACACAATAACAACATTGCCAACAAAAAGAGTAATTAGTTAATTGACCCAAAACGTTCTTTAAACATTAAAAGAATAGGTTTCTTCTAACTTGTAAGCATAAGACTAGTGATGAAACAAACATCTCATTGCTGAGCATGAAATGAGAAAATTAGCGCACGATCCAACAGCATACAAAAACTAAAAAGAAACAACTGACCAGAAAATCAGTAAATAATTTCCAGCTGAGAGTTACAAGGACTCAATGCAGGATCAACTAACCTCAGCAGCACTTATGTTATCAAGCCGAGAAACATATTCCTCCAATTCAACCCTATCCCTTACGTTCATCTTGGCAGTGCAAACCTATACAAGGAAAAGCTATAACATAAGGCACATTTCACCTTCGAAAACAGAGCAAGAGAAATGGTAGACAAGCAGCACTTCAAGACAAAGGCATTCATGTCACAACCACAGAGTATAAAAATGGCAGGGGAAGGAGGAATTTATCCCTCCAATTTCCATCAATCCACCTATTCACATTAATCTAACGGCCCACCTTTGTCATTTCCCAAATTTCAGAATAATTTCTGGCAAAACCTATGTAGCAGATAAGGACCTGGGAAGTAATGAACATAGAACACTCACTCCGAAGACAAGTTCCTTTTGCTGTCTATCAGGAAGAGTGAATTCGATTTTCCGACCAAGCCAACCACGATGCAGAAGAGCAGGCTCCAATGTGTCAGCACGATTAGTTGCCATTATAACCTTTACATTCACTGTCTGATCCAACACATCCATCTGCAAAAGCATAAGAACAACATCCGACATTTTATGCATAAAGATTAGTCTAGCCGCACACGGAGAAGTGCACAGCAGAAAACAAATAGCCTGTCAAAATGAATTTGCTGTACGATCAACAATCCATACAATCTAAAAGCAAAAGCTGTTGATAGTTCAGCTCTATAAGACTTAAGCTCATTACAATCCCTACCCTCCCGTACCCATATCTTTCCAGTCCTACCTCTTTCAGGAGCTCCATGAGGATTCTATGTACTTTCTTATCTGGTTCAGTCTGCACATCAAACCTCGCAGTCGCAATAGCATCAACCTCATCAATAAAGATGACTGCAGGAGTATTCTCTTTAGCAAGCTGGAAAACATCACGGACCATTTGTGGACCCTGCATAAAATGGAGTGTGATAAGAAAGGAACATATCATAAGATTCACCCAGATGCTTCTACAAGACACGGAACCAATTATCAATAATGTGAGAACTTCCGGAGCTTACCTCATCCAGATACTTCTGAACAAATTCAGAACCAACAACTCTTATCAAAGCTGCATCCGTACGATTAGCAACGGCGTTGGCAAGCATGGTTTTTCCCGTGCCAGGTGGACCAAAGAGCAAAACACCCCGAGGACGATCTATACCCATCCGTTTGTACAGTTCATGACATTTCAAAGGTAATTCAACAGCTTTACGAATTTCCTGCTTCTGATAGTCACATCCTAAAATATCCTGAAAAACCACTAAAGTAGTCAGGATTATTAAATATAAGCCATTAGTATGTGTCCGTGTGTGTGCATGCCTGCGTGTGTGTGTGTCTCAACATATTGCAGTTAACAGTATGAAAGATTAACTTTATTCCAAACTACAACTTTAAATGGGGTTTAACCATGAGAAGAAAGGATCCTGGGTTGAAGCACTAAATTGTTCCAAATTAAAAACTCAGTAATGATTTAAAGATTTTTTTTCCTTCCAGAAATTGTAATGAAGATAAAATTGAATAAAACCAAGGCAAATTCATAATTGAACTGTCTCAACAGGTTAACTTTCCTACCATGATAAAAAAAATTTTAATTGGTTGGATTTACAAATTGGTCAAATCCCAGATAATTCATCCAACATGAGCCCCTCTAAGGAGCTTTAAATGTAGGGACGGCCACAAATTAGCAATGTGAGTCTAAAAATTGGGCCACGATTCATGCTGCATCACCATTCCAGGATATATATATCATATAACGTTATACAAGTAAATACTAAAAAGCTTTTCTTTTAAAAAATATTCCATTCATAATATATGTTAATATGAAGCCTGCCCATCATTGCCTTAGCCAGCTACCATCCCAAGATAATTGGACAGTACTTCATGAACACCAGACCCGTTATCATTTGTATATCGAGGTTTACCACATTTAAAAGTAACCGTATATAACTACAAAAAGAAAAAAGATAAAGTTCGTCTGAGAATTGCTGTTTTTCCCAGGCCAAATATATATTAGGCAAACACTTGGCATCAGAACAAGGATCATTTGGTGGTACAAGTGGCTGGGAAAGGTTTGCAAAATCATTTTATGGAGAGCTTTAAGGCCTTCAGCTTGCAAGAACCAGCATGAGGTCCAAAGGCATATTCACTTAAGCCTCTAATTCTCGAGACCATATAGTTCAATAAATTATTGCAAATGAAACAAGTCAATTGCACCTATTAGACTCTACATAATCATTTCCAGACTGCAGATGGCTGAAAGACAAGTTACACAAAATAAAGGCATGCAAAAAATTATAATGGACACACAATATCATGAGTTCTAGGGGCTGAATGTTTTTCCCAGAGCTCCTCCAACCAGATAGCATCCGAAATGGGTACGAAAATACAAAGTTATACATGCACTTATGAATTATCAAGCACAAGATTGTCCAACAAGTGAGGCAAGTTCGAGAATGATTAAGAAAAATATAATGCTGAAAAAAGTTTATGGGCATCTGTCCTGATCCTCTTTCGTTTCTACTTGCATTTCATCTATTTTGAGAAACTCTTATGAAGACATGCATTACAAGAATCTGGTAGCAGCCTTCTGATTTGGAAAGAGGAACCACAAATCAGAGTTTACAAGGGTACAAAGCTTCAGGAAATTATGTTTGACAACTTAATCACATTCCTTGAAAGATATTTGACACCCATGGGAAAAAAAAATGTGGCTTTGGATGTGGATCAAAAGAATACATTCAGTTCAACAATATATAAAGAAACGAGCATTTAAAACCATAAACTATTTTATGACACCCAAAGCATTATGAAGGATGTTTAACTCAAGTGCCACAGATTCAGGCAAATTCCTCATAATGTTTAAAAAAAAAAAGGAAAAATGGAAGTTTAAACCACATGTTAACCTCAATATGTGCACTATGCTTCATAAATTTCTATTCAGGTTCCCACATACGATATTATCAGATCCTTTCCAGAATTTTATAGCAATCCATGAAAGATATTTCATATCATTCAAATAGAGTCCTAGGGATCATAAAAGAAGGACTTCAAAGCAAATACAGATGAATAAGAATGAAATTCATACGCAATCAAAGGATTCTTCACTTTCAAGTAATCCGTGTTGGTGCATCTCCTTCAACAAGGTCAGATGCAAACTAGAGAAGTGTAGAGATTAACTGAAGTTTAAACCGAAAACAAACAGAATATATTAAAAAGTAGAATAAAAATCAAGTCCAACAGAACCAAGGGAAGAAATCAACTTATAACAGAATCATCAAAAGAAAGTATCTATCTACTCTTCAGAACTACTGCGTGTGTAAAAATATTTACAATGTCAAGCACAGAAGCTCGTAGGTTTAACTTTGCGAGTAAAAACCGTCATTCATTAGATGGATTCTTAAGGTAACAATCAGAAACCTTACAATACTTCTCCACCCAAAAAGCGCAAAACAGGATTATAATTGACACCACTAAATAATTGCCCTATTATACTCCAATAGGCATGAAATAGCAAATAATTGACACCACTAAACCTAATTAAAAAGAGGATTCAGAAAGGCAAGTCAATTATCAAAAAGGAGAGAATTAATGCTATTATTCAAAACCCTAGTTTCAATAAAAGGGACTCACATCAAAGGTAACATATGGCCTTTCCGACTGGCTCAACTCCGGTGGCAATACGTCGACGATGCTCGGTATCCTCACATAAAAATCGGACCCCGTTGTGTATCCAACAATGGCCTTGTTCTGTTCAGAATATCCGTGTAGGTCAGATCTCAGAGAAGATAGAGACGGTGAGGGTTCGGAGTTCCCCTTCTCATTCCGCCGCAGCCAGACCCGCGTCGTTTTCGGTCGTTTTTCGGCTTGCCGACCTCTCCTACGAGGCGGGATCGCGCACGAAAACACTGACTGTCCCCTTTTTAACTTCGCCATTTTATCTTCAGAAATTAACGCCTGCAACCGGAAGGGAGACTCGAAGTTCGTAGAAGGTGAACAAGAAAGGAAGCTCCAGTCCACAGGATACGCACAAACTAACCCTAGCAAATCTCTCTCTATCTCAATCTGCATGGGTCTATCTATATTTATAGTGTATATATCACGACGCGTGGTAGTGGGGTAATTTTAAACCTCCCATCAACCCGCCCGAACCCTAACCCGGATAAATCGGATTGCGGACTGTGGATATGGGATTTGGAATTTTAGATGGAGCGCTCCCCTGATTGTGCCACGTGGCCGACTCTTGCACATGCCAAACGAACGGATCTTTGGCCAAACGTTAACGACAGCTTCCATTCCGGCAGCTTAAAGACCAACTGTAAAAAAAAGGAGGGAAACGAAAATTACTTTCCCCTTCGTTACGTCCAACGTTCAGCAACCCAGAATCGGGAATGTGAGGCTCTCTGAGAAGAGCCTTTCATCTCTACCTTTTTCATCACCTCCCTGGGAGCGCGAGATTGCAGTTCGTTTCGGTGCGGCAGAGGCTCATATCTTCATCCTTGAAGAAACCACCGAAGCCACTTCGATTGGAGATTGACTTTGCTCTTCTTCGTCGACTCACCGCAGGAATCCTTCTACAATTGTTTCGGAGGTTTCAAGGACACTTGGCAGGTTCGTTCATTATCACTTGTTGTGTTTGATATGTTGGTTTGTCATTAGACCCAGTACACTGTTATCATGTGCCGGAGAAAATTTGAAAACATCCCCATGGACGAAATGACTTGGGGTATGGTTCATGAAGAGTAAAACCTCACATTTCCACATTTTGGACTTTCTCCTAAAATCAATATTTTCACATTGGTTTGCAACAAAGTAGAACATGAGAAAGCAGAGCATCGGAAAGGTGAGAAAACATGTAGATTAACACAGTCCAAAATATGTCAGAGGAATTTTAGCATTATTTATCCATACGTTCAAACACCACCGATTATTTCATTGAGTTGTTAGTTGTTAGAAAGACAGCAAAATAAAAGTGGGTTGAGACATGGACTCAACTAAAACGAAAACGTTAGAAATTAATTGCAGATTAAAACAGTCTGAGGCTCTAAAAAGAAGCAGATTTGATGGCTAAATGTGTGTTTTTGAGCCTTCTACTTGGTGGAAATGGATTCCTTTCATATTATCTTCTATTTGTGGTTAGTCCCCGTTCAGTGTTTTTATCCGGAATTCAAATATATCTTTTCCCTTGCAAATTGTTCAACTGTAACATAAATTTGATGGAAACAAAAGACTTCATACACTTGATGATAAGGTTAGGAACCATAGAATGTATAATTTCATGCTAAAAACATCAAGTAATCAAAAACCCATACTTACTATTACAGCAAGCTAAAACCCCATTTTAGCCGAAAGAAAAAACTGACTCAAGGAACACAGAGATGGTAACTTCACCAAAAACACAAAACACAAAACTGCTGGACCTCAACAGAAATTAAAATTCCTCTGACACCTTAAAGCATACCTTCAGTTTTTGATGAGTGAAATCAGAAGAAGAGAGCATTGTTTCCCTAAGACTCAACAATTGATTCACACAGAGATATCAAGATGACCAAGACAAGATAAAAAAATCTGTGATCACCCCACCACCTAGCAATGGTTGGAGGTTGAAGTCGATTAGGATCACCCCACCACCTTTCACTCCTGGCCAATCTTCAATTCCCACAGTCGTGTGGAAAGACTGATTGCATGAAGAAGCATCACAAATTCTGTGATGAAATGGTACTTTCTTCACTTACAGAAACATTCCCACTGGCTCACTTGTTGTGTCTCCTATTCTGGGTATTGCAATAGACATTTCTTGTTGAGTTGGGACTGTACATCTCAGACAGTGATGTTGTGAGAATAACAAGAATTTGAAAACTTAAAAAAAAACCAAAATAAAAAATAAAAAAATGCCCTAATAAAAGGTTTTCTATTGAAATCATAAAGAAAAAAGGATAGTGTTCAATCGACTTCACTAGAAAGAAAAAAGAAAAAAACAATTGTATATTTATATAATATGAAGAGAGAGACAGAGAGAGAGGCAAAGAGAGCTTGAGTGTACATTCCAAAATTCTTTCTTTTTGTTTACTTCTTTTCTATGTATACACTTTTCTTTCTTATAATGTCCCAAGAAAGAAACGAATTGGTGCTATTTATTTGGATGCTACCCTCTTCTCTTCAATAGTATAGACTGAAAATTTCATGAGTATGGGTTCAAGGGAACCAAAGAGGATGAAGTCAGAGGAGTATGATGGATGGGGTGATCTGGTAATATATAATACATAGTTACATACACATATCTAGTTATATATTGACTTAAAATGTTTTCATTGTTTGATTTTCTTACCATTTTTTTCCTTTTGCTTGTGGGAATATGATCATACTTAACCTTACCCTTTTAAGATATGAGCTCAGCATTTCATATTTCTATGATTTTCATTTCATAAGGTAGCAGATTTAGAGCTACAAAGAAAGTATCAGTAGCTGTTTTTGAAAGATAAACAAATTGTTTTCAAGCAATATTTGAATAAATATTGTTCTTTATATGATCATAATTGTTAATTGGATCCGTATTTAAAGTAACAAATTCTATTATCAAAGTCGTTGGAATCTAGACTGTTACTGCAAATGGTTACCTATTTAATTTTTCAAAACAAATATAGCAAGCTACTATGTGAAGTTCTTTATTTGACATCGATTTTGAATTGATAACTCTGAATTTTTTCCATATGGGTTAGTGATATTTTTTTACCGTTTGGAACCTGCACTTGGCAAATGAGGTGAAATAGCAATTTCTTCCTATTCTCTTTGGCTATACAACTAATCATGGAAAAGTTTATGGGACCCTTATGGGGCTTGAAAGTCTCGCTTTATTTGTGCTTGCTAGATATAAAATATGAGCAAAGTTTAGCGTGGAATGAAAATGTAGATTTTAGAATTTGAAACCATCTGTATTGCTACAGGATTTAGAAACCTCATTTTGGGATGTTCCCAATTTTGTATTGCTGCAGCTAAGGTGGTGGCAGGATTAGCAGCATGGCTTTGCAGAGGTCTTTCTTGTGTTTGTGCTCAGAGAAGAGAGTGATGGTAGCCCATGATTTAATGCAACGCCTGCCGAGGTATGGTTCTGATTTTGCTTAACTTAAATTTCGTTGTGTATTTGTTTACTGGTCAGTTTATTAGCATAAGAGTATTAACGTAGTTAAAATTTTCAGTTAACATTTGACCCATTTGTAAAGATATCGCAAATCATATAAATATTTGATCGATGTAGGATGGAATTTATTATGGATGGTTAGTTCATCTTTGTTATTGATG
Organism: Buxus sempervirens; assembly: GCA_947561395.2. Classification (NCBI taxonomy): domain Eukaryota; kingdom Viridiplantae; phylum Streptophyta; class Magnoliopsida; order Buxales; family Buxaceae; genus Buxus; species Buxus sempervirens. The sequence continues at coordinate 25,067,088 of OX387194.1, read as the reverse complement.
TTTGCTGATAGTTGCAATGCATTAATATATGTCTTGATTGTATATAGTTCTAGGATTGTGATTATATTTTTCTCCTTCATAAATTTGCCTTGGATAATATGCTACTTTCTTACTAATAAATTTGCCAGTAAGTGTACGAAGGATCTCAGAATTTTATACTCAAATTTTTTATTCTCTTTTTGTTCTAGCTTTGTTTGAATACATTTTTTTTATTGTCTACAGTTGAGTTTTTATTGGTAGAGCTTCATTTTGGGACGGAAATAATCTTCTATTTTGAGAGACCACCTAAGAGAGTACCTGTACATTGAGAAGAATTGGATAGGGCATATGGAGATTGGAGAAGACACAAGTAACGCAGATAATGAGGTGGTGGTTGTGCCCAATGCTGAGTTAGAGTATGTTCCCAAAATAGGAAAAGAGTTTGAATCTGCAGAAGCAGCTTATGAGTTTTACAATGCATATGCTAGAATGGTTGGATTTAGCATTCGTAGAAGTAAGGAGCGTAAGGACCAAAGTAAGACGATAACACTTGATAAAATATTTTGTTGCTCAATGGAAGGGAAACGTAGTAAGGCATTTGATGTGTGCACTAGACCTACGGCACAAATGAGATGTGGATGCAAGGCGTACATGAGGATTCGTTTGAATGACAAAGGGAAATATGAGATATGGGAATTTAATGAGAGACATAACCATGAGATGCTTCCTCCATGCATGAGACATCGCCTCAGGTCTCATAGAAGAATTACTGCTGCTCAAGCAGCTCAGGCTAATGTTGCTGAACGTGCTGGATTAACACCAGGTGCAGTTATGAATCTTTTAAGCACCCAAGCTGGAGGGATTGAAAATCTTGGATTGGTGCATGATGATTACAGTTATCATATACGTGCAAGAAGGAAGATACAGATGAAAAGGGGGGATCGAAGTGAAATCGCATCTTATTTTCAAAAAAAGCTTTGTGCGGATCGAACATGTAAAACCCTGAATTTTCCTTAAATAATAAATTAAATTAGTAAATAATATTACCGAGAGTTATGATTGATAGAAACATTTTAATATTGTAGGGGGTGATCAACTTAGCGGAGATCCAGAATTAGACGCAGATCTGACCGTCCGATCGTGAGATATCGAGGTATGTATTCTAATTGGGCAAGGTGTATAGAAGAGTTGCATGGGAGATGCATAGGATCAGGGGGTATATATATGTATAAAGAAATTACCTAATTTTATACTTGTATTCTCGCTCGTATTGAAGCCGCAAGCGACGAACCTGTTTGAACGACCAAAGAGAAGAGAAGAAGGAGAAGAAGAAGGAAGGGCTGGGCGTGCGTTCATCGTCCAGAGAGTTTCTCAGTGCTAGAGGTTCGCCATTGTTCAGAATAGAGAAGGAGAAATCAGCGTATAGAGGTAGGTGACATCGTTTTGGTTTTAAAATTGGATTTACCTTTGTTTAATCGCAAACGCATGTTTCTATGATATGTAATGTTGTATTTAGTTAGCTAAGCATGTTATAAATACATTAGAATGAGTTTAGACGAGAAAAATTATGATTTAGAACTGTTTCTGCTCGATTTTGTATGACCGCCGACCTCGACTGTACTCGACGATCCTAGGCCCTGGTTATAAAATTGAGGACGCCATGGACCGCGGAACGACGGACCGTTGGCGCTCGAAATTGAACTACCGCCGACTGGAGACCGCTCGGAGTGATCCTGAGCGATCCCAGGCGCTCTAAGCAGAAATTCCAATTTTTCATAATTTCGAACCTAATTCAACTTTAAACTATTTTTAGACAATTTTAATGATTAACTAAGGTCTTTTAAGACCAAAATAAACTATCTAATTCCCTGTTTTACAGAAAAACAAATTAGGGAGATATTTAGGACATTAGTTGCCAAGTTTTGAAGGTAAATGAGAAATGTGATTTTGGAAAAGCCTAACTACCATTTGATTATCTAAACACTTCTAAATGGAATTATAAATCATAAGACATAATAAAGAGAATTCAAAATTCGAATGACTGAATAATGAAGTAAATGTACAGATATAACCATTATATGCCGCTAGGCACCAACCCTTATAGAATTATGATACTTTAGGGAATTTTGGAGTCTAATGGGCATAGCTGGTTATGGATCCATAGTCGTAGCTAGATAGCTGAGGGATATGTCATTTGGGTTGAGTTACTCCTATATGCGACGCGCTTCCTTTGCAAGTTAGTTTGTCTGGGAAGGTCCTATGTCTGGAGGGACACCCCAGTGAGCCGCTGGTGATTCCCTGTACATGTGGATAAGCGACCATCTTCATGTATTGATTCTGGTGCTGCATGCTGGTGGTACATGCCAACTCTGATGGGTACGTGTGCAATAAGTCAGTGACTACGGCTCTTGTCTAATCTACGCTGCATGGGGCTTGAGTATCATTAGTAGCATCGCTCCTAAGTCGCACGGTGGAATAGTCTCTCATCTTGAAGGTAAAAATCCAAGCAATGTCGGGTAAAACTATAAGCTTTGGAATAATAATTTCCAATCATAGTCGTATATGAATGAATCTATTGTCTATCTAAATGAGAAAAATGAATGAGTACTTTGGAACACATTTGGAGCATAATGTTTAGAATGATTAGATTAATTTTGTGTCCCAAAATTAAATCTCTCATCTTGAAGGTAGATAATATTGGAGCTTAGCTTTCAAGTTTTTTCCTAAATTTATCACATCTTCTGTTAGGATGATTTCGTGTTAGATTTGAGTTTATATTACGTCTGAAACTGTTAGTCATTGATAAACATTAAACTTTTGAGATCTATCAAATTCAATGCAGTAAAATCTGCACATTCAAACCGGAAAATGCATGTCTCTAGCTTCTTCTTTCTTTTTTTCGGTCGATCTAAATTGGTGGTCAGGCTGAAATGAAATTAAAAAAATGATTTCTTCATTTTGCTTTAGGAAATTAAGGATTTCATTGAAGTTTAATGTAAAAGAGAATATCTGAATGGACAAGTGATTGACCTGGAATAAAAATTATATAAGAAAAATGATGGACAATGTATTCATGAAAGGAAATGTAATGCCAGAATTTGTTGGTGGTGGTATATGAATGATGTAGGCATACTATGACAGAAAAAGAAAGACACAAGTATCTTGAAAACCTAACTTCTCGAAGCTCCATAAGTTAGGTTGATTCTTGAATGATTTGAATTCGACAAAGCAAGGTCCAGTACCTCGTAGAGGAAAAAATCACCTCTCGTTCAAAACTTTGAAGGAGAGCCCATGTTGAGGAATTCAATAAAAAAGATTAAGCTATTACTAATAAGAGAACAGAAAAAACTCAGTACTGAAAGTGAAAATATAAAAGAAACACATGCACAAAGAGAGAGGAGAAAGGAGGAGGGGGGGGGGGGGGGGGGGGGATCATAGAGAGATATCACAAGTAGGTTTATATTGAAGAGAGATGAGAAGGCGTTGTTTGATTGATCAATTTAAAACACACCGGAAAAGATAATGCAACAGATGAAAACTTTTATTTGTTTTGACTTTCCTGGATGGGAAGTTCCAATAAAAAAAAGGGCAGAAAGCAAAAGGAATTTTGTTAGATTTCACATGAATAATTTTGTTAAATGAAGTGAGTCCTACTAGAATACCAAAAATCAATTTAAGTGGCAGAGAAATGAAAGAGGGTCTTTTACTTGGTAAGAAATCCTTTTGAGGGCTATTAATTATGCAATGAGGGATATGATTTGGAATATAACACCAGCAGGTATCTCTTGGGTGATATGGGGTGAAAGGAATCTCAGAATATTTAAGGTTTTGGAGAGGGAATTGGAATATTTGGCTTGGGCAGTATTGAGAATAATGTATGGATGGTTGGTGGAGATCTCCATGATGGTGAATGTTTCTCTAGTATATGAAGCTTTGAGTTAAAAAAGAGTACAATTGATTAGAAGTCAATACAGCTTTAGACTACTACTATATCCAAGGTATAAGTATATGCATGAAAAATTTTACTGGATGAAATTACTAATATGACCACCTTTTCACAGTGGTGAACCCTTTTTTTTTTCCCCCAAAAGATGTTATGACACATGACAACGATGACAAAAGTACTGATAGTCTATTCACATATTTTAGAATTGTTCAGTTTTTAAGATTCGGGCAACAGCGGTACATGCGAGGGTTACCAACTTGTTCGTTGGTTGGTGATAGTGCAGTGCATGAGAATCATTAATAGAGAACCAAGAACTTTTGTTAGCACAGAATTTGAGAGAAACAAGGGATGAATAATACTCAGAAAATAGACCCAGGTAATCTCATACAGATTTTTGTCCTATTGGAAAAGTTGATTTTTTTGTCCCATCAGAGTTACCAAGTTGAGATTTAATCCAGTCTTCTAGAGACTTGGAATCGCATTGGCTCATACCATTAGTGCCCTTGGGAAAGGAAATAAAACTCAGGAACATACAGGGACCAAAATAAAAGAAGCAAGTTTCATGGATATGGAATATAGGCTCCCATCCTATCATAGTAGATGCTAGATTTATTGAATATGATGCCTCGGCCCTTCATTTATTTGTCCTAATCAAATTCTTTTGAAGTTTGGTACACATCCAGATCCATAGACACATAACTAGTGTTTATAACAGGTCAGGCTGAGAATATAGTATGATGAGCATAAACACTAACCAAGTCTGCATACTAAGCTAAGGCTTCTAAAAATATAACCAAGCCCAAACCTGATAAAATTTTGATAAGCCTTAGCTAGGGCCAGGTGTCGAGCATACATAAAATTACAACAAAATTTTGAATTTCTATATTACAAAAAAAAAAAAAAATTATAGTTCAACCTTAAAAGAGACTAGATTAGCCTGAATTGATTGTTCCAAATGGATCACTTTCAACTGAAAAAGTGAAGCGATTCTTTTCATAACTTGGGATAAACCCACCATCCACCAAAAATATTATGGTTTATTCCATCGGTTGGGAGAAGAATCCCTCCCAATCATAAGCCACCCATATCCCCTTCTTGTGTTATCCATTCTTGGGCTTTTAGAGTTAATTAAAGTGTCCCAAGCCTCTTAATAGCACGTAGATGGGCTATAAAATTAAAAAAAAATTAAAACAAATTGACTAATAGAAAACAGGCCCTTGACTTGTTGACTACATATAAAATAGCTTACTATTATGTACTCTAGGATGAGGCAGAGAAGGTGCAGTTCCATATGACCAAGCTCAGCCCAATAAAAATATCGGGCTCTAGAATCTTGGCCAAACCAGGCCTCACTCATACATAACATATACCCAAGTCTGTCCACAATCAGCAGATGCAGGACACTTGGTTCATGAACAACCCTACACATATGACATAACTATGAGCCATTTAAGCAGCTAAAATTAGCATAATTTTGAAATTTGATTATGTTATCAAGTTTATGGTTTTGTGTTATCATAATTTGAATTTATAATTTCTTGCTTTGAGGTTCAAATAATTGGATGTAAATAATGAATGTTATACAAGTAGCTCATCCTATATTAACATTTCACTACTATTTTATTGATGAAAAATGTGTCTTAAATTTTCTTCGTTGAGTTCTTGAATCCTATAATCAGGGGTCAAACAGATCTGGTAGCTAGGAACATCCCCACACCCGACACTGTGCCCAACTGTATGTAAATTAGTATATCAATATATAATATAAAAAAAATCGTAGACGCTTTCACAAATATATGGGAGAGTTTTCCCTGCTAGACACACGCATGCAGTTTACTCAACTTATTTATAACAAGGTAAGGGTGTTATCTTTATTATCTAGATAAAGTATTATTGAACTTTGCTTTACCTATAAATCTGGAATCAGGTACAGATACACTTTGGTTCAGTTTTAAATTTTCATGTGCATTCATTCTCTGAAACACATATAGAACAGGTAAAATCAGTTGTTCCCTGAGAGTGGAGAATTCATAATTGATATTTCAATTTTATCTTACATACTGCACAGTAGCTGAAAATTAAATTTATTCTAAAGCTGAAATTTGTTATGAAAACTGAAAGCCCAAGATTATAGTTTCAACATTATAAAAATTAAAAAGGAAAAATTGAAGATACAAAAGCCTACAAAAGCTTCAGTTTCTCAAACATATGCTGTAAATGATTTCAACATATTATTCAGCATTAACAGGCTCAAAAAACATACCACAGGATGAGCAATACATTCATTTAAATTCCATGATTTTGCTAATTCCTTAAGAGCAATTTCTGCCGCCGACTGCTCTGCTGCCTTACGATTGAAAAATCCAGGAAGAGAATCATATCTGGTATTATTCACCAGCACCCAAGACCTAAAGGTAGGTTCATGGGAAGGGCCTTCCTTTGTTGTTTCATACACTGGGGTAGAAATTCCTGCCTTCTGTGCATATTCCTGTAATCGGCTCTTGAATACATAACAATTTGATACCCCTGTTTAAGGTGAAAAGATAAAGTTAGATCAGTGTCAAACATCTAACATACTGTATCAAAAGGGAAATAAAACTAATTAGAAACATTTAAGAGCATGGAGCTGCTGCTCAGAATTTAGAAAACTATCATCTAGCAGCGTAACCTGCATGAGTTCTCTTAGAATTGATGACAAGGAGACTCATAAATTGCAATTTAATGGATATGAAACCCCAAGGCTCACTCATGGAGGTTAATCATCATATTCCGCAAGCTAGATCTATAGCTTCTTCAATGAACGTCGCATTCTCGAATGTGCTTAATCTGCCATTAAATTGGCAGATGAGCAAGCAAAGCATGTTCCCTAATGGGCGTCAACGTTTAGAGGTGTCCTATTGGCATAATTTACTTGGGCATGTAGGATGTAATTTTTTTCTTTTGTATCTTGCACTAGTTCTCCATAATTGATAGTTATTATGGACGGTTTGTGATTAGTCACTTATAGCACCACAAGCTCGAGTAGAGACTTTGATCCAGTGCAGGCCTGTTTGTATGCCAAATATAAGAGCAAGACAAGTGAACTGGCCTCACATCTATGATAACTATCGATTGTGCTTCCAGGAAAAGATTGTGAGTTGTAAAAAATAAGTTGTAGGTTATCTACTTACTGTAATGGAATTATTTGAGCTTGAGATTGAAAAGAATCCCATTTCCTTGCTGGGTCTAATCTGAGCTTGGAGTGGTCACGTCTTGGTTATTTTATCACGGGAGATAGTTATAATCTTATTTTAGTCATAAATTGGGCTTTAAAGATAAGATCTTGTGATTTGCAGGTTCTTTATAGACATATACTTTTTAACTTCATAAATGTCCCATTCACGAGCTTCAGAAATTTGCATATAATAGGCTTTTGGCATGCATGGCCTATTATTGGACCAGGACAATCATTTAACAAATACTCATAACACTAGCCCAAGCATTAATCGATATTTATGAGTCTAGATGAGCTATAAAAAGCTTGACAGCCTTGGATTTGCTTGTCTCATTTACATTCATACTTTCATGTGAATTTTTTACCATAAATTGGGAGATATTGACATGAATTTAGGAAAAACTTCTGATAGATGACGTTAATAATAAAAAGAGAGCTGTAAGAATACAAGGAAGAATCATGTTGGTATTTGTTTTTGGGTACACACGCCTCTGTATTATCATGGTCAACTCATTTACCATTTAAAGTTTAGAGATATCTGTCTGTTGAAGAGATGCATGCTGTTAGGAAAGAAATACTTAATTGTGGTGCACAGATAATTAGAAGCAAGTAACCTAGAATGTAGTAAAAAGCACTGTCGTACTGATTGCTGATGACCATTGTTGCTTACTAGTTCGAGAGAAAGAAAGCAGAGATTTTTTGTTTTGGAACATTAAACAGTGGAAAGTTAGATTATTATCAATAACATACAAACACAATTTATTGAGATTGATTCTTTCTTACAAAGTGCTGTTATATTCCCCAGGATGCATATTGGTTGGGTTTGTTTCATTTTGCCATTCAAGCCAAAGTTGCTTGTCCTTTTGTAAGTGCTACACTTGATGGTGTTTCTGTTTTTGCTTCTCAAAACTTGGATATTGTAATTGCTACATCCAATGGAATCAAATGGTATATTCTCCAACTTATTAGTATTAATTTATTTTTTATTTTTGTGCTTTATTCAACCTATCTCATTTATAATCAACCAGTTAGTAAATTTTAGTGACGATATTTGCTTTTGTAGTTTTTGGTGATTTATGTATATGTGAAGCCAAAATGTACATAGAGATTGAAGTTATTGGTGAAGATTCTTGGCTTAAAGACGTGGTGTTTTGCAAGTTCACAAGCATAACAGAGATTGCATTTGTTGGTGAATTATCTGTATGTGAAGCTGAAATGTACATAGAAAATTGCAGTTATTGGTGAAGATATTTGCCTTCAAGACATGGTGTTTTGCAGGTGCACAAGCATTAGAGAGATTACAATTTTTTGTGAATATATGTGAAGTTGAAATGTACAGAGGAAACACGAAGAAAAAGGATTCTGGGGGAATGTATCAAATGGATTTTTTTTGGGTTACGCATACATGTTCAGTTTTTTGTGAATATATGTGAAACGGAAGTATACAGAGGAAGCTACGAAGCAAAAGGATTATGTGGGAACGTATCAAATGTTTATTTTTTTTTTTGGTTACGTATTCACCTGCAGTTTTTTGTGAATATATGTGAAGCTGAAATGTACAGAGGAAACTACGAAGGGAAAGGATTCCAGGGGAACGTATCAAATGTTTTTTTTTTGGTTACGTATTCACCTTTAGTTTTTTGTGCATATATGTGAAGCTGGAATTTACAGAAATAACTACGAAGAACTGGGATTCTTAATAGGGGAATGTATCAATATGGTCTTTAATTTCTTTGGTTATGTATTCACCTTCAGCCAAGTTCTGGACTTGTACTTCTTTTTCATGTTTATCATTATTTAATTTTTTGGTGCTGTATACACTTTTTGTCAAGTTCTACACTTGTAAATTAAGAAGGCGATAATGCATTTATGACAGGCGTTGTAATGGAATTTGATTGAATTTTTTTGCTAAACAAATAGATATGCTAATGCCACAGGTTTTACAATTGTCTCTTCACATCCCTATGAGTTAGTATCTCTTCCAACTGTTGCTTGATAGGCCCATGAATTATTATCATCTTCTCTATCATATAATCTATAGCAAGGTAAGTTAAGGGAAATATAAATTGTAACTCCAAAGCAAGCATTGTAAGAACTAACATTAGTGGAGCGTTCTTTCTAAGAAATAACCCACTAAGGGAGTACAACCTTAAATACATATAAAAAAATACAACATTCGGCCACAATGCTGTCAAATGAAGCCCACGGCCAATAACAAAAATTCCTTTCCCCTCCATGCTTTAGTCTTTCTCAATTTCGTCCTCATCGTCATCCTCTTGATCCTGGTCAAGAGACAATAGAAGTTGAGCCACTGCTTCTTGTACCTCTGAAAGCCGATGGCTATGCGTCTCTTGAGTAGATCGAATCAGCAATAGTTCTGTGTGCGATTGTTGCTGGGTTGCATGAATCCTTGACAAATATTCTATAACGGCAGATGGATCAAATGAAGCAGCAGCTGAAGATGAACCAGCATAGGAGGTTCCTTCCTGGGAGGCTGCTTCATGAGGTTGATGAGGAGCAGTTAATCGAGTAGCGGCAGTAGAATGAGCAACACTCTGTGCTACGGTGGTAGGCCCAATAGGAGGTGGAAGCACTATAGGGTGCTCAATTTCTGGAATTATGACTCCAAGTCCGTGCAGGAGTCGGGTAATGAGGCAACCGAAAATCAGTTTTCGCTTCCTGGTGATGTGCTCTGCGATACGTAGCATCGTAGAAATTATATGCGAAGGGAGGTCTATTGAATGACCTTGGAGTAATGCATAAAAGAACTGAAGTCTCTGGAGTGGGAGAGTATGTAAATGAGCCACCGGGGATATGTTGGTGCTCATAATCCGAAGAATAACCGACCGAGGAGTTGGAAGATTATCAACCACTAGATGGGTTCCACGGAAATACGTTGTACTATTGCGCACAAAAGATGCCATCTCATTAGGTGATGCAATGTCTGTTTCACTATAAGGATATCTAGGCTCAATCACTCTGGGTATCCCTAATACTTGAGAAATGATATCAGGGGTGATAAAAAATGTTTGACCGCGAACATACACGGAAAATGCCAGAGGACTATTGGACCAACCATGTATGTTTGCATAGAACTCCCGAACTATGATGGGTTGAGGAGGTGTAAGATCTTTAAGCATAGGAGTCCAACCCCTAGAAGTAAAAATAGAAGTTATAGTGGGATCAAGCTCTTTGACTATTACCTCCCGCTCTAACAGAAGAGGCTGGTTGTGAAGGTGATTGCGAAACCTACCTTGTGCATGGCGGTCTAAAAACACTGACTCGTCTACTGGAGGAGGTTTTGTGTTAGACCTAGAACCCCCGGTGGTTTTGCGTCTTTTAAGCATCTGCAAAAAAAAAATTTAGAACAACATTCTGTAAAAACAATTAATAAAAGATGCATGTACGTAATTGTAAAAAGAACATTGGCATAGGATGTAAAAGTATGAAGCAAGTGCATAATAGGAAAGAAGAGATTCACAGTCTCCTCAAACTAGAAATTCATAGGATGTCAAAGTATGAAGCAGTTGTCCCAACTCTCATTGGGTCAAATAAGTAAGAATGTACATGCTACTGGACTAATTAAAAGACCACATATATCTGGGAAATATTAATGTTTATATCATTTAGACACTCTAGTAGCTATAACATAATGTTGTCAAGTTCCCCTCATTCACAGTGGAATAATGCAATGACAGATGCAAACTTCAGGAAGTGGGTTTCTGGAAATTGATAATGCTTATCCATAAGTAAAGAAAGGCTACCCATACCCATAAGGAGTAGCCCCTCTAAACGGCCTGTCCTAATACTCATAAGATGTTAGCCTACTGGCTATCAGGTATAAAAATGATTATAGCACTTTTACCAAACTTTATGTAAGATATTTAATGTAATTACTATTTCAACAATCGTAGGAGTATAAATGACATAAAAAGAATAGTGTTTCCTTGCAGGTAAATGTAACTTCCAAATTTTCCAACCACTTTAGTGGAGATTTATGAACAGAAACAGAAATGATAGATTTCATTGAAGAAAAAGGAGCAATTACATTTACACCTAGTTAAGGATGTCAGCGCCTTAACCCTCAATTACCAAACATGCAGTGAGAGACCAATTAGTAGAAATCCAACAATTTTCTTGAACTTGCAGTTGTTCACTGGAAATTTAGGTCATAAGGGATGTTTACTTCTTATTGTTAATGTTGCTGTATATTGTGGAGGCATTCCTTCTATTTTACCTAGCACAATTGCAAAATTGGACATGTCTGTTATTTAGTGCACACAACCTCATAGATTGAAACATGTACACACGCAATATACCCATTTGAACATCATGAAGACGGAAAAAAAAAATTTTAGCAGAGCAAGATACCAGAACACCACTCAATGCTTTCAAGACGAAGAAGTTGTAAACAAAAGTTATAACCAGACAAATCGCGTGGACATGCTCGATCGTTCTCTATGCATCACCCTACTCAAGTTGGATAATGTATAACCATAGCAAAACGAAAAGATCGAAAACACGAACAAAAAAAAAAAAACAGAGAGAGACATCTCCACGTACCTGGGACGACCGCGAATATGCCCTAAATATGATCCCAACAACTTCAAAGACCTACGGATCGAAGCTCAAACACTTCGAAGATGAATGAAAGTGAAACTTGGAAGGAAGGAGAGGACTTGTAACTTCCAGTGAAACGTTGCGATGTGAAGTACAGCGCCGCGCGAACGTCCTTAGGGTTTTAATCGTATTAGTTTTTGTTTTTAGTTTGACGCTCGAGCAAGCCCAAATCAGCCCAAAACGGCCACTCTCTGTTATTTTGCGTTTCTATTAGTTATGCGTTGACGCTCGACCGAGCGGAAATCGCCCCCAAACCTCCAATCTAGGTTTTCTGAAAATTGAGCCTTGACGCTCGAGCAAGCCCAAATCGGCCCAAAACCTCCACTCTCGGCTTCTCTGGGTACTGATTACCTAACCTTGACGCTCGAGCAAGCGCAAATCGCCCCCCAAACCGCCACTCTCGGGTTTTCTGGGGTTGTAGTCTTAAGCCTTGACGCTCGAGCGACCCCAAATCGGCCCAAAACCGCCACTCTCGGCTTTTCTGAGTATTGATTACCTAACCTTCACGCTCGAGCGAGCACAAATCGCCCCCAAACCGCCACTCTCGGGTTTTCTGAGATTGTAGTCTTGAGCATTGATGCTTGAGCGAGCCTAAATCAGCCCAAAACCGCCACCCTGGGCTTTTCTGAGTTTTTATTACCTAAACATTGACGCTCGAGCAAGTGCAAATCTCACCCAAACTGCCACCCTGGGCTTTTCTGATAATGTAGAATTAAGCCTGGACGCTCGAGCAAGCCGAAATCGGTCCAAAACCGCCACTCTCGGCTTTTCTGAGTATTGATTACCTAAGCGTTGACGCTTGAGCGAGGGTAAATCGCACCCAAACCGCCACCCTGGTCTTTTCTGAGGTAGTTTAAACCCTTGACACTCGAGCGAGTGGAATTCGCTCAAAAAACGTCGTACTTGATTTTTCCAAAATCCTTACACATGCGAGGACTTGTAACTGGGGTTGAGAGGACTTGTAACAGGGCTTGAGAGGACTTGTAACAGGGCTTGTGAGGACTTGTAACAGGGATTGTGGGCTTCAGAGGACTTGTAACATGGCTTGTGAGGACTTGTAACTGGGATTGTGGGCTTGTGAGGACTTGTAACTGGGGTTGGGAGGACTTGTAACAGGGCTTGTGAGGACTTGTAACTTGGCTTGTGAGGACTTGTAACTGGAGTTGTGAGGACTTGTAACAAGGCTTGTGAGGACTTGTAACTTGGCTTGTGAGGACTTGTAACTTGGCTTGTGAAAACTTGTAACAGGGGTTGTAAGGACTTGTAACAGGGCTTGTGAGGACTTGTAACTTGGCTTGTGAGGACTTGTAACAGGGGTTGTGAGGACTTGTAACTGGGGTTGTGAGGACTTGTAACTTGGCTTGTGAAAACTTGTAACAGGGGTTGTGAGGACTTATAATAGGGCTTGTGAGGACTTGTAACAGGGATTGTGGGCTTCGGAGGACTTGTAACATGGCTTGTGAGGACTTGTAACTGGGATTGTGGGCTTGTGAGGACTTGTAACTGGGGTTGGGAGGACTTGTAACAGGGCTTGTGAGGACTTGTAACTTGGCTTGTGAGTACTTGTAACAGGGCTTGAGAGGACTTGTAACTGGGGTTGTGAGGACTTGTAACAGACCTTGAGAGGACTTGTAACTGGGGTTATGAGGACTTGTAACTGGGCTTGTGAGGACTTGTAACTGGGCTTAAGAGGACTTGTAACAAGAGATGACAGGACTTGTAACAATGCAATAGAGGACTGTATAAGCTATTTTTTTTTTAATTTTTTAAATCTGGATATCCGGTTATTATTAGTCCAATTAACTTTAACCTTTGCGACAGTTAAAAGATCAATTAATCTCGATACTGTAACAGGGCTCTTTTTGTATGATACGTTTGATATTCCAGAATTTGATAGCCTAAAATTTGGTTAGCAAGAAAGTTAATAGAATCCTGAATTCAATTTCCAATTAGTGGATAAATCAAAGTGAGCCCTTTTTTTTTCAGTTTTTCCCCATCTCTGTACCTGGACAATAGAAGGTGTGATGCCAAAAATCTTTGTTCTAGCTTTGTAATAACACACTCTCTAATAATATAGATACCCAAAAATACACTCTCTATAGTATGTTCTTGGCAGCTATGAGATCTTAGCATCACTTCCTACCCAACATAGAAATATTAATAAATTCTTTATCCCTTGGACTCCAATATTCATTTATTTCTGGAACGGATTGGGATACATGCTGAAGTTTAAAAAAATTAAAAATTAACACAATAAAGTTATTCTTATTCATTGTCATGCATAAAAGGATGGCACAAAAACTATCGACGACTTGCCATGTTCTAACAAGTACTTTTCAAAGTGAAGCCATTGGCTTTAACCCTTCTTCTAGAGATTTTGCTTCCCCTAGTATTTTCACTGCCGCAATACCAACAATCACACTAGCAGCTCCCCATCCCGCTATCTGGAATGAGCAAAAAAAGAAGGAATTGGTGACAGATCTCTCATATGAATCAATATGACTTCAATATAGTAAACATTGAGTTATATGTTACAACAAACCTGTTTCACATGCTCTGGTTTTGATATGCCGAAACCAACTGCCACTGATGAAATTGTTACCTATATGAAAAGACCAAATTAAGTGGGCTGCATTAAATAACAAAAAACAAGTTGTTAGACATAATATACTCGAGCAATAGCCGCCCACCCAGATAGGCGACAGTTTGTACCTAACTCCTTATTATCTTATTTCTTTTAATGGAAGCTTTAATTAACCATCAAAAAATTTAAGTATTGGGAGATATTTGCACCAAAGGCAAACATGGACTCAATAACAGGACTTATAGTGGAGCTATATTTTTCATGACAACTTCATCAATTCTATGTGAAATATGGATATGTTCAATGAGATTTTCTGGCAGGGCAATATATGAGACCTCCATCTGAATTCCAATCTCCAAGTAGTAAAGGGAAGGCATGCCTGTTGAAGAAATCACTAAACAGGTTCAAGTAATAACCAAGGCCTGGTTTGAAAGATTGAATAGCGCAGTGAACATGGTTGGATACATTCAGATTTAGGCAGATCACATTTTATTTGTTACACAACCAACACTTTCTATGTGGTTGATGTTGTATTGCAAATTTGTGATGTTTTCAAATTGCCAAGGTGAGTCTAGCAATATACTTAACTGTCACCTGGCTTATTAGGCACTCACCCAGGTGAGACCACAAAAAAACCTACATTAAACCAGCCTTGTCTACAGCATGCTAATTATGTTATATACAATAGTTCGAAACAGAATAATTAATTCAACATTTCAGAATAGCATCACAGATATTATATTTGGGGGAAAAAAGAAAATTATATTGATGCTAAATAAGTTAGAAGAAAAAAAACCTGCACATGTCTAGAAATTTAGCATATCATTTAACCCCAGTGTATTTTATTGAACCCAAAAAAAACACACAAACCAAACCAGATGACAGTAAAATTTTGAGGGGAAAAAATGTAGAAAACACATTGACAGTTTATACACACATTAACAAGGATACAAGCTGAAGTTAAAAGAATAGGGAGGAGAGGAGAGAATGTACAAAACCAAGGAAAACAAGGAAAAATTGTTAACGGCTAATAGGGCTTGTCCAAATTTAAATTTACAAAACCAGATCATAGAGGAAAGAGAGAAAGAAGAGGAAGAGGGGAGGGGGTGGTGTTGTCACAGTGTTGTTGAAGTTGAAAAGTGACTTAAATATTTAGTTTACACAAAATTTAAACTAATATTTTGTTGAAGGCGAACAGCGAGCAACTACAAATGACCTTGGACCAACTGTCCGTTAGAAACAATATCTAAGTGAATAGCAGTGACACTTTTTGACATGACGTTCATCCAGCGGATGTGCAAGAGCTTTGTTCAATATTGAAAGAAGTCAATCTTGTTTTCCTGGTATCTTCCCAACCCAATCTTTTTTTTTTGGACTTTATCACCTCACGGTTATTTCACTACAAGTTCCATATTTCTATATCCTTGTACTTCTGTTAGGAATGTGCAGCCTCCTTTTCCTCCCTCCTCCATTTTATTTGGCCCAGGTCCTCCTAGAGTTAAAGCTTTCCTTTGGACCGCACTTCATAACGACATTAATACCCTTTGTAACCTCCAAAGGCAGAGGAAACTTCTAACAATCTCACCTAATGGATGTTTGCTTTGTCTCACAGGTGGACAAACTATAGACCATTTACAGATTCATTTGAGTCAACAGGATCTATTAGCTCTTTTATTTTGGGCTTTATTGGATTGAGTTGAATTTTTCTAAGGAGCCTAACTAATCTTGTCAAACAGTGGTGGTTTCCCTAGAACTCTCATCACTCTTCTCCTCTAGAACTCTCTCTTTTACTACATATTCTAGTAGAAGCAGTTCTGTTTACTTTTATTGTTTAGAAAGTCTTGAACCTTTGAGTGAATGTCTAAATATATGACTTCAAATTCCTATTATTATAGATGGTGTCCATATTGCCCTTTGTTGTTTGGAAGTGGAAAAGGCATGAATTCATTCCACTTACAAGCACCCTTAATATTTAACTTGCATGAATTCATTCCACTTACAGATTACATGCCTTGTACAATCTTTATTCTTTCACCACATGAAAATGGAAAGGAACAAAGTAACACTCGAATAAGAAAAATCATAGAATTCAAGAAAATTCTAATCAACACCTCACCAAGCAAAATCATAGAGTTCGAGAAATTTAGGGTTTAACCTGAGACCAGACGTACCACCAAATATATGTTGAATAAGTGTCGTCTCCTGAGAGCTACGATGTAGTGATTTTTCTCCCCCAAATTCATCAAGGCATACTGATTGCGTTGTATCAATTGCAAACCTACAAAATCAGTACGATCATCAGTCACCACACCCTTGAATGGAAACTTAAAGAACGTACAACTAACTTAAAGGCATGTGAAATCCTGTCTCATAAAACAATGCCACAAACAAATAGTAAATCCCAATCATAGATTCATATACAAGCAAGAAAAGGAACCTCGTGAATTCATGAGCATCTTCCTGTTTCCCATAGCCAAGGTTTCCACCCATGTGTGGTAATCTAGAAGGAATACTAATTGGTGAAAAGGGATGCTGACTTTGGCTTGATCTCTCCACATGGATTTGAAGCTCACATAAGAAGCACCAGTCATTCCTCCTGCCTGAAGAATAAACAACAGATGTTAGAAATTGTTTGAGATTCTATCCAAAAGACAGAGGAAACCATAAATGGCTACATGTTTACATGTTCTCCGATGGCCTTTCTCCAATAAATATGCTATAAGTGGCCGAGTGCACGAAAGACATTGTAAAACAGCATTCGCAAAGCAACTGCAAAGTGAATGCCACAAGTAGATGATCAAAAATGAAAAAATATGTTTTATAGCATCCAAACCGGTAGAAAATATTTAAGCAAATGATAGTATAACAAAATATTGATGTACAAATGGACCTGTTTCCGCAATTTATAAGGCCACAAGGTGGAAATCCAAGCTTGTCCCAGTTGAAAAGTTTAAAAAATTCATCATACGAAAAGAGAACCTGAAAATTAATTGTATGAGTGTTGACAGGTTGTAGACTTGTAGTGCAACATTCACTGTATCATTAAAAAGCTCAACTTCCAAAAAAATAATCCATCTAATTAGAGATTATTAACTAACTATAAACTCATTTCTTAACATAAAAAATAATAGAAATAAATAAACTAAAATTTGTTAGAAAATGCATGCTTTAAAAATAATAAGAAGAAAATTCTAAAAACTTATCAAAATTATTAAATATTTATTAATCTGAACATTAAACATACCAAATTCACCATCAAACAAGAGCATTTATGAGCCATCCATATCAAACAGGTACTTACCCATTTCGTAACAATAGATAATCACTTAACCATCCCAACAAATAGCAGCCTCAGGGTGATCTTGTAGTTTCCATGGGGTGCAGAATTTTGGGTTGGCATGTTATAACATGATCATCTGTTAGGAAACCAGGTTAACTCAACCAACAATTTTACAACTTAGATCATTTATGCAACAACTTCTATTTTCAACATTATTAATCTCTCTAACAATACACACATGTCATACAATTTCATATGTTATTCCTTGAACTTTTATGGACTTCCAATGTACATGCAGTGAATGCAATTCAAATCAAACCAAGTATTGGCAGATAAGTCACTTAACAAAAAACATATTGACCCATCAAGTTGACATGCACGCACACATATGAGTGTTTGAAAATCAGCAAGTTGACATGCTTGGGTGGTGCACCTGTGTGTGCAACAGAAAGTAGCAAGATACAAAAACTATAGGGTTTCAAGCCAAATGCAAAGGTAAGACAAAGTGAACTGACCTATTTGTTGCCATTAGAACTTTAATATTTCCACAAACATCAAAACCATCGAGTTGATTCACAATTTCAAGCATTGTGCCCTGAACTTCATTGTCTCAACCTACACCGTCATCAAAACGTACACCGCCTATGGCATCTACTTCATCAAAAAAGACAATGCAAGCCTTCATCAAAACTTGCCCCATCACCAACATATTTCTATGCAAGCTCACTTCCAATAACACGAATGAAACAAGCATCCCTCTTGTTGGGCACAGCTCTAGCAAGGAGAGTTTTTTCGGTTCCAGGAGGACCATAGCAGAGAACAACATTGGGAGGATCAATTCCAAGTTTCACAAATTTCTCAGGGTGAAGCATTCGCAGCTTAACAACCTAAAGAAAACAAAAACCACAAGAAATAGAACCACAGGAAGAGGTTTGTGTAAAAACAATAGAACAGCCAAACAGAAATCCAAACTGTCAAAACTGATAGCCATATTATTGATTCCCACTTGGATATCTCAGGTGAGCAAAGTAAAAATAAAAATTTCATGATATATTACAAAAGTGGAAAATCAAAAGGGACATACAATGTTAAATCAATGCTAAGTTACAAGTGTATACACGATGGCAAAAGAGGTATAGAAAAACATGGTAAATTATCTGCCAATAGGAGACTAGAAAAAAAATCCAACTATTCTATAACAAATGGAATGTTCACAAAAAGCTAGTTGAAACCTACTTATATAAGCAGAAAGTGATATTAGAGAGATAAATTACAGCATTTTATCATCCAAATAGAAATATTTATTAATAGAATATGATAGCATTTTGAAAAGCATGAATAAAGATTGACCTCACTAACAGATGCATATCGCTTCTTGTGACTCTTTAGCTGAAAAACAAGATATGGAGCATATGCTACGGGCATAATAAAGCTGCTAAACCTTGAAAGGATTGAGCCTAGTAATGACTGCTGAACAACACATATCATTCCACTTTTCAGTGCATAAATTGATATTATCAACTCCGTTGCATTTCCAAAAGTAGCATTTAGAAGGCCCCCAACTGCAAGTTTTGATTTACTTCGTTAGAAAAGACCTTAGTGACAAAAAAATTAATGTCATGGGCGGATATCTACAATTTAAATCATAATAGGTATTTCAGCAGCTAGACAGAAAATCACCTGGTATATTGCTCACAATATGTATAGCCTAGATGGTCCCTTTACAAAGAAAAGTAAGTGGAGTATGCCTTTAATGCCATGATAAAAGAAGTAATTTGACCAACAGGGTTTCCTTCTAAAGTGCAGGCAAGAAACCACTAAAAGCGTATATCTTAGAAGTGATAAGACTGGCACTCGCATATACTGGTCTACGGAAAAACAAATAGCTTCATCAACAAAGTTATACTAAAAATAATAACAGCTTCTAAATGAACCACAAGATCAGAAATTGATGATTATCAACTTCATTTTTATTCCAAATGAAGTTCTAGTGGACTTATTGATTTTTGCCTAGCTGTAGCACCACAACCACCGGCTTTCTAATAGGGCTTTCAAAACGAGGTATATACACTTTGGCTGTTGCTCATTCATTTTATAGGACCATGAGATTCCACAATTGAATCAGAGAGAATAACTAAAATTCTAGTAATTTGTGGGATAATGAATTAATTGCATAAAAGCATAAACAACAGTGAGGAAAGATATATAAAGCTCTATCCATTTATATTTATCACAACTAATTTTGTAAAACGTATATCAAGCATAAATCTCAAAGCATGCTTGGAGGAAAAAGGCATGAAAATATCCTATGAGGATAACCATGAAGTGTAGTTTTGCTAACAAGTATACCTAAGACCTTGAGCTGTAGCAAAGCACGCACCGCACACCTAGCACCTGTTGTAAGCCTTCAAACGTATAGCATAAACCTCATTAGCCAAGCATATGAATTCTCACAACTAATATATTTGCCCATGAGTGGACCTGAGACCTTAAGCTGTAGAAAAACTACAAACCTAATGATAATGAGAAATTAGTCTAAAAATATGATGCATAAGCCACATTAGCCAAACAGATGAATATTTTTTTTTAAATCAATAAGTATGAATTTTATGGGACTATGAATTAATAAACATAACTACAGGTACAAAAACAATGTACCAAGAACCCGTATCCCATTTTTGGATTACCCCATTCCAATTAAGCTAAGCTAGAACAGTCCAAGAAATCCAAACAGATGAATTTTGACAACTGGATTTGCTCATAAGTGCAACTTAGACCTTAAGCTGTAGGGAAAGTTCACACCTCAAGAGACAAGGGATTTGTGCCTAAAAAAAATATAGCACAAAAGATCTCGCAATCATAGTAAACCTGATATAATCCTCAGTTTATGCATGGTAACTAAGGGTCTAAGAATGGACTGCCACCATTAAACAAGTCAAGTAATAAACACTATAATGGACTAGCACCAAGGGGGTGCCTCGCATTATACATAGTGGAGATTAGTTTCAAAGAATCATGTTATTGAACATGTGACAGATAGGTCTTACCTCTTCATCTTCTTCCCCTAATCAGTGGCCGACAACTCAAGCAAGTTATTCATCATCTACATTGGTATCCTCTTGATTTGTGTTGGCTGCCTTAGATAGGATGATGTCCCGCACTTGGTTTGAAGGATGCATAAGCAAGTGAGCAAGGAACTTATCCCTAAAGTATGCGATATTACTCTGAATTCATAGAAGCTGCCGTACTTGAGTGTTACTAGCGAAGTAATTGCTTACTATATTCCAATAAAAAATCATTAAAGTTATATTCGCACCTGATCAAATGATTTAGACAAGTTGTTGCCATCCCACACCTCCATGAATTGCATCATGAAGACACCACAATCATACCTAACGGTATATAATGACATGAATGTTAGAAGCTAACATAGGTAATTATCGAAACTAACCTAATGGCTTACCCATTGCTTTGGTGTGGGACATTAACATGACGCAACTCCCAGTGTAAAAGTGCAAGGTCATCATCACCTCCAAAGAAACGTAAGAGATCTTCCATGGACTTGGTCTACAAGTGATGAAGCGAGTGTCAATATCATAATTGTTGTAAATGTTATTAGAAAATTTCATTAATAAAAAAATCACCTATTTCGAAATTAAAGACCTATGGCCTGCACGACATGTCCCATCGTATGAGTCAAGCACATCTACTCTACACTCTGCTAGGTTTAGAACTAAAAGAAACCAATGATTGCGGAGATGCAAGGGAACAAATATCTACATACAAGTAAGACAACCTTATAAGGAAAAACCCATTAAAGACTCTGCTAAAGTAAGGATAAAAGCATAACAAATATAAAACAAATGGATTGCGAAGTTGGCACAATCCATTGCATCCCAAGAAACTTACCAGATTGCATTTAACCACTGAATACCCTAGTCGCTCG
Source organism: Buxus sempervirens (assembly GCA_947561395.2). Classification (NCBI taxonomy): domain Eukaryota; kingdom Viridiplantae; phylum Streptophyta; class Magnoliopsida; order Buxales; family Buxaceae; genus Buxus; species Buxus sempervirens. Next base: position 25,045,519 of record OX387194.1, on the reverse strand, counting down.
AAGTAAGGGCGCAAAGCTTTGAGAGAACCACGATTAGGATTCATTATCCAATCCTGTATAATATATAAAAAGAAATTTTATTCATTAGTGTGGCCTTCAAAAACAACAATTGGAAATATGCTAATGACTACTAGTGCTGTTACAAAAAGTACTTACGGAAACATATGTCGGGCAATAATGCCTGATGACTTTGCGGCTACTCGATAATTGTTGTGTCTTTATAAGACACGCTCCGAAAGCATTGATAACCTATAAAAATACAGGATGAGATATAACATATAAAATTGAACAACCAATTCATTATTCACAAGTTGTCCTTCTCGTACCACACTATTAACATGTTTGTTGTCAAACAAGCATGCCAATTCAGATGCCGACGCATAAATGGAATCGAACTTGAATATAATTTCTCTGAAAAAACAAGGAGGAATTATTCACTACGAACTAAAATACATAAATAACATTCACAAGTTAGTTTAAGAATAATATCTTACTCAGAACGTTTGTTTTGGCGAACGTATTGTACGACTAAGCGTGCTTTTGTAGCCAATCGAGGACGCCTACGATTGGCAACATATGGAGTGTGACAGTGTCTCGTACGCTGCTTCTTGTGGTTCCCCCTTCGCAATTTGTTTATCTCAGTCCCGGTGCCTTCTCGAACGGGTACTGTAGGCACCTCATCCATCTGCATTTCATCTTCCTTATCTGAAATATTTGATGATTCGAGAGCATCGGTGCGATCACTGCGCTCATGGGTGCCATGATAGGAGGGTGAAATCCTTCCTTCATCCGGCACATCGGGAATGAAAGACTCAGGAGCATCTACTAAATCAGTGCTCTCAAGTGACACGTGGATATCAGAGGGGCGGACAGTTTCCCTTGACTTCACATGATTTAGCATCTCGCTATACATGTTCAATATTTTCGTGAGATGACCTTGAATAACCTGGGATACACAACACACAATCGTAACCCAAATTGATTTATTCTTAATAAAAAAACTTGAGAAAGGGAGGAAAAAAAACCAATCTTACAGGATCTGGATCTCCACGAAATTGGCTTAGATCAATGAAATTTAGTTCATGTGCTTCGCTTGGTGCCTCATCTTCCACACGGCACTCGGTACGGTGCTCCAGCACCTACAATATTTAACGTGATTATTACCAAGTACATAGAAATGCTGCACTATCTTGAAAATTGACAAGGAAACCTACAATAATCAGTTCAATTCAAATATATATATTTATACCTTCCCGTTTCCATAACCACCGAGCTTCATTTCATCTTTCTCCCTTTGGATAATCAACTGATCTGTCCACGCTGCCATACGTGGAGTAGTGGGAGGTGTTGCTTCACCAACAATGATCCGATCGAAATACAAAAACTAAGCAACATATAACTATAATTAGAACACTCCTTTCAATGAATATAAGTTACAGAATGAGCAATGCATGTACCAAATACTATACATGCCTGTAAAAATAACAAGCAGCCATTGATGCTTTTTCATTAGCCTTTTTGAAACTCGGCTACGTGATGCATCAATGTGTCCAAAAGATACTTCCCCTAATTGTATCCTCCTATCTTCTCTACATCGACCAGCAAGGGAAGATATGATGCATTCACATCAATCTTTGAAAACGGATTTACTAAAGTCGACAAAGAATACAAGACAAAAGAACGAATCAACTCATGATCGTTCTCTGGGCTCTTCTCAACATTCTTAATTGGGATGCTTCCATTTTTTATCCCATAAAAGCTATGCAACTCTGTCATATCGGGGATTTCTGATTTAGTTGTATCAACTGTGCGCGCGTGGGAAACACGGCACGGGGAATTACGAAGTCGCCACCTCCTGATGGGGTGCAGGCGGACACCTGAGTGCCTAATCTTGTCTATTGGGCTTTGGTCTGCGGCTTTGAGATTCTAAGTTGGTTCTCGGTTGCGGCCTGGGGAAGTCCGTAGAAACCCCAGACCACCCCGTCGGATGACGGGTCCCGTGGGTTCCCTGGTTTGGGTCAGCTTTCTATTTGGTTCTCACCCGATTCCTAATTCAACATGTAATTTTGTTAAGTCTTGGCGGGGCCACTTGAGTTGGTGTGGGTCCCTTTAGTTGATTTTATCTTGCTTAACTTTAGGTGGTCTGAGTCTGATTGGGTGAGCCCCGTTGGAAGGCCCACGATGTCCCTGGTGGGCTTGGTTAAGTAAATTGATTTCACTTAGCTTTAAGTTGGAGCCTTATGTGATTTTCATGCAACAAGTGGGCCTGCATTGATTTGCGGGCCCCTAGGTGGGCCCCCATGGTGGATGCCAGAGTATTTTTACTTTATCTTGGTTTAGTCTTCCAAAGTGTCCTGGACATCGGGCTTGGGGCCCGTAATCGAGCTTTGGGCTTTGAAAGCCCAGATTCCATGGAGTTCGGGTTAAACCCTCACTTGGTTCAGTTGGTGGGCCTTGGTGGGCCCGATAGGCCCTTGCCCTTGGTCTCGGCCAAACCACACAATTTAAACATCATTCCACACAGCACGATTCGGGTGGGCCGCATTGGGTTTGGCCCGCCCGGTTCAATTAGTTAATTTTACTTGTCCTTACTAATTTGCATGCTTTCGGGTTATCAGGCTTGGTGGGCCCCGTTGGAAGGTCCACTGGTGCTTCCAAATTGGACCATGGTCCAAGTCCCAAGTTGGGTTTCCGGGTCACCCGAAAACCTTGCTGGTTTCTTTAATTTTGCTAGAAATAACATAGAAATTAAGCAAGGATCAAGAAGACACACAAAAAGACATTTCTGGGTGTATCCGGCCTTAGTTGCCAGATACACACAGGCCATAGGTGATCCGGCCTGAGTTGCCGGATCACCTTGAAATGGCCACTTTTCGGGATTGGGCCATGGGGGTTGTTTCCACGGGCTCCCAGGGGCCTTCTATAAGCTCTGTGGGCCCTGAGATGGGCCCACATTGGTTTAAGTGGGGAGGAGAAGCCTCATTCGGCTTCTCTTTTGGATTGTTAGCAAGGCAAAGGAGTGGGCTGAAAGCAAGGGACTTGCTGCCCTTCTCACTATCTTGGGTCAAGCTGGCTACTAAAATGGGGACCAAAGTGTCCCTACTCAGTCTCTGGACTGACACAAACAGCATGCACGATTCCCTATAGTAATAACAAGTCAAGATGACTGAAAACATACTCTACACAATGAAATGCATGAACATACTCTCATGTGCATCACACGGGACAACAGGTGCTTGGCTCTCCAGTCGTGCAAGTTAGGGTGAATGGCCGGGTTAGGAATGCCTTAACATGCTACTAGGATGATGGGATAACTCGGCAGCATACTCAATAATCATGATAGCAATTAACTTACACAAAACAGCCCAAATAATGCATGCTGTGGGACTCTAGAATGCATGGCACTACACATGTAAAATTCAGCAAGAAAGCAAAGCAAGGAAAGGATATCCGGCTAGGTTTAAGCCTAGGCTTATGGTTCATCACGAAATCTCTAGAGAAGGGAAAGAGGAGGGGGATTTATGGGGATACATTTGACCAAACGCAGAGAAGGGACAGACCCCTCCTAGGGGTGCTTAAAAGGAAATCAAAACAGGCCTTTATGAGCACTAAACTTACGTAAGAAATGGGACTCTCATGCTCCTACGGACCTATACGTGGACCGCTTTCCTCCGAAGGTCCCCATGCCATGCGAGAGAGCATAAAATGCATGCAACGTAAACACTAATCCCAGATTCAACTAGTTGAGGGGATACACAAAGGAAACTCTCTAGAATGCTCTCATTTTTATATATGTATAAAAAAATGTGCCCAGAAGACTCACCTTGTGGTTCTTGGGTTGCTAGGTAGTGTGGAAGTTCCTCCTTGAAGCTGGACAGCAACCAAAACTTCTTCTCCTTGCACCAACAGCACTTGCTCTCCTTGCTGGAGTGGGAGTGGAATAGAAGAAGGGCGGAGAAGGGTGGAGATGCTTGAGATGGTGTAGTTAGGGGGTGGAGGGCCAAGAGAGTTGGAGGTGGAAGGTTTCGGAGGAGGAAAAGTGGAGGAAGGAGGTGGAAAAAATTGCAAAAGAAGCCAACCCCGGGAAATGAGCTGCTGTTTGCCTTTTATAGGCAAACTTAATGTATCCGGCAACTCAGGCCAGATACACTAAGCCTTCTTCATAGCTGGCCTCCATGGCCGGTTACACAGGTGTCTCTTTGTATCCGGCATTCAATGCCGGATACAAAACACAATTATGCGAATATTAAATGCCGCCGCGAATTTGTCGAGCGATCGGCGCGAATCTCGCACGAAAATCTCTTTGTATCCGGTATTTGAGTCCGGATATGAAGAGGAGCAAGTGTATCCGGCATATTTGGTCGGATACAAATCGAAAAATTACAGATTTGCCCTTCGACTTAACCGATTCGACACTTTTGAGCAATTACGGATTGGTCCTTGCGAATTTCAGTTTAGTCCCTGAGATTTTTAGCAAGTTTTGGATATTTAAGATTTTGTCCTCGAGATATTTCGCTGCTTTGGTTGCCACGTGTGCAGTTTCCGGTTTTGCTGCTTGGAAACTTCGACAGCTCATATCTCCTTCATCCGAACTCCGATTTGAGCAAACTCAATTGCGTTAGACTCTTATCGGAGCCCTCTATCCAATGACATAGGTCTAAGCACTTGGCACGGGGTTCGAGGAAAAATCAACTTTCGGCTCCCCCTTAAGTTTGACCGGCCTGCAGAACCTTTATCTGGACTCCGATTCCAGCAAACTCAGTTGCATTGGACTCGTGTCGAGATTCTCTATCCATTAAGATAAAGTAAGGTTGCCAATTATCACTGGATCAAAAAGTCAATTTCTTGCCCCTTAGGGTTTGACTTTTTAGCCGGGTTTTGCATTTCCAGCTTTTCTGGGAGCGCAAAATGAGGTGCTTACAGCCGCCCCTCTTTGCCAGAGTCACCTTGCGGATGAACGGCAAAGAGAAAAAGAATCTCTTCTTTGCGCCTGGAATTTCTGTCGACATGGTTGACGAGATTAGTCCTTTGAAGTTTTTTTTCATTTTGAGAGGGAAGCGGCCAATGATGTGGCGTCACTTCCTGGCTTTATAGTTTCCTTACCCTTTGCTTTTCAGGTTTTGTAGGGCAACTCCTCAGCATTTGATTTAAGTTTGAAAAAGATTAGATTGGACTTGGGCTCGCCAACCTGTTTCGGTGTTGATGCCAGACACTTGACAATATTCTTTTCTTCTTGTTTGTTCCATTAAAGCTTTTGGGTGACTTCAGACTTCTGATCCATTTTGTCTTTTACTTGAAGTTTGCTTGCATTTTTTTTATAGAATTTGATGGCCAAGGGTTGGGTTAGGATGGGGACCGAATGGAGAAAGGAGGAAAGAAGAGTGGAGGAGGAGCTGCTGTTGGTGAGGAGGGGCTTCTAGCGCTGTTCAGTGCCTCAAGGGAGCCCACACACCTGCTCTACTCTATTTACAAAAGTGTGAAATCAAAATTTACAAAAGGGGCCATCTTGCCCGATGATATATTCATTTATGCTTATTCTTCTTCATGTCTTGTTATTCCTTCTTCTGCAGTGCTTTCTGGTTGGCTTTCCCTTTTGTAGAGGCTCCCTAGCTTGGAGTGACTGTTGCTGGGGATTGGGCAAGAATCTTTCCCTTATTGCCTCTTCTTTCGGGTCGATCTTTGTTTCTGACAAGTGTGGGAGTTCCCTGGGAGGATGCTCCGCTGAGGATAAGTGGGGATTCCTCACGCTGTCATTATTTTTTTATAAAGCCTTTTCCTTTCGCCTGGGTGCGAGTTCTTCATGCTCGTGTGTGCTCTTGTTGAGCGTGAAAGACCCCACCAGGGATTGATGCGAGCTTGTTTGTCTTCTTTCTGCTCTTATTCACAAAGCCGGCCTCTTCAGACTGGGCGAGGCTTGAGAAGTCTACATCATCAGGTATCATTCTCTTATTGCTTGAGAGGACTCTACTAGGGATGTAAGGGTGTTGTCCCTGGTTTGCTAAAGGTCTTCCATTGGGGATTTTGGAGGGTATTATTCCCCGTTTATCGCAGGAACTCCACTGGGGATTTTGGAGAAGGATGTCCGTCATCCCATTCTTGTTGCACCTGTGAAGTTGCGAAGGGACAAAAGATCAGTCTTGGACTAGCTGGGGATAAATGTAAAGCATTCTTATTTTCTTCCTGCTTTGAGCCTTTTTGCCTGCTGCAGCTAGAAGTGGCCTCTGCCAAGGTCAAGAGATTATCAACTCAGGTTAGTAGCACATTGTGGAGCTCAAGACCGTTAGGCAGAACAATTATAGAGAAAGCAGGTGTGACAGTGTGTGCTTGTGTCTGCAATATCAAAGAATTTCCCCAGGTCAGACAAGACTTGGAGTGCTCGGTATTTTCAGTAGCATTGTCATCACAGGCCACTGTGGACTTTTTGATTCGAGCGCAACCTGCCAGTCTGGACCCCTCAAATCTGTGCATTTTTCTCGATTTACTGCTTGCCACCATCACTGCTCTATTCTGTATCTTCTTCTGCTCAATCCAGATGTGACCAGCTCTTTCTATATCTCTTTTTTTTTTACTAACCACACACAACGCCCTCTTTTCGGGTTTTAGCCATGTCCAGCCTTTCTAGGAAATTCTGAATTCCGTCATCGCTGATGAACGCAGACTCTACCATTTGCCCTGATCATTCTTTTTGGGATCCGAGAGGTCTTAGAGATAGGACTAAACGTAAGCTGGGTCTTGGTTATGAAAGAAAGGATAAGTGGCTCAAACGAGGCTCATTCATTTGGGTTTGCAAGTGTGCTACTTTTATTGCTGGTGGGACTTACATCCTGGCTTATTTGTATCACAATATTTTTGGTGGGGTAAACATTTCCCCATTTTCTCTTTTTTCTTTATTTTTTCTTTTCTATCTTTTTCTATTGCATTTTCTTCTCTTTTTTGAAGTTTTTCTGGGCAAGAATGCCCTGTTTCTTTTTGCTTTGCCAGGAATGCCCTATTTGAAGTGTAGAACACTTGCAGTGGGTTGAAAGAATTTTAAGGCTCAAAATTGTTTAACTAGGGGAGACTTTAGGATATTTGGAAGGATTTACAGTCTAAAGGAGAGTCACGGATGGCCTCTCTTCATTTCCCAATTAGAATGATCTCAGGCGTAGTACAGTCTGATTGCGTCTGCATTTATTGGCTCAGGAAAAATTGCCTCGTCCATTTCTTGCAGGACAAGTGCTCCTCGGGACAGAACCTTGTGGACTATGAACGGCCCTTCGTAGTTCGGCTTGAATTTCCCTCTGTTGTCCTCTTGATGAGGAAAGATCCTTTTCAGTACCAGATCTCCTACCTTGAACTGTCGTGGCTTTACTTTCTTGATGTAGGCTCGCGCCACTCTCTATTGATAGAGGTGGCCATGGCACAAAGCCTTGATCCTCTTTTCATCCATTAATTGCAACTGGTCAAACCTAGATTCTTCCCATTCAACATCACTGATTTCAGCTTCCTTCAGAATTCTGAGCGATGGAATCTGTACTTCCATGGGGAGGACTGCTTCCATTCCATATACCAGGGAGAACGGGGTTGCCCTGCTCGACGTTCTAATCGACGTCTGATAGGCGTGCAGTGCATATGGTAGCTTCTCGTGCCAGTCTCTATAGGTGACTACCATTTTCTCGAGTATCTTCTTCAGATTCTTGTTGGCAGCCTCTACTGCCCCATTCATCTTGGGCCGGTATGCCGTGGAGTTTAGATGTCTGATCTTCAGATCTTCACACATCTTTTCCATGTCCTTATTGTTTAGATTCTTTGCATTATCAGTGATGATCGCTTCTGGAACTCCATAACGACAGACTATATTGTCTCTGATAAACTTGAGCACGTGAGACTTCTTCACATTTACGAAGGACATGGCCTCTACCCATTTGGTAAAGTAATCGATTGCCACCAAGATGAACCTATGCCCATTCGAAGCCGTTGGGTGAACTTGTCCTATCATGTCGATTCCCCAAATAGCGAACGGCCACGGTGATGTCATGGAGTACAGTGTGTTTGGCGACGCATGCATATTGTCGGCATAAATCTGGCACAACTGGCATTTTCTGACATGAGTGTAGCAATCTGCTTCCATGGTCATCCAATAATAACCCATTCTCAGAATCTTCCTTGCTAGCATATGCCCATTCATGTGTGCACCGCACAACCCTCCATGGACTTCCTCGATCAATTTCTGCGCCTCGTCTTCTCTGACACATAGCAGTAAAGAGTCGTTGTATGACTTCTTGTACAATCTACCTCCACTGTAGAATTATTGCTCTGCCAGCCTCTGAATGGTTCGCTTCTCTGCAGCTAAGGCACCTTCTGGCAGAATCCGGTTCCTTATGTATTTCTCGATGTCTGCGTACCAAGGCTCTTCTTCGGGCGTGCTTTTCTTGACACTGAAGCAGTAAACAGGGTAGCGCTGAATTTCTATCTCCAATGGTTGCACCCAGGCATCATCCGTGATGGTGGCCATTGATGCTAGTGTAGCTAGTGCATCCGCAAACTGGTTCCCGTCTCGTGGCATGTAGTCGAATGTCATGCTCTTGAATTCCTCTTCTAATTCCTTGACCAGTTCTTGGTACGGTACCAACTTCACATCTTTGGTCTTCCAGTCTCCCATCACTTGGTAGATGATAAGACTTGAATCACCGAACACTTTTAGCTCTTGTATATGCATCTCGATTGCTGCTCGCAAGCCTAACACGCACGCTTCATACTCAGCCATGTTGCTAGTGCAATCAAACAGGAGTTTTGCTGCTACTGGGTGATGGACACCGTCTGGGGAGATTAACACTACTCCAATCCCCTTTCCACTTACATTGACTGCCTCGTCAAAGAACATTTGCCACTTGGTTGCCTTTATCTCTTCTGCAGATTCAGTGCACATCACGTCTTCATCTGGGAAGTGAGTCAGGAGTGGTTGGTAGTCCGGCAGTGGATGCTCTGCCAAGTGATCCGCCACAGCTTGCCCTTTTATCGCCTTCCTAGTTGTGTAGACAATGTCGTATTCAGACAAAAGGACTTGCCACCTGGCAACCCTACCAGTGGAAATTGGCTTCTCAAAGATGTACTTCGATGTTGGTAAATTTCTTGCTCAAGTAGTAGATTGCTTGTTCTCTTCTTCCTTCCTCATCGTGTTGCCCTAACACACATCCTACAGTCATCTCAGAAACCGTCAAATACATAATCAAGGGTTGTCCTAGGACTGGCGGGACCAACGTCGGCAGACTCATCAGATAGGCCTTGATCTTATCAAACGCTACTTGGCAATCTTCATTCCAAACCACAGGGTTGTCTTTCTTTAGCAGCTTGAATATAGGCTCACACACAGGAGTCATTTGAGCAATGAACCTACTGATATACTGCAATCTGCCTAGGAACCCTCTCACTTCCTTTTCTGTCGATGGAGGAGGCATCTCTAGAATTGCCTTTGCTTTGACGGGATCGACCTCAATGCCTCGCTTGCCCACTATGAAGCCGAGCAGTTTTCCTAAAGTAACTCCAAACACGCACTTGTTTGGGTTGAGCCGTAGCTTGTGCTCTCTGAATCTGTCAAGCATTTTTCCAAGGTTCACCAAGTGGTCTTCTTCCTCCCTCGACTTTGCTATCGTATCATCCACATACACTTCCATCTCCTTGTGTATCATATCGTGGAACAACAAATTCATCGCACGTTGATATGTAGTGCCTGCATTCTTCAGTCCGAACGGCATCACACGGTAGCAATAAGTGCCCCAATGCGTGATGAAGGATGTTTTCTCCATATCTTCAGGTGCCATCCTTATCTGGTTGTAACCAGAGAAGCCGTCCATGAAAGAGAACATCGAATGCGTTGCTGTATTGTCCACCAGCACATCAATGTGTGGCAATGGGAAGTCGTCCTTCGGACTTGCTCTGTTCAGATCTCTGTAGTCAACACAAATCCTGACTTTCCCGTCTTTCTTAGGAACTGGCACGATGTTGGCCAACCACTCGGGATAGTAAGTTACTTGTAGGAATCCAGCATCCAACTGCTTGGTGACCTCTTCCTTGATCTTTAGGGCCCATTCTGGCTTCGTGCGCCTGAGTTTCTGTTTCACAGGTACGACCTCAGACTTTGTTGGTAATCGATGCAAAACCAAGTCCGTGTCTAACCCAGGCATATCCTCGTATGACCATGCTGTCAGCACCTCATTTTTGCACCCCCAAAAATGAAAGAATAAAACCCTAATTGAAAAAGTCAAACCTGAAGGGCTCAAAAAGTTGACTTTTTGATCAGGTGTAAATTGACCACCAAACTTCATACCATTGGAAAGAGGATTCCGATACGGTTCTAACGCCACTGAGTTTGCTCAAATTAGAGTTCGGATGAAGAAGTTATGGACAGGTCAAATTTGGAAATAGCAGAAATCGGCTTTCTGCAGAACTCCGAATTAGCTGCTCAATTGGATATCAGCAGAAAGGGCGCATCGACATGACTCCAACGCAACTGAGTTTGCTAGAATCGGAGTCCCGGATAAGGAGATATGAGCAAAACTGGCTCCGGGACGCGAGTCTGCACTTCTGCTAAAAAGCCCGAGTTTGCTGCCAACCTTTAGCTTAGTGGATAGGGAATCTCAACCTGATTCCAACGCCACCAAGTTTGCTGAAATCGGATGTCAAATGAGAAAGTTATGAGCAGTCAAAAATCTCGGAAAATCTGCACACGTGGCAAGATTGAAGAAAGGACAAAAAATAAAAATCTAAGAATAAAATAATAATATTTTGTAAATATCTAACAATTAAACTAAATCAAAAATAAAATGAAAAATAGAAAACACAAGTGTCTTCTAACAAACAAATCTTAAGAATAAAATAATGATAAAACTTAAAAGAATCTTAAGATTAAAATAAATAAAAAATAAACAAAAAATAACAACTACATGTCCATAATATGGATAAGAATGATGTGTTGGATGGATAAGGATGAAAATTAAATTTTAGTTACCTTGGTTATGAAATTAAAATTCAGTCAAGAAAGGTGATTAAAATTCAATTTTAGGACAATTTTTCAACTATAAAAGGGGGGCCACCCCCCATTCCATTCCAAGCAACAAACCCCTCTTCTTCCCCTTTTGCTCTCTCCCACTTCACTCACCGCCCTCCCTTCTCTCTCCCTCCTTGATTTCCACTCAAGAGACGCTGGCCCCCTTTAGCTCTGTCCTTCTCCTTTTTAAGCTTTTCCATGTCCAACCTCTGCCCAAACTCTGTCCCACTCAAAACCAAAACCCAAAATACCCTTGGATTGCACCATCCCCCTTTCTATTTCATCCCTTTCAACCTAGAAGTGAGGAATCCCTTTTCAAATCCATTCTTGGAATTCTACGGGGGTGCGGAAGCGCTGCCGAAATCATCGGAGAACCACCACATAACCAAATCAAGAAGGTAGTGTTTGGGTAACATTTCTAGTGACTTTCTCTTTAACATATATAAAAATTGCTTTGTTTAAGCAACTTTGAATTCTTCTTAGTTTACTTTATTGTTACTAATTTGTTTATTATGTCTGGCATATCATGAGAAACCCCATGAAAGATGGGTGTTTGGATGCAAAAATGGGAAAAAGGTAGTTTTGCCATTAAAGAAGGGAGTTGTCCTTCTAAACTATCTCATGTATCCCATACTCTCCCCTCTTATTCCCTTCTTGATATCGGTCATGGGTGGTTAAAAGAAGATCTCACTCCTTTGAAGAATGCAAAAAGCAAGGAAAGGAAAGCCTTGGAGGCTAAATGAAGAAAAAGTGCCCCTGTGAAAATGCTACAGAACCCCAATATAGGTCGCCGGAGCTCCCAAAAAAGCAATCAAAGCGATCCCGAGAAAAAATTGTGCAAAACAGCAAGTTCGGACAGAAACCGCACACTCAGTGCAGTCTGGACTTGACCGCACTTAGTATGCGATCTGGTCTAAACCGCACTGCATCTGCAGTTCAGACCAAACTACATAATAAATGCAGTCAATTCATAAAAAATGAGATTTTTTGACCCGGATAAGTTTGAACCGACCCGAATCAATTTAACCCGACCCATATTGGCTGTTTGGGCTATTTTTAGCCCATTAGTAGACCATGGGCCTGGATGGGCCCACCAAGACGTCCTCGGGCCCACTTATGGGACCCACTTTTGACCAGCCCAAACCAGGCCCGTTTGCAATAAACGGGCCCAAGGCTATTTGCAAACTGGCTAATGGGCCAAATCCAAGCCCACTAAGCCCTTTGCATGTTTAATTTAATTAGATAAATAACTAAAATGGGTTACCCAATAACCCTGCTGGGCTCAAGCCCAACCTTGGCAATCCACGGGTCTTCCAACGGGACCCGCCTCCGACCAACTCCGCCTAAATAAGAAGATAAAATAAAGTAGAAAGGGATCCACACCTCCAGAGGGTCCCACAAGACCAAACCAAGTGACATGCTGGCCTAGGAAGGGTGAAACTGACTCAAAAACCAGGGAGACCCGAGGGACCTGTCAAATCGATGGGGTGGGCCAAGGTGTCTTCGGACTTCCCTAGACGTAACCGAGAACTTACCTTGAATCTCTAAAAAGCCGCGGATCAGTAAAAATAGACCTGTATAGGCACCCTTTGTGTCTGCCTGCACCTCTCAGGCAGTGGCGACTCCAAAATAGTCCCGAGGCGCGCATCGTCACGTGCGCCTTGTCACGCGATGATTTTAGGTGCATACACATGCAAACACGTCAGAATAAGACTTAAGAAAATCAAACATCTGTTTTCTCAATAATGGCGACAACTTTTTACCAATTTGAAGGATCCTTGGTTGTGCTATTTCACCTATGTCAATTGACTCTGTTTCCTCAATGTTAGCCAGGAGACCCTTTTCATGCCTTTCCAAAGCAAGTTGGATTTCAAGCGGGGTCTCCCATGATTCATTGTTGTCCTCATGCTCGAGAAGCTCACAGGGGACAACGTTTGAATCTTCTAGCTGCGATGGGCAAGTGCTCCAATCTGATTTGTCGAGGTTTTGCTCGTTTTCAGGATTGGACCCTGGCTCATGCATTTCATTTATTGCTGCCATCTGTACTGGCTTTTCAATTTCTTTTTGTTTTTTTTTTGTTCAATTATGGCAATCTCATTACCCATCCCGTGCCCCATACCTTCCAGGTGTGCGTCGGGATTGGTACTAAGATCGCGATGCTCAAGTTGCTTATTTTTATTATTTTCAATTTCAAACAGATGCAAGTAGTAGGAAGCATTCAGGTATTCATTGAAAATTTCAGCGGTAGCTACAACAGAAATTTCAGAGGTGACAGAAACCCCCTTTGGAATGGTAGCTTTGCTGATAGCAAAAGGTGTGGCGCTCCAGTTCTTGAGTGGTGCCTTGTCTTTCTTGTTGATGATGCTCGCCACCTCTGGTTCTCCAGCTAGTACCATGTTGGCGTTGTCGTCAGAAGATATGCAGATAGGATCCTGTGCTGCGCCTCCCACTGGCTTGTTCTGGCTTCTTTCTGACTGGGGGCCAGACTCTGATGATATCCCCATCCATATTCCACTGAGGGGAATTGCCATTGGTATCTCCTCCTCGGGTGGTGCGTAGGCGATGGTGACTCCGTCGGCCCGATCAATTCTAGGAGGTGCGAATGCTATAGGTATTCCCGTCGGTATCCCGTGCACAGTAGAAGAGTAGGCTGGCGGTTCCCACTTGCCATAAGCGGCGTGGTACACTTCTGCGGGCACTGGCCCCAGCACCTGAGGCATGCTGCGGAACATCTGGTTCAAACCATCACAAGTTCCAGGGTGCGGGATGTAGTGAGGTGGTGGAGGGGACCTTGGCCGGCGACTTGGCGCTCCTGAGCTGTCTCGCCCTTCCATCATGCAGACATACATAATGGGCCTTTCTTCTTTGGATTCCTCCTCGGGAGCTGCTGGCGGTGCCTCCACGGCCGCTATAGGGGGGACTGATATCCCTTCAAGGATGACCGGCTCCTCCAGTGGAGCGAATGCCATGGTGACGTCATCAACAGAGTCCAGGGTGACCAACGCTGGCAGGTTGTCTGGCAATCCCTCAGGGGCCAATGGGTCTACCTCAACTGTATCTTCAATCATTTCCGTAGATGGCGGTTCCTCCCAGAGCATCTGAGCCAGGCCTCTCAGGTAATCCTCCTCCACGGCGGGGATGTCCAGGAACTCATCTCCCCACCCTTGGGGGACTATGTTCTCAATAGCTTGGGCTACTTCGTGCTCCATGTTGGTGAAATGGCGGTACAGGTTCCTGTGTACGCATATGGGCCAGTGGGGGTCTCGTCCTTCAATTCTGGCCCTTTTCCTTTCAGCACGATTCCCAAGGAGCCGGGAGAAGTCTTCTAGCTGTGGCTTGAACCCCAGTCCAAACCCAGTAGTCTTCTCGTAAGGTTGGATGGCCGTCTTGATGCCTTGCTTGTACTTGCCCAGTCCTTCACCTGCCCTGAGGCCCCAGTCTGCGCAGTCAGCAGCGCTAAACATGCTCTCTCTTCTTCACTTTGAGAGTTGTTGCCCCCTTTCAGACTCTGGGATGCGATTCACTTGCACCATCTCTACTGCTTGGAAATTGAGGGTGGTGGGCAGCTCGTAGTCCACATAGGGTACTCCGACCCTTTCGAATTCTCGGTGATCCTCGGCATGTACTGTTATAAGTTCGTTGCCCGATATGAACCGGATCATCCTGTGCAGTGTGGAAGATACTGCTCCGGCCTGATGCAGCCATGGCCTCCCAATCAGTAAGTTAAATGAGGCATTGATATCCATGAGCTCGAACTCCATGGTAAAGGGCCTATCTGCAATCATGATCACCAAAGTGACCTCTCCCAGTGAGTCTCTTCTGGCGTTGTCGAAGCCTCTGACATTATGAGCGCTTGGTTTGATCATCGAAGGATTTAACTGCAGGCTATGAAATGTCCTCATTGGACATATATTCAGTGCCGATCCATTGTCGATCATGGCCCGCTTTACAATGAGATCTGTACATTTCACGATTATGTAGAGCGGCTCTGTATGGTCACAACCCTCAAGAGGCAGATCTACTGCTGAAAAGGAGATGGCTTGGGGTGCCATGATCACTAACACCACTGCCCCTAGCTGTTCTGGATCAATGCTTTCTGGTACATGTGCGTCGCCCAGAACCTTCATTAGTACTGCCCGGTGCTTCTCTGAGTCAATCAAGAGTCTCATTATGGAAATCTGGGCAGGCACCTTGTTCAACTGCTGGAGGAGGTCATACTCTGGAGTGAACACACTGTGATGCAAGTCTATGATTTCTTCCTCCGTGGCCTTGCCCTTTCTTTTGGGGGTCTGTGGCGATTCTGTGACCACGTCCTTCCCTTTTTCCTTTCTTTTTGCTTCTACCTCTGTTCCTTCCTCTGGTGCGGGTGGGGGGTCGGTGTTTACATATTGACCGGATCGGGTGATCCGATCGATTTCTGTTTCAGTGGTGGTGGTGGATGTATGCTAGAAAGATTTAGTGAGGTAGGGTGGAGGTACCGCATTGTACGAGGGCAGTTCCAGGTTAAGTCGTGAGAGGTTGAGGCCGGGTGTTTCAAATGAAAGGGAAAAAGGTTCTTGTAGAGGCGAGTCCATGGGGTCATGGATGCCGAGGGTCAGAGGGCCGGGGTGAGAGGTGGGGGTAGAGTAGAAGAATTCATGGTCTTCAGATGGGGGGAAGTGCACCAGAGGGAGATCCATAAGGGGGTCACCGCCATCTCCTTCAATAACATTCACAGTCTTGCTTACTTCTGCTGACGCGTCTTTAGAGTCTGTGTCAGCGGACTCGTCCGAGCTCTCATATGGGTCAGGCAGGTTGGCAAGCTCAGGCGTGGATGGTGGCTCCCCTTCTACCGTGACATGGGAGGGGCCAGGCCACTCCGATGTACCATGGGAAAGGGATTCCGAACTCGGCTCAACTGATAGGGGATCGGTGAGGGACTGTAGATCCGGCTCTGATGTTGCAGACATATACTCAGGAGGCCATTCAGTGGATAACTGAGGAGGCACTCTGGAACTGCCCATTGACGCGTCCGAGATCTGAGGTCTATCCCGGATCTGGAATTCACTGGAACTGCCCACTCCTTCTTTGCGTGGAGGGGATGGGGAATCACTGATCCATCCGCATTGTATAAGATTCCATGGCCCCGTGACTTCCTCACTGCTTTGCGGTTCATCCCTGATCATACATATGTTGACGCCTGTATTTTCCTTAACTGCAATTGCGGTTGATTGGGTTCCTGTTCGAAGCTGCACCTTCACTATCTGCCCTGGTCGGCCAATCAGTACGGAAGGATCGAGCTGCCCAACACCTTGATCAATGCTTACTTGACTTGCTGCCCTACTAGTGGAGGCCTTTGAGTGATCTGGGAGAGGATTGGTAGCCACGCCGGCGGCGGGAGTCTGAGCAGGCGGTGCTGGAGGGTCGACCGTGATGCGCTTACTGTCAATTAGGTCTTGGATGTCGTGCCTCAGATCCCAGCACCGATTGGTGTGGTGCCCTGGAGCACCGGAGTGGTACTCGCATCGCTCAGCTGCATTATAGCTCCGGGCGTTGACCAGACGAGGATTCGGAGGTTTGATTTGTACGTACCCCCTCTTCAGCAAGGTAGGCAACAACTCTTCTAGCGCATATGGGAGTGGAGTGAAAACCCGTTTCATCCTGGCCTCCGTTTCTTCTCTCGTCCTTCTTGCCCCTTGGTAAGCTGCTTTCCCGGTCCCTTGAGGTGCCACTGCTTCTGGTCTTTGAGAGAAATGGTGGGGTTGTGCAGGGTGTACATAGTTGACCGCGTGCTGTTCTTGTTGTAAGCACCTCATTTTTGCGCTCCCAGAAAGGCCAGAAATGCAAAGCCCTGGACTGAAAAGTCAAACCCTAAGGGGTGAAAAGTTGACCTTTAAATCAGATAAAATTTGGTTAACCTTGATCTATCCCGTTGGATAAAGAATCTCGACACGGTTCCAACGCAACTGGGTTTGCAGGAATCAGACTCCGGATGAAGGTTCTGCGGGCGGTCAAACTTAAGGAAAAGCTAAGAGTTGACTTTTCCTCAATTTCCGTGCCAAATACCTTACTTTAGCCCAATGGATAGAGAATCCCGACACAGTTCCAGCGCAACTGGGTTTGCAGGAATCGGAGTCCGGACGAAGGTTCTAAGGGCAGTCAAACTTAAGGGAAGGCCAAAAGTTGACTTTTTCTCGGAATCCATGCCAAGTATTTAGCCCCATGTCATTAAATAGAGGGCTCCGATACGAGTTTAACACAATTGAGTTTGCTCAAATCGGAGTTCGGATGAAGGAGATATGATCTGTCGAAGTTTCCGAGTAGCAAAAGCCAGAAACTGCACACGTGGCACAGGAACTGCACACGTGGCAGCCAACGCAGCAAAATATCTCAGGGACTAAATCTTAAATATAAAAATTTCGTACGGGCAATCCGTAGATATCAAAAAGGGTCAAATCGGTCGAATCGGTCAAGTCGAAGGGCAAATCCGTAATTTTTCGATTTGTATCCGGTCACATATACCGGATACACTGCCTATCCTTCATATCCGGATTTGAAGGCCGGATACATAAAGATATTCGCGCGAAATTCACGCCACTTGGCCAACAGATTCGCGACGGCATTAAATTTTGAAATGATTAAGTCGTGTATCCGGCCTGAGTTGCCGGATACAAAGGGGAGCTAGCGTATCCGGACTTCAAGTCCGGATACGAATAGGCCTTAGTGTATCCGGCCTGAGTTGCCGGATACGTTAAATTGCCTATAAATAGCCAACAGCAGCTCATATCCAGGGTTGGCCTTTGTTCATGCGATTTTGGGCTCTCTTCTCTCATCCATTCTCACTCGAAATCCCCTCTCTTTCAGCCTCTTTGCCCCCCCATCACCTTCCCCTACCATCCAAAACCCTTGCTTTCTTCCTTCTCTTCACTTTCTTTGGTGAGAAAGAGGAAGCTACTGCTGTGGTGGCCAAAGGAGGAGCTCCAGCTGCTGTTCAAGCCAAAGGAGGTGTCTCCACTTTGCTCAAAAGACCAAGAACCCTCAGGTAGTGTTCCCTTGCACATTATATTCAACATATATTAAATCTAGATTTTTCCGAAAATATACGCTTCAATTTGTTTTCTTGTTCTGCATGGCCTTGTTTTAGCCCATGCATGTATTTGGTGTTCCTTTCATGGCATGGAGCTACCACATGCATGATACCCACGTAGGGATAGTTTAAGAGGCACAAAAGTCCAGTCTTATATGCTTTCTAATATGCTGTATTTTCTGTTTGGAGAGTCAACTTAACGTATTTTCTAGAGGACCATGTTCCTCCTTGGTATGTCATCTGATGTACCCCATGATAAACCCCCTCTCTTCCTTTCTTTATTTCTTCAAGTAAAATGCATATGTATAGCCTGTGAGGCTTTGCTGTGAATTCCATGCACCATGTGTTAGTATAGGTTTCTGTTTTCTTTGCATGAAAGTAGTAGCCTTGGATCCAAGCATGCTCCCCATTCCCCTTCCCTCTTGCTGGAAGCCATGAAAGAAGCCAAGGAAGGCTTCTTCTCCCAAGTCTGAACCTACGTGGGCCTTCACAGGGGCCCACGAAACCTTCAGAACCATCCTGGGAGCCCCTGGGATCAATCCCAAAAGGCCAAAACCCAAAAAGGCCAATTCCAGGGTGATCCGGCAACTCAGGCCGGATCACCTGAGGCCTAGGCATATTCGGCAACTAAGGCCGGATAACCTAGGGCCTCTGTGTATCCGGCCACTCTGGCCGGATCACCTGCAGACCCTGTGTATCCGGCCTGAGTTGCCGGATACACACAGAAGCCTGATTTTTTTTGCATATTCTGTTCCATTGCTGAATTTTGAGATAATTTGTGTTAAAACCAATGAACCAGCAGGGTTTCCGGTCCACCCGGAAACCCAACTTGGGACTCGGACCAGCCGGTCCAACTTGGTACAATAGTGGGCCTTCCAACGGGGCCCACCAAGCCCAATAAACCAAAGCATGTTAATTAAATAACCTAAGTAAAAGTGAACCAATTTGAATCGGGCGGGCCAAACCCAATGCGGCCCACCCGAGCCTTGCCATATATGTGAGTAAATGCATAAACTGCCTGGTTTGGCCGAGACCATGGGCTAGGGCCTGCCGGGCCCGCCAACTAAGCCAAGGAAGGGCTCAAGCCCTAACTTCATTGAATTTGGGCTTCCAAGGCCCAAAACCGGACTACGGGCCCCAAGCCCAATGTCCCAAAAGACTTTGGCTCAAATATAAATAAGATAAGTCTAAAAACACCCTTGGTCACCATGTGGGCCCACCTAAGGGGCCCACAGACCCATCCGACCCACTTTTGCATGAAAACAACCTAATAATTCAAATCTAAACTTAAAGCAAAATCAATTCACTAACCAAAGCCCACAAGGCCTCCTAGGCCCGACCCAGGCCCACCAAGGACACCGTGGGCCTTCCAAGAGGGCCCACCCGAACAGACTCAGGTTATCTAAATTAATCAAGATAAAATCAACCAAAGGGACCCACACCACTCAAGTGGTCCCACAAAGATTTAATTCAATCGCATGCTGGTTTAGGAATCGGGGGAAGACCAATTAGAAAGCTGACTCAAAGTAGGGAACCCACGGGACCTGTCACCCCGACGGGGTGGATTGGGGTGTCTACGGACTTCCCCGGCCCGCAACCGAGAACCAACTTTAGAATCTCAAGCCGCAGACCCAAGAGCCTTAATAGACAAGATTAGGCACCCAGGTGTCCGCCTGCACCCCATCAGGCGGTGGCGACTCCGAAATTACCCCGTGCCACGTTTCCCACGCGCGCACACTTGTCTCTGGGGCTCTTGCCCTTGGTTTCTGCTAGCCTGCCCTGATACTGGCCTTCTGGATGCAGAACTCTGTCCATTGCTGTCTATCTTCCCGGCCCTCACTACGTCTTCAATCCGATCCGCAGTCAAGATCAAGTCATTGAAGTTTGACGTACTTTGCCCCAGTAGTAGAGTGAAGAAGGGTTATCCCAGTGACGCGATAAACAGAGATGTCATCTCCTGTTCCAATAGTGGCGGCTGTACCAGTGTTGCCAACTCCTTCCAGCGTTTGGCATACTCCCTTACTGATTCTTGGCTCTTCTTAGCCAACCTCTGCAACTCTGCCCTAGTCTGTACAATCTGACTATTGAGGCGGTATTGCTGGATGAAGACTGATGCCAGGTCATTCCATGTCTTTATCTTAGCCTTGTCCAGACTCAGGAACCAAGAATAGGCTGCCCCTATTAGCGACTTCTGGAAGAACTGCACCATAATCCGCTCTTCCTTGGCATACTGGCACATGTCGCCTGAGTATGACCTCAAATGGTTCAATGGGCAGCCAGGGTAGCCTCACTCTGCACTGTGCTGGGTTGGAACTGTTTGAGCTGCTCCTTCAGGGCGGCCATTTCCGTTATGTTTTCCTTCCTTACTGCTGTCAGCTTCTCCTCAAACAGCACTTCCTAGGTTCTGTACCAGTCCTCATCACCTTGCCCCAGATGGATAGGTAGGAACTGATCTTGTTGTGCAACGTGGAATGGGACTGCCGGCGGTGGTGGTGCCAAGGGAGTGGGATTTGCCGGACGTGGCGGTGGCGCCACTTCCGCTTGTGGCAGGAGCTGTGACTATGGCTGCTGAGCGACCGGTACCCCTGGTGGGCCCTGCCTTAATTCTCTCAGCTCTGTCATTAGTTCCTGGATGATGGAACTCATGCTGTCCATTTTCTGCTGCATCTCGTCGACTACCTGAGCATGATTGGACTCCGCAGGCTGCTGCCTTGGCGGCGTCTGTTCCCCTTGCTGTTCCATATCGAGCCTTCTCCTCGATCTTAACAGGTACGGACTTCTGAAAGCAATTTTTGGTACCTGGGAACAATTAGCAGGCATTAGTGCAATTTTACACAAATTGATTACACAATCTTATTTGATTGAATTTATTAATTTTATTATTATTTTTGATATGATTTGACTAACTGATCTATTTTAGCTACCCTAAGGCAACAGGGGAGAGAACCTGAATTTTGAATCAACTGATCTATTTTAGCTACCCGTAGGCAACAAGGGAAGAGAACCTTAATGAATCAACTGATCTATTTTAGCTACCCATAGGTAACAAGGGAAAAGAACCTCAATGAATTAACTGATCTATTTTAGCTACCCGTAGGTAACAAGGGAAGAGAACCTCAATGAATTAATTGATCTATTTTGGCCATCCTAAGATGACCGGGAAAGAGAACCCTATTGACCGAATCTATTTTAGTCACCCACAGGCAACTGGGAGAGAGAACCCTGTTTTTTTTTCTTTTCTGAAAGCCGATCTATTTTAGTCGCTCAGAAGCGACTAGGAAAGAGAACCCTATTTTTTTTCTTTTCTGAAAGCTGATCTATTTTAGTCGCTCGGAAGCGACTGGGAAAGAGAACCCTATTTTTTGAAAGCTGGTCTATTTTAGTCGCTCGGAGGTGACTGGGAAAGAGAACCCTAGTGACCGAATCTATTTTAGTCACCCGCAGGTAACTGGGAGAGAGAACCCTATTTTTTTGGAAACTGATCTATTTTAGGCTTGGAAGCAACTGGGAAAGAGAACCCTATATTTTTTTTTGAAAGCTGATCTATTTTAGACGCTTGGGAACGACTGGGAAAGAGAACCCTACATCACTGATCTATTTTAGCCACTTGGCAAGGGAAGAGAACCTGGGGTCAAGCTGATCTATTTTAGCCATTTTAGGCGCGGAAAGAGAACCTTCAATTTAAGGGGTTTTGTTTGAGCTCAGGATCACAGGGTTGGACCAATGCAGGGTCTCCACAGGGGGTGAGCTGAAAAGCAGCACCCAGGTGTACCTCAGCCAATCTCCAGTTTATTCACTGGCGGCGTTGGCGCCAAACTTCGGCTAGTAGTTCCCGGGCGTGCCTTAGCTAGTCGTTGGTTTAATCACCATTGACTTCGGCGCCTTACAAAGAGTAAGTCTATGCCAGGACTTTCATCCACCAATCTCCGACTCATCCGTCGGCGGCTTCAGTACCCCAAGATTTCGGCCAGTAGTTCCCGGGCGTGCCTTAGCTAGTCGTCGGTTTAATCACCATTGACTTCGGTGCCTCACAAAGGGGAAGGCTATGCCAGGACGCTCATCCACCAATCTCCGACTCATTCGTCAGTGGCTTCAGTGCCCCAAGATTTCGGCTAGTAATTCCCAGGCGTGCCTTAGCTAGTCGTTGGTTTAATCACCATTGACTTTGGCGCCTCACAAAGGGGAAGGCTATGCCAGGACGCTAATCCACCAATCTTCGACTCATCCGTCGGCGGCTTCAGTGCCCTACAGGTTGGACCGAATGATCTCGAAAAGATACAGACGGGTGTGATCTGAGCTCAAAGGTCTTGGGTGTTTTAAAACACTTGCTGGGTTTTTGTGATCTCAATGGGGGAGATGCAATCAAAGGAAAATAGGTGGTCGCAGCAACCAGGAATATTGCAATTATCCGAGAAGAGGTGGTCTGTAAGAGACCAAGTTGTCCTATTGGAGGGAATTAATTCTGTCATTTCAAGTTCTTGTTTTGTTAAATTTGAACAATATAGCAGAGTGAAAGGAAATCCATGCTTCAATCAAAAAAGGTGCCATCGTGGCACAGAGTACATCATCATGTTTACCAAAATACAGCAAAGCCAAAGTTTAGCTAGGTTGGTCATCATCATAGTGGGAGGACACGTCTTGCCTCCTCAAGGCTCGCAGAAGCTTGTTCCGCAGACGTCGGTCTTCCTCTACGCGCTTGCGCACCAATTCCATTTCATGTTGCAAGGCCGTATTGGCCTGCCTACTCTCCCGTTCCGAATCCACATAAGCTGAATGGATACGAGAGTGGGTCTCCTGCAGTTCGGCCACCCTGTCCTTATATGTGTTAGGGGGCGGAACTGGAATGTCGCTCGAAGCGACAGGCTAAAGAGGTGGGGGGCCATCCTGGCCAAACTCTCGAGCTATCCATTGCTCGTAGTCTTGAAAGTGTAATTTGGTGAAGACGTCCTCCCGATATACGCACACTAGCTTCCACTCTGTTAGCAGTTGTGTCCTCAGTCCCTTAGTGAGTGGACCAATCAAACTGCTCAGGTTGTCCTGGATCGGGATTCCCTGCAGTTTCCCAAATTGTCTCAGAACCCGAATCGGATAGTATGGCACAGCATGGGTAAGGCCTATCAGGGCAAGGCCCTCTCTTTTCTTGAAAGCTATAATGGGGGTGTAAGGGATGTTGTATGTGCCCCACCATCGAATGTCTGTTTCTCCCTTCAAACGGAGAAAGTGGTTGAACCAATCCTCACGAGTGGATAGGTCTGGTTGGATCTCTCTTTGAGTCAACCAATGAATGTTGTCACGAACTAAACCGTAGTGTGCACTGACAGGTGATGACACCATCAGGTGGTCTTGCAACCAAATGTGGAGAAGGGCAGCGCACCCTTGAAACCTCTCGGTTCCGTTTTTGGACAAAGTGAGGGAGTGGAGCAATTGAGCTAGGATCAGTGGCATGATTCGGTATCCCGCCCTGAGTTGATCCACAATTTCCATGAGGGCCAAATTAATGGTGTCTCCCCCAGTTGGAAAGAAGACTTACAACATAACCACAAGGGTAAAGGTGTCAAACCAAGCCCGGGGTCTCTCCTGCTTTTTGTTTCTTATTTTTTCAGCAAGAAATGTTTTGGAGACCCTAGTGAATGCTTTGTCACCTCCTAAGGTCTGGAATTCTCCCCTTGAGAGGCCAAAGAAAACACAAGCTTCATTTTTGTAGCTTTCTTTGAGACTTGGCATAGCGGGTTCTCCTAAGCCACGAAATCAGAGGAACAGGTCAAGTTCCTCAATTGTGGGGGTCAACTCATTGATCCCGAATCGAAACACTGACAGCTGGGAATCCCAGAAAAGCAGGGCTACTTGGATCATATCCCAGTTGATCGGCACATTTAACAGGGACAAGGTCTGTTCCATGTGGTATTTATGCTCCCATTTAGTCTGCTCACTCCCTTGGAGCTGCCTTGTCCAAGAACGGATCCAGGGGGTATCCCAGGCGCACTTCTCTATCCTAGGGAAACGGGTTCTCTCGACTGAGGACGAGGATGCCATGCCAACTATCCGATCGAAATTCCAAACCAATTTAAGGTTCCCCACCAAACTCTTAATTAGTCCTAAAGTATGCATAATCGTAAGCAAAGGACTATCCACTTAACAGTTCTAACATGCTTCACAGAATAAAGCGGAAAAATTAAGACAGTGTGGAATTTAACTCAGGCACACATGGTGTGTGGTCCTAAGGGTTGGCGCCAATGAAGGCACGACTCCTATACATACTTATGTAGAGGAGCACATTCAAGTCCTGATCAGTCTTCCTGTCTTTCAACTGTTCTTTCCTCTGCTTTCGGTGTCGGGCCACAGCAAAGGTTACAACTTGCCATCGAGGGCGAATTTTACAAAAACTCCAAAGAATTCATCCTTAAGGCTGTTGGGAGCCAAAAAGACGGATACAAATTGCTTTCAAAGTGGGTAGGCTGAAAATTCCTAGATCTATGGTTTAGTGCCCATGTTCTGATCTGGCATGCTTTCATCTGCTCTAAAAGACCAATCTGGACTTAAAGTGCTCCCAATGGACTCTAATGGGTCAGAACCCATAGCATACAGGACTCCATGCATGGATCTGGGGTGGTTCCCCTGATCACAATTAGGTGAGCTTCCTAAATTAGGGCTGAGTTAGCCTCGCATCTAGTGGTTTACTCAATTTTGATGCAAAAGGCGGGGGTTGCTGCCCCTAATGGACTCTGGATTTTATTCCAATTTTACTCCTCTTGTATTCATCATTCACATCCTACTCACCCTCACATGCTCAACGCAAGGTTTATTCAGAAACGTTAGATGGGGAAGGATACCCAGCCCGAGACATAAGCCTACAAGGGTCTGGACCAGTACTGGATCCTCGCGTACCATGGCAAGAAACCTGTGGCGCTAATGGACTCCAGAAAACTGGGGGGATGGGTTTACCCTGCTTTCCCCGGCAAGCCACGGGAGCGTAGGTGCTAATACCATCCTAAAGATCAGTTTATAGGAATCAGAAGGGTAGGCTGCTAGAGAGGTCTAAGTTTTGGTAAAGAAATAGCAATATCCGATTCACTCATCTATTCAGGGTCAGATCATTCACGCAGCCTCCCTCGTGCGTGTCACCCCACGTAGTTTATCACAAAGAAGCGGGAAACTAAATAAGTAAACATCCATCCACGGTGTGGTGGTGTGCCCGTGTGTGCAGTTGGGCTACGTGCTGTGTCTATACGGGTGAGTTTTGTCTGGATTTTGGTGATAAAGGAATCCTTACTGTCTCGTATAGTAAGGTGCAGAATTGGCACATATTACGATGTCTTGGGAGAATCCCCAGGTAAGTGGAGGGTCACAGGGGACCACTTAAATTCCACTTGCCTTAGGCAATTATCGCGTCCTTGTGACAGGACTCCCCAGAACACGTAGTTACGTGTATTCTGCACCTTACTAAGCAGGGTAGCAAGAATTCCTAAATATCAACTAAATCCCTCTTGAGCTGACTCGATCTAAGCAAGGTCCTATTGGGCTGAGAAGTCCCCAGTGGAGTCGCCAGGCTGTGCGCGCGTGGGAAACGCGGCACGGGGAATTACGGAGTCGCCACGGCCTGATGGGGTGCAGGCGGACACCTGAGTGCCTAATCTTGTCTATTGGGCTTTGGTCTGTAGCTTTGAGATTCTAAGTCGGTTCTCGGTTGCGGCCTGGGGAAGTCCGTAGACACCCCAGACCACCCCGTCGGATGATGGGTCCCGTGGGTTCCCTGGTTTGGGTCAGCTTTCTATTTGGTTCTCACCCGATTCCTAATTCAACATGTAATTTTGTTAAGTCTTGGCAGAGCCACCTGAGTTGGTGTGGGTCCCTTTAGTTGATTTTATCTTGCTTAACTTTAGGTGGTCTGAGTCTGATTGGGTGGGCCCCGTTGGAAGGCCCACGGTGTCCCTGGTGGGCTTGGTTAAGTGAATTGATTTCACTTAGCTTTAAGTTGGAGCCTTATGTGATTTATGCAACAAGTGGGCCTGCATTGATTTGCAAGCCCCAAGGTGGGCCCCCATGGTGGATGCCAGAGTATTTTTACTTTATCTTGGTTTCGTCTTCCAAACTGTCTTGGACATCGCGCTTGGGGCCCGTAATCCAACTTTGGGCTTTGAAAGCCCAGATTCCATGGAGTTCGGGTTAAACCCTCACTTGGTTCAGTTGGTGGGCCTTGGTGGGCCCGATAGGCCCTTGCCCTTGGTCTCGGCCAAACCACACAATTTAAACATCATTCCACACAGCACGATTTGGGTGGGCCGCATTGGGTTTGGCCTGCCCGGTTCAATTAGTTAATTTTACTTGTCCTTACTAATTTGCATGCTTTCGGGTTATCAGGCTTGGTGGGCCCCGTTGGAAGGCCCACTGGTGTTTCCAAATTGGACCATGGTCCAAGTCCCAAGTTGGGTTTCTGGGTCACCCGAAAACCCTACTCGTTCCTTTAATTTTGCTAGAAATAACATAGAAATTAAGCAAGGATCAAGAAGACACACAAAAAGACATTTCTGGGTGTATCCGGCCTTAGTTGCCGGATACACACAAGCCATAGGTGATCCGGCCTGAGTTGCCGGATCACCTTGAAATGGCCACTTTTCGGGATTGGGCCATGGGGGTTGTTTCCACGGGCTCCTAGGGGCCTTCTATAAGCTCTGTGGGCCCCGAGATGGGCCCACATTGGTTTTAGTGGGGAGGAGAAGCCTCATTCGGCTTCTCTTTTGGATTGTTAGCAAGGCAAAGGAGTGGGCTGAAAGAAAGGGACTTGCTGCCCTTCTCACTATCTTGGGTCAAGCTAGCTACTAAAATGGGGACCAAAGTGTCCCTACTCGGTCTCTGGACTCACACAAACAGCATGCACGATTCCCTATAGTAATAACAAGTCAAGATGACTGAAAACATACTCTACACAATGAAATGCATGAACATACTCTCATGTGCATCACACGGGACAACAGGTGCTTGGCTCTCCAGTCGTGCAAGTTAGGGTGAATGGCTGGGTTAGGAATGTCTTAACATGCTACTAGGATGATGGGATAACTTGGCAGCATACTCAATAATCATGATAGCAAGTAACTTACACAAAACAGCCCAAATAATGCATGCTATGGGACTCTAGAATGTTACACATGTAAAATTCAGCAAGAAAGCAAAGCAAGGAAAGGATATCCAGCGAGGTTTAAGCCTAGGCTTATGGTTCATCACGAAATCTCTAGAGAAGGGAAAGAGGAGGGGGATTTATGGGGATACATTTGACCAAACGCAGAGAAGGGACAGACCCCTCCTAGGGGTGCTTAAAAGGAAATCAAAACAGGCCTTTATGAGCACTAAACTTAAGTAAGAAATGGGACTCTCATGCTCCTACGGACCTATACGTGGACCGCTTTCCTCCGAAGGTCCCCATGCCATGCGAGAGAGCATAAAATGCATGCAACGTAAACACTAATCCCAGATTCAACTAGTTGAGGGGATACACAAAGGAAAATCTCTAGAATGCTCTCATTTTTATATATGTATAACCAAATGTGCCCAGAAGACTCACCTTGTGGTTCTTGGGTTGCTAGGTAGTGTGGAAGTTCCTCCTTGAAGCTGGACAGCAACCAAAACTTCTTCTCCTTGCACCAACAGCACTTGCTCTCCTTGCTGGAGTGGGAGTGGAATAGAAGAAGGGTGGAGAAGGGTGGAGATGCTTGAGATGGTGTAGTAAGGGGGTGGAGGGCCAAGAGAGTTGGAGGTGGAAGGTTTCGGAGGAGGAAAAGTGGGGGAAGGAGGTGGAAAAAATCGCAAAAGAAGCCAACCCTGGGAAATGAGCTGCTGTTTGCCTTTTATAGGCAAACTTAATGTATCCGGCAACTTAGGCCAGATATACTAAGCCTTCTTCATAGCCGGTCTCCATGGCCGGTTACACAGGTGTCTCTTTGTATCCGGCATTCAATGCCGGATACAAAACACAATTATGTGAAAATTAAATGCCGCCGCGAATTTGTGGGGCGATTGGCGCAAATCTCGCGCGAAAATCTCTTTGTATCCGGTATTTGAGTCCGGATATGAAGAGGAGCAAGTGTATCCGGCATATTTGATCAGATACAAATCGAAAAATTATAGATTTGCCCTTCGACTTGACCGATTCGACCGATTCGACACTTTTGAGCAATTACGGATTGGTCCCTGCGAATTTCAGTTTAGTCCCTGAGATTTTTAGCAAGTTTTGGATATTTAAGATTTAGTCCCCGAGATATTTTGCAGCGGTGGCTGCCACGTGTGCAGTTTCCGGTTTTGCTGCTTGGAAACTTCGACAGCTCATATCTCCTTCATCCGAACTCCGATTTGAGCAAACTCA
This sequence comes from Buxus sempervirens, assembly GCA_947561395.2. NCBI lineage: Eukaryota > Viridiplantae > Streptophyta > Magnoliopsida > Buxales > Buxaceae > Buxus > Buxus sempervirens. Next base: position 25,017,073 of record OX387194.1, on the reverse strand, counting down.
ATTGCGTTAGACTTATATCGGAGCCCTATATCCAATGACATAGGGCTAAGCACTTGTCACGGGGTTTGAGGAAAAGTCAACTTTCGGCTCCCCCTTAAGTTTGACCGGCTTGCATAACCTTTATCCGGACTCCGATTCCAGCAAACTCAGTTGCGTTGGACTCGTGTCAAGATTCTCTATCCATTGAGATAAAGCAAGGTGGCCAATTATCACTGGATCAAAAAGTCAATTTCTTGCCCCTTAGGGTTTGACTTTTTAGCCAGGTTTTGCATTTCCGGCTTTTCCGGGAGCGCAAAAATGAGGTGCTTACATCAACATCTATCCCTTTAATGTGTAACCCAATTATCATCTCTACATCGTGTGTATCGAAGAAAATAATATGTACCCCAACTTTGATACATCTATTCTTAGTATCTACCTTCGCAAGAATCCAATGACATAGCCGACGATGAAGCTTTTTTGTGCGTAAATTCAGCAATAAAAGCCACTGTCTCTAAGGCATCTCTCCTGAGAATCGGTAAATTTAATGGCATTCATCAATGCAATGAACCGACCAGGTGAACAACGTGTCTGTATCAGAGCCTACCAAAAACAAAGATAAAACAAAAGAACATGTCAGTCTCAAATAAGTATCCACAATAATTCCATTTGTAGATAATAAATTCCACGAACCTGCTGTTTTTTCCGTGCCCCTTGTTGTGGGACAGCCCTGTTGTATTCCTCCCACTCAAGCCGTGAAGGTCTCTTAAATTCTTCTTTCTCCGCCTCATTCATCGACTTCCATGCCTCAAGAGCATCCAGGAATAACTGAAACATAGTAAATAAATAGATAAATTCATTTCAATACGATTGACAAAATGTAAATAAACAAAATAACGGATGTTCCTTGATTGTTACCATTGATAATGCCTACCTGATTTTTCGTCGGGATTTGGTCACCTTCACTACAACTATTTATTCTTTCATTTACGTAATACTCTCTGAAAAAATAGAAGAAAGACCATGACCAAAATATAATAAGAATTACAAGGATGCAGAAGGAATTACAATAGGGGATTGATTGTTTTGTAAGGGGGCAATGATTGGAAAAAAAAAGAGGGGGGCCAGAATCAAAGAACATTCCCCCCTCTTCCCTTTATAGATAGTATAGATAGATAAAAAATAAATAACTGAAGGAAACTTTACCTGAAGCGTAGCCAACTGTTGCATGGCCGTTTTCTTCCTCTTGATGATGGTCCAACAATTTCCATTATAGTCAAACTTGTCCTGCACATTAACAGAGGAAATTTCACAATTCCAATTTCCAAATTCAACGAAAAAATTCTCATTAAAGCTAACAACACCACATAACAGAGGCATTTTCAAAAAAAGACAAAACTCCCATTAAAATAATTTGTATTTACAACCTTTTAAGAAAATAAGTCTGTAAATGACATGTCCCCTCCATCCCAACCAACCCTGAAAGTGGGTTGATTAGAACACCATACTAATGTTCAAACATTTTCCTTTGCAAGTAATTAAGGCAGATTGCATCCTAGAAACTCAAAACCAGAGCACATCACCTGAAAGTCACTAATCAATTAAGTCATTCAAAAGGTTTTCTACATCATTAACATGCAGTAAAATTCATGGAGCCTTAGGTTTCATGCAATGTGAATAGCTGTTTGATGATCATAGTATAAAATTTTAGGACCTTCACTAGTGAAATTGATCTCCTATATAAGGGATTTAATCTACATAATTTTGTAATTTGTATGAGTCATGGCAATGGTACTTTGCATTTTACTGCATGTTTCTACTGCAGCCTTCTTTTTATCTTTTTGTTGGTTTCTTTTTACAGAGCACTAGTTTTTGGCCCACCAAAAACTATTATATTTTGTCGAACTGAAACATTCCTGACCAACACCTGAAAACCAAACTATATCAAGACAATCAAATAAAGGAGACAACATAGGATCTAGAATCTGATTGTTTTATATAAATTAATAAAAGAAGGAATGTAGGATCTTTAAGAACAGTCTATAAAGATGTAGAATGCATTGGAAAATGTTCTTTGGAGAATATAAAAGAAAACAAATATACATAAATGTCAAATATACATAAATGTTAGTGGAAGCCAACAAGAGTACAATACATGTGAAATATATTGTATTGTACCACATGTATTGCACATGAATAAGAATGCAGATTTTTGGAGTTTGAGACATGATAAATTTAAATGATTTCAGAAATATGAGAAGATTAGTTAGTAGAATCAGATTACAATTGAATTGTTGAGGACTGATTTAGTTTCCAATCTTATCTTTGAGGTTTTTCTATTTAATCCTCGTAGGATCTCTTTGTAATCCATTCTAGAATTTCAATAAACTTCATTTGTCTTCAAAAAGATTTAAGGAAGCATGGGTGTGGATTGTTGTGATTTGTAAAGTCAGTAGAAAGGCTTTAGTATAAGAACTGGAAAATGAAATTTTGTAGATGGCAAATCTATGAGAATGATGTCAAACTATTGGTGCATGCTAACATATATGTTGAATGCAGGTGTTAGCACCTGATTTTTGCACCCCAAAAAATGCAAAAAATGAAATTTTAATTAAAAAGTCAAACCCTGAGGGGACCAAAATTTGACTTTTTTATCCAAAGAAAATTGGCCATCAAACTTCCTTTCATTGAAAAGAGCATTTCGACACGGTTCTAACGCAACTGAGTTTGCCAGAATCGGGGTCTGGATGAGGAAGTTGTGAGCTGGTCAAACTTTTGGGGAAGCGAAAGTTGACTTTTTGCTCGACCCCAATTCAGCTGCCAAACTTAATCCCAGTGGATAGAGTGTTCCGAGCTGATTCCAACGACACCAAATTTGCTGAAATCGGACATCGGACGGAAAAGTTATGGGTAGTTGAAGTTTCAAAGAAAGCTGCCCATGTGGCAAAACAGCAGCAAAAAGCAGAATAAATGAGTTAAATAAATAAAATAATCATTTAATAAAAATATCTTTATTTTTTAATAATATTTTAATAAAAGAATCTCGTTTTTATAATAAAATAATCAAAAATCTTTAAATAAGTCAAATATAATAAAGCATTTGAAATCCAGCATTTTAAAAACGTGCTGGACCGTATTTGAAGTACGGCCGATTTTGCGAGATTTGAAAATGTGCGTTTTTCGCCCGTACTTGAAGTACGGGCAAGGCACGCCCGTACTTGAAGTACGGGCAAGGCATGCCCGTAGTTCAAATACGGGCACGAAAATTTTGCCTATAAATAGAGAGGCCACCCCCTTCATTTGAAACAAGCCCTCTCCCCTGGCCTACCCCCTCTCCCTCTTGGTGCTCTCCACGGCTAAGCCCTGCCCAATTACCACCACCCCTAACCCAAACTTCTTTTGTTCCCAAAATACCCCTATCTTACCAAAACCATGCCCAAGCTTTCCCTAACCCTCCTTTGAATGTAGCATCCTAACAAACCCCTTTCAAAACCAACTTAAGAATCTGTGGAGGACGCGGAAGCGCTGTCAAAATTTCCGAAGCACCATCACATATAATCAAGAACAAGGTAATAGTAAAGGGATACTTATGGTAATGTATATATTTGGGATTTAATTCTATTTAAATATGCTTTTACATTGCTACTTCTCTCTCACCTGTTTCTTTTGTTTTGCATGGTGATGGACACTCCATAATATGGAGGAAATTCCTCTTAAAGAAAGAAAAATGCTTTAAGCTAAGAATAAACATTTTAACTAATGTTTAAGATACTTTATTAGTTCTTTTTGCTTATGGACAAGGAGGGATGTGACTCCCTTTTAAGGACCTCTTACATCCTTGTAATCTCCCTCTTCTCCTCTTTTGACAATGGTCATGTGGGAGTACAAGCAAAGTGAGCTTTTGGGAAGCATGGAAAGACAAAGAAAAGTGGCTTTTTAAGCCAAATGAAACAAATGAAGAATCTGGAAGCCCAGTTGAAGCTGCCGAAACACTTAAGAAGGCCACGGAACAGATCCTGAAGAAAATCGACGGCCAAAATGCAAAACAGAAGGCGCCCGTAAACTCAGAACGGTCCAGTCTGGACCGTGTTTGCTTCACGGATAAGCCTAACCGTAATTCATCCACGGTCAAGGTGGACCATATAGAAAACACGGGCAAATGTAAAATAACTTAAAAAGTGTAATTTCTTGGTCCGGTTGGACTTGATCCGGCCTAAGCCGGCTTGAACCACCCCCTTTAACCATTTGGGCTATCTTAAGCCCATTTTTGGACCATGGGCCCATCAAGACCCCTTTGGCCCACTGGTGGGGCCCATCTCAGACCGACCCAAACCCGGCCCGTTTTCAATAAAATGGGCCCAAGGCCATTAGGACATTGGCTAGTGGGCCCATTCCAAGCCCACTAAGCCCAGACTAAAATTGTAAATAAATAAAACTTAATAAAATAACCAAATGGGTTACCCAATAACCCAACTGGGCCCAACCATGGCAACCCACGGGTCTTCCAACGGGACCCGGGTCCGACCCACTTCACTTAGATAAATAAAGAGATAAAATCAAATAAAAAAGGGACCCACACCTCCAGCGGGCCCCGCCAGACCCAATGAACAGCATGATGGCCTAGGAAGGGTGAAATTGACTCAGACCAAGGAGACCCACGGGACCTGTCAATCGACGGCGCGGGTTAGGGTGTCTTCGGGCTTCCCTAGACGTAACCGAGAACTTGCTCAGAATTCTAATAAAGCCGCAGACCAGAATAATTAGGCCCGGATAGGTGCCCCTTTTGTGTCTGCCTGCACCTCTCAGGCAGTGGCGACTCCAAAACAGTCCCGAGGCGAGCATCACTTCTTCATGCACCTCGTCGTGCGGCCCGAAAAAGGGGGTGCGCACAGCAGGGTAAGAAATATGAAACATCAATGATTGGAATTAATAACCAAAATAATGTTTCTTAATCCCAATAACTCAACATATGGAAATATATTGGTAATGTCAGGATCCACCATCAAATGGGCTCAACTTATGAAGTATCGTTGCAATTATTGGATAAAATTTAATATTTGATTTGCATATTCTATTTTAGAACTTTGACTAGAGTTTTCCAATGGTTAGCCATCATCCAAAATAATATGGTGAATGAGATGGATAAAATTATTTGATCTATGTGATACTTGGCACTTGATTTCTTCAATATTGCACATTTGATGATGAATTATAATCCTCTTCAAAAGCAAGGTATGTGTTCAACTTTGGCCCTTATTAGTTCCTAAGCACCAGATACTAGATTTTTCTTGGGATTATGCCAACGAACATAAAATAACTAGTTGGAGGGAAACGTAATTTGTGTTGTAGACTCACTTTGGTGGGAACTGGCTTATGATGATGATGATGATGGGGGAAAAAGTAGAGAGGTTTTGTCAATTTAGATACAATAAGAGCAGTGATAGGGTCCTAATATAATATAAAAAAAAATACAGAAATGGAGATCCAATATTTGTTAAATTGAGGTAATGAGATACCACTAAAATTGCAATAGTCTCAGAGTTATTGAAAAGAAGGGAGGTTTATCCACGATGAAAGAATAAGTCTTTGCATTGGATGATACCCTAATTGAAGAATGGAAATAAATAGAATGATATATGTCTATTAGCTGATCAAATTATTTTGAAGTTAATGAGGACTAGCAAAATGGTGAACTTAAAGAAGAATTATAACGTTAGTATATAAGAACATAGGTGAATTACAAGTAGTTGTAGTCATGGTTTTATAGACTGGGACTGAGGACCGGACTAATCCAGCCCGATCCCGGTACAAACTTTACTGGACCGGTTGGACCAGCCGGTCTTATGCGTTCCGGAGAAAAGAAGGAAAGAAAAAAAATTATTTGCTTTGGACCGGCCGGTACCGGTCCGGTCCGGAACAGTACCGTCCAGTCCAAAACGGTACCAGCCGATCTATAGCCGGTCCGGTCTGATCCAGTTTTAAAAAATCAGAAAAATTTTAAACATGGCTAAAAATCTAAAAAAAATAAGAAAAATTCATTTATAATTGTTATAACTTATAGATGATTGAAATAAGATATAATAAAGTTGAAACTCTATGTTATAATGTTAAATTATAACATATAATTCGATATTTATTAGACCAGCTACATCTATGAAGCAGAATAATGGGTACCAAGAGGCATGCACATATGTGACACTTGTAGCTTAAATGGGTAGAAATACTAAGAAAGATAAGAAATGGATGAATTTGGAAGTTGGGTATCCTTGATGATTGATAAAACAATGGAAAATTGGATGAGATGTAGGTATTTTAATTGGAGACCTTAAAAGGGATTTTTGGAGAGTATGAGATGGTGCATATTGAACAATTCAGAAAACAAAGGAGAAAGTACAAACAAGGAACTGTATGGAGTTGATTAGAAATGGTTTGGAACATTAGGTAACTGAAAATATGACTTTTGACAGGTTTGAATAGTGTAAAAAATAAAAAAAAAAATTTATTGTAAATAGTGAGGGTAAGGCTTTACTACAATTATTATTTCTTGAATTGGCATATATCACATTCAAATAAAATTTACCATGGTATCTTAAATTGATCACCAACAGACAGTTCATCCAGGAATTGTGGAATAGGATTAGGGGCAACGTCTGATGCTTCTTACTATTCTTTGTAACTTGTCAATCTCTTCATTATTTTAAATACTTGTTACCACTCGTCTACTTTATCAGGGTTAGGTTGACATAAATTATCAAATATTGGTTATTCTCTTCCTTGCAGGGAGCGAATCTGATTGGTGTTGACAGTCATGGCATGGATTTAAGAATTTTCCGTGGTGTAAAAGCTCAAACTCTTCGTGTTCCATTCAAGAATCGGGTAATCATGACCTAATAAAAATTACTGACTATAATTTGCATATTTTCCAAGGCCACTGATATTATTGTTGTTCTGTAATATATATATATATATATATATATATAGATTGCTATTCAAAGGTGTCAAAATATAATTATAGAGCTCATAGAACTAATAGTTAAAAGCATCATTTCTTAACTATTGAACGACATATGCTTAGAATTAAGTTTAATTTCCAAAATATTAGGATATCCCTCTTGGATATCCTTTTTAACAGAAAAATAAGGATTTGAATGGCTGCAAGAAGTAGATATGTAGAGGATCTTAGGAACAAAAAATCCATGGAAGATTGAGTTTTGGGACTTGAGAGAACAATTGAATCAATTTTCAGTCACACAAATATTTCATGGGAAGAGGAATGGAAATAGATGATACGGCTGTTAATTGGTTCAATCTAAACCAAAAACCAAACAAACCAAACCAAAAAACTTGGTTCGTTTATTTATTTTTTCTCTAATTTGGTTGTTTTATGAAAAGTGAAAAAACGAAACTATGTTGTGTTGGCTTACGATTAAGGCTTCCATTGAATCAAATGAAACTGAAAACTGATTTGAATAAAAGCATGTATGTGAAAACTGAAAACCAAACCTAATTGTAAGAAGTATATTAAAACTAAAAACCAAACCAAGTAAACTGAAATAACAAACCAGCATGAAACTTTACATATTTGTATTTAGTTGCGTTGGAACTGTATCGGAATTTTCTATCCATTGGGACAGGATATGATAGTTAATTTGAGCTTGATCAGAAAGTCAATTTTTGCCCCTTAGGGTTTCACCTGTCTTTTAGGGTTTTCATTTCTGGCTTTTAGAGGTGTGTAAAAATGAGGTGCTTACAATTTGGATGATTAATATTATAGTCCAAAGTTATATAGATAATTAAATAAATGAATAATAGTGATTTTGAATAATTGGAAATTAACATAATAACTTCAATTAATTGGAAGAATAACTATACTTTTGGAATTTAGGAAAGTAAACAATAATCCAAATTCATATTATAAAGAGATAAAATAAGAAGATTAAATTTGAAATTTGAAGAAATCTAATGGTTAAAATAAGGTTTACTAGAGAATGGGACATTTTGGTAATTTTCTAATTTGGCAAATTAATGAATTATGTAATGAAATAATTATTAGACTTAAAAACTTAATTAGACATGACTTGGGTTTAATTTGAAGTTAAATAGCATGATTTATGACATAATAGGTGAGAAAATGACATATTTGTAATTATAATTAATTAGGGACCATAAATTTGGGAATATGAGAGGTTTTGGGGTGATTTATTCATATTTAAAAATGGGGATTTAAATTAGCACAAAAATTCATTAAATTAGAAGTAATAAAATAAAGTGAATTAGTACTCCAAATTGAAGAAGGATTTTTGGGAATTAAGGAATCCTCGTTAGAATAGGAAACAATAAGATTATATTATAAATAGGAAACACATTAGGATCATTATATTATAATAATACAATAAGATATATTATAAATAGGAAATACATTATTAGATTTTCTAAATCCTATTGTGGGAGACCCAAATGTATGGAAGCAATGGGAGAGAGTTTTGGACGTGGGGAAGAGGATGGAGAAGTCATATCTTAGAAAGAGGTCGAACATGAGACATTAAGAGAAGAAGAAAACTATTGCAGAAATCCTCCGACCAGCTACCATCAAAATGCAATCTAGAGACAATGAACCATTGGATCAAACTCAAATTTGGTGGAGATGTTCCCGACAATTAGTTCTTGAATCTGAACAGTGAAGATAGGGTTTAGAGATCTCTACAGTGGTGCGAAATTAGCAAAACGTGATTACGTTGGTTTTGTGCGCACCTAAAATCGATCTAGATCGCACACGGGGCGCACGTTGGGTTCGTGCGTGCCTCGGGACTTTTCGGAGTCGCCACTGCCTGAGAGGTGCAGGCAGACACAGTGTTTGCCCTATCCGGGTCTAAGTCTGGTCTGCGGCTTTTCAGAGTTCTAGCTAAGTCCTCGGTTACGTCCGGAGAAGTCTTAAGACACCCCGGCCCGCCCCGTCGGTTTGACAGGTCCCTCGGGCCTCCCTGGTTTTTGAGTCAGTTTCACCCTTCCTAGACCAGCATGCTGTTTATTGGGTCTGGCGGGGCCCTCTGAAGGTGTGGGTCCCTTTTATTTTGATTTTATCTTTTATTTAGTGGAATGGGTCGGACCCGGGTCCCGTTGGAAGACCCGTGGGCTGCCATGGTTGGGCCTTGGGCCGAGTTGGGTTATTGGGTAACCCATTTGGTTATTTATTAAGCTTTGTTTATTTACATTTTTATTTGGGCTTGATGGGCTTGGATTTGGCCCATTAGCCAGAGTCAAGGGGCTTAGGCCTGTTTATTGAAAACATGCCTGGTATAGGCCAGTCAAAAGTGGGCCCCACAAGTGGCCCAAGGTGCCTTGGTGGGCCTATTTAGGTCCACGGTCCACAAATGGGCCTAAAATGGCCCAAAATATCTTAAGGGTCGGTTCCGACCAGTTCGGGTTGGATTTGGGTCCACCCGGGCCGAAGAAATTGATTTTTAAATTATCTTTATCAAATGACCGTATTTAATTCACGGTCTGGCCAGAACCGTAAATTTAATACGGTTCAGTTCAGACCGTAGATTAGCTACGGTCACTCCTTGCCCGTTTTGAGTATACGGTTTGTGCCCAATTTTGCTGTTTTGTACCGATTTTGCTGGGGATCAACCTGGTTGGTCTCCTGGGGGCTCCGGCGACTTCTGCCAAGGTTCTCGCACAATTCTTATTATGCAAATGCCTTGATTTGTCTTCAAATCCCCTTCTCTCTTGGTGTTTGGTAATGAGATGAAGTCCCTCTTTTTCCATTTGATGGGGTCACTTTCCCACATTCCATGCAGCATTTAGAAGAAGGGAAGGAGGAAATGGGATAGGGTTACATTGGATAATTCAAAGAGGACAAACCCCTCTTACATTTTCAGATGATGCCAATTAATTAGACCATGTTAATTTGCATATTATATTATCTTGTTTTGTAATCCCACTCTCTTCCTTTTCCGTAGGGAGATATCCTTCTTATATGGGGTCTCTCATGACGTGCCAAACACAGTAAACGGGTTAGAGATAATATTAAAGACTGAAAAATAAGTAAAGAAATGAAGAGGCTTGAAAGGATGTTAAGATCAATTTACTTAAAATGATTAAAATACTTACAGTATCAATACCTGTTAGTTTTTGTGTGTTGTGGATCTCCGAGAATTTTGGCAGTGCTCCAGCGTTTGCGTTGATTTCCAAAGATGGGATTGAAAAGAGCCTCCTTATCTTAGATTCGGAGAGAAGGAAGGGAGGAGAAATTTGGGCAGCGCTTCCGCGCTCCTTGGGTTTTCAAATTGGGTTTTGAAAAGAGTTCTTTGGATTTTCTATGTTTAAAGGATGAAAGGAAAAAAGGTTTGGCAGCATTTTAGGGGTATTTTAGGTATTCTGGTATTTGGAACTGGGGTGGCAGCATCTGGGCAGGGGTTGGCCGTGGTTAGGACAAGAGGGAGAGGGTGAGGGCCTATGGAGATGGCTTGTTGAAATGAGGGGGGTGGCCTCTCTATTTATAGGTAAAAAGGGTCGTGCCCATATTTGAAGTACGGGCAAGGCATGCCCGTACTTCAAGTACGGGCGTGCCTTGCCAGTAATTCAAATACGGGCGAAAAACGCACATTTCCAAATCTCGCAAAATCGGCCGTACGGGACGCGTGTCCCGCCGTACAGCGACACGTGTCCCCTTCTAGAAGCTTGCCCGTATTTGAAATACAGGCATGCCTCGCCCGTACTTCAAATACGGGCACGCACGTTTTTTAAAATGCTGGATTTCAAATGCTTTATTAAATTTGATTTATTTAAAGATTTTTATCCGATTTTTTGATTATTATATTATAAAAACGAGATTCTTTTATTAAAATATTATTAAAAATAAAGATATTTCTATTAAATGATTATTTTATTTATTTAATTCATTTATTCTGCTTTTTGCTGCTGTTTTGCCATATGGGCAACTTTCTTGAAATTTCAACTGTCCATAACTTTTCCGTCCAATGTCCGATTTTAGCAAATTTGGTGTTGTTGGAATCGGCTCGGAATCATCTATCCACTGGGATCAAGTTTGGCAGCTAAATTGGGGTCAATCAAAAAGTCAACTTTTCGCTCCCCAAAAGTTTGACCAACTCATAACTTTCTCATTCGGACTCTGATTCCAGCAAACTCAGTTGCGTTGGAATCGTGTCAAAATGCTCTTTTTAATGAGATGAAGTTTGATGGTCAAATTCACTTGAATCAAAAGTCAATTTTTTGGCCCCCTCAGGGTTTGACTTTTTAATTGAAATTTTCATTTTCTTCATTTTTTGGGGGTGCAAAAATCAGGTGCTAACAGGTTTATTTTAGAAAAGATAGAATTATGTGTTCTAAACGTAAGTAGCAACCTTTATATTGGAAAACTTGCATGACTTAATGTTGAGACAATAAACATATTGTTCTTGAAAAATTTATATTATTTTTCTCATTAAATTTTCTGTTTACTTTGATGTTAGATGAGAAACTTGATTTTAATTGAAAATTTTGCCAATGATTGTATTTGGATTAATCTAGTTGTTTAAGGATGATATTACATGATTTAGAAGTAATTTGGGGAGTTAGTGAGATTAGATTGGACTTAAAACAAAGAATTCGCAAAAAATGGTAAAAACTAAGGATTTTCTAGAAAGTAACGAGCGTCTGGAATACCGTTCAAGCGCCAAGCCAGGTGCTATACAGATATAAATTTTCTATGTTCTTTTTTATTTTGAAATTAGAACCTGAAACCCAGAATTTTGATTTAAGCCGGACGCTCGGGATGTGGCTCGAGCGCCACCCTGAGTGCCATGTTCAAAAACCCAGAAACCTAGGCTGCCGGGGATGTGGCTCGAGCGCCACATTGTGCTCTCAACCAAGTTTCCTAGTTTTTTTTTGGAAATTAATCGATATTTTGATTATAAAATGATTTTTGGGCAAATCCTACATATGTACAAATAAGATTTGGGTGTTTATGAGTTGTTTTCTGTGGCCAAATAATTTTATAAAAATTATACAAGATTTTGGGTACGTTCTACTGAAATAGGTTTCGTTTTGATTTCAAAAGGGAATTTGACTTTAGATTTGATTTTTTTGTGAATTGGTTGGTTTCAACACTTGCAAAAGTTTGTTTTAAAGATGTTTTAAGTTCTAGAACAGTAAGAAAATGTTTTTCTATAGATTTGGGTAGAGTAAGCCTATTTTTTGGATTTGATAGTTTTAATGAACATTAGCTTTCTCCATGCAAAAGTATGTTTTAAAGATGTTTTAAGTTTTAAAATAGTAAGAAAATGTTTTTCTACAGATTTGGGTAGAGTAAGCCTATTTTTTGGATTTGATAGTTTTAATGAACATTAGCTTTCTCCATGAGGGGGATGTTTTTTACATATTAATTTTCTCCATGGTGCAGTGTATCTTTTCTATGAGGGTAGCATGAATTTATCTCCATGAAAGAGTGGTTTTGCTAAAAGGACACTATTGAATTTGATTTAACCATGGGGGTCATGTTTATTTGTAATTGGCCATGAAGGCTGTAAATTCTGATTATTTTGCCATGAGGTTATGAGCGCATTGATCGACAACTCACACCCTTGATTGCTGGGAGGTGCATGTGGGCATGCCTACTTTAGGGAAATGTGGTTTCCAATATGTTCCAGTGAAAGCACGAAGAATTGCATGCTTTCGGGATTGTGAAAGGAAATGGAGAATAGGAGTTGCCACTGCCTGAGGGGGTGCAGACAGACATCTGGGTGCCTAATGTTTTTCTATTAGGTAGTCTACCGCTTGAGATTCTGGTTATGTACTCTGTTACGGTTCGGGGAAGTCTGTAGACACCCCGGTCTGCCCTCGTTGGGTGACGGGTCCCCGTGAGTCATCTTGGTTATGAGTCAACTCATTTTACCTCATGCATCCTAAACAAAATATGCACTCATTAGATCTATGTGGAGACCACTTGAATGGTGTGGGTCCCGCTTGAATTTTATCTTCTTCATTAAGTAATCTTAGTCTGATGGACAGGCCTTGTTGAAAAGCCCGCAGAATCGAAGATGGGCTAAGAGATAACTCATATGTCTTTGTTTTGGGCTTAGTCTAAGCCTAGAAGCCCTTTAGGATTTGGTTAAGTTTCATTATTTATTAATTATTAGGTTAAAGTTAAAAGTGATAAGAATTAAGATTTATGCCCTTTAGTGGAATGGAATAATTTGTGGGCCTTACAATGGTTCCTTTTAATTTGGTTAATCTTGGTATTAGTTTGGTTCAATTGGACTAAGGATGGGCTTGGGGCCCATCTCATATGCTTAGGTCAGAAACATAAGGCTTTGGGGGGTAAGGGGTGTATATCCCTTCCATCTTGGTTTTAATGGATTGGCTCCCCTTAAAGAGATAGGGCTCGGAAGGCCCGAACCCTTAGTTGCAGCCAAAACCATCTAACCTTATTAACATGCTATGGGTTGGACTTTAATTGGGCCTCACAGGGTATGGCCCTTAATTAGGTTATTTCTTGTTTACCCTTAATCAAATGAGTTGGTCGGAATGCGTGGGCCCTGCTGGAAGGCCCACCGGTGTTCAATTTGTGCCCACTAGGCTCAAGGCCCATCTTGGGTTATGGGATGACCCAAAAACCCTATTGGATTTTTTTAATTTAATTAAAAAGGGTTAGAAAATAAATGAAAAATCAAAACTGTACTTCTGGGATTTATTCAGGTTAACCGAAAACACAGTCCGATCATCCTAAATACTATGTTTGACCGAAATTGGATTTCAGTCATATAAATAAACTATATGACCCAAATCTTATTTCGGTCATGTACAATATAGTGCTTGACCGAACTGAGTTTTTCGTCAAGCACTAAAAATACCAGGAATGCATTTTGGGGTTTGGGTTTGGGTCCATAGTCTCTTGGGGATGACCAGGGTTTCTATGGGCCCCTGTGTAGGCCCACAATGGTTTGTGGTTGATGTTTACGGCTTTATTAAACCCCTACAACTTGAAGAGAGCAATAGTATCTCTTTAATGGTGGAAATGGCTACTCCTTATCCCCACATCAAGAGGAGAGGAAGTGACACGAAAGCCATGCCATAGTCTCATCAGTCAAACCAAGAAGCATACCCACACAAGACATTCAATGATAAGCAAAGACAACCTACTGGAGACTTGAAGCATATTGTAAATCAATGAGCTAGTGTGTGAACCATTCATATCAGTGTACATGTTAGCAAGATGAACCTAAGAAGAAAGAAACCTAGGCATGCTTTCTAAGTATATCATGCATGTGTGTAGTGCTTGGTGTGTGCATGGAAACCATCATCATCAAAAATAGAGAAATAAGACATGTGCATGATCAATAATATTGTGTATAAAACATTTAACTTGTGTTTTTTCTTCTTATGTATGAAGTGTGTGAAGTGCCTCTTGCACTCATGCAGAACCATGGTCATACTCAATCCATCTCAAGGAGCAAAGGTCATGTACGAAGTACACTAAGAATGCATAAGAAGACAAATAAAAGAGGGAAATGGGGGGTGGATCTATGGGGTACATTGGCATGAAGGGAGGAGGGAGAACATGCTCTCCTTTGAATGATAATAAGAAAAGAATAGGAAGACATCAAAGTGGGACTCTTTGGGACATTAACATGTTCTCTTAACCTCCCACTTAACACTTTTACCTCCCCTTACCATGGAGTCCATCCTTGTGAAGAAAATAAAGAAGAAATGAAGAAAAGAGGGGGGAGAAACAAGCTAAAGTGAAAAGCTAATACATAAATGAAAATATGCTTATATTGATCTCAAATTCATATATATTATGTAAATGATGCTTAGGAAGCTCACCTTGGAGGAAAAATTCCTCTTAGGGTGTGTCAGCACATCATTTTTGCGCACTGAAAGTGCTGAAAATGAAAACCCTAATTGAAAAAGTCAAACCTGGAATGGTCAAAAGTTGACTTTTCGATCCGGTGCGAATTGACTACCAAACTTCATACCATATTACCAAACTTCATACCATTAGAAAGAGGACTTCGATACGATTCTAACGCAACTGAGTTTGCTCAAATCGGAGTCCGAATAAAGAAGTTATAGGCTGGTCAAATATGGAAATAGCAAAAATTGGCTTTTTGCAAATCTCTGAATTAGCTGCTCAATTTTATACCAGCAGAAATATCATCTCGACATGATCCCGACGCAACTGAGTTTGCTGGAATCGGGGTCCCCGATAAGGAGATATGAGCAAAACTGCCTTCGAGGGAGCAGTTTTGCATTTCTACTAAAAATATGAATTTGCTACTAAACTCTGGCTCAGTGGGTAGAGCATTTCATACTGATTCCAACGCCATTAGGTTTGCTAAAATCGGATATCAGATGAAAAAGATATGAGCAGTCAAAGTTTCGGAAAATTTGCACACGTGGCAAATTCTGAAGAAAGAGCAATAAAGTAAAATGTTTTGAATTAAAAAATAATAATATTTTTATTAAAAATCTAATTAAAGTATTTAATTTAAATATAAAAGAAAATAAAAAAAGATAAGGGACGCATGTGCGTCAAAACCAAAAAAATCTCTCATTAAAATAATATAAGATGAAAGAATATCTAAATAATTTAAATAAATGAAAAAGAAAAGAAAAAACAAATTAATAAAAAATTTTGAATTCTTGCATATGGGGAATAGGTGTCCCCATGAGTTGGCGATGAGCATAGAGACAATCATGACTTTTTTTAAAGAAAGAGGCACAATTTCAAAGTATTTATGTTCTAGTCATGTATCATGTAATATAAAAGGGGATTAACTCTCCACTCTCTCCATTCGGGGATGACCCATTTTTCTTCCACCTTTTCTTTCAAGTTTTTCCCCTCCCTCATCTCCACCTTGTCCATCCGAAACCAGTAAATTTCAAGTACTCCTTCTACCTTCAAATACCCGTAAAATATCCATTCTACCCTTCAAGGCATCCTTCTTTTCACTCCCCTTCTCCTAATCTCTTGAAGACAAGAAAAATCAACTTTTGAAGTGAAGAAGAGGCTCTCAACTTGCTGTCCCCCAGCCCTTGGAGACCACAACACCTTGAAGAGGATAGGTAATAGAAGGGTGAGTTTTCTTTCAATCTTGTGCATCATATATATTAAAATCAGATTTTAAAATATATATATATATCCCTTCTTCTTATTTGAATGCTCATTCATTACATATACTCACTAATATCTTTCTTTTGTGCATGGTATGGGAGTCCTCATGGTAAGGAGGACTCCCCATACGGCAAGATAGGAGGAGAAGTTTATTGCAAAGTAATCAATTTTTGTTGACAAGTTCGATTATTTTTTGTTGATCTACCTTATATTTAAAAGAGGGGTTTGTCCTCTTTGAACTTCTATTGTAACCCTACAATCTTTTCTCTCTCTCTCCCTTCTTCTGATCATAGTCGTTTGGTATCTTCTTGCATGTACAATCTTGTTACAAGCTTATTAGGATTTTGATTTTTCTTGAAGCATGTCATAAGGTATGATGAGTTTTACATCTTTTAGTATACATAGTGGCACCACTTATGCATTTATACACTTTCGTATGTGTAAGAAGTGTATGCAGTTTTTCCATATCACTTATTCTTTGTTATTGGTACTAATAAAGTAATTTCATTGCTAGTATGATCCACTTACAAATTCACACACCATATTTTTAGAAACATGATTAAATATTGCTTAGTACTTCCATCATCCATTAGGTTCCTCAAAGCTTTGAGGACATCATTAGCATGCATGGTCTGTTAATATTCATCTGTTCTTTAGATCTGTTTGTGAGTTGATCGAATGGTTGTTTGTATAGACGATTAGTAGATCGATCGATGGAATGTGTCTTGGGGCTTCTTATGTCCTTTGGTTTCTCCTCTAGAAGGAGAGGATGGGAGATTGTGACCAGACCACACAGGGACTGCTTGAGCCCCTGTTCATGTTTCCTAACATCTCCTAAGATGAAACTGATTGCCCATTTGAGAAAGACCCCATGAAAAGGGTTATTTTAGCCGAGAATCAAGATTTTGAGCCGCTGTGAACATCTTAAAAACCCAGTAGAAGTCGTCGGATGGTGGGAAGAAACCAGCGACCAGATTCTGGCTGGTATTTTGGCCATTTCTTGATTTCTGGGTATGAACCGCACTAGGTCTGCGGTCAAACCCAAACCGCAAGGGAAGTACGGTCAAGCCCCTTAAATTCTAAAAAACCGATTTTCTAGACCCGGGTCCACCCGATCCAACCCGAATGACTTTAAAATGAACCAGGTGGGCTTTTGGGCCAACCCAATCCCACTTTTAGTTACCCGGGTCTACTTAGACCCACCAAGGCATTGTGGGCCTTCCAATGGGGCCCACATCCAAATTGACCCACACTAGGATCCGTTTCATAAACAGGTCTCGGGTCACTTGATTAAACACCCATGGGCCACGTCCAAGCCCAATGGGCCTTAAAACTTAAACCCACTCAATTAAATTGCATGTTTAATTAAATTCAAAATTAAATGACCAAATCCAATAAGGGTTACCCAATAACCCTAATGGGCCATGGGCTTGACTTAAAGCCCAACTTGGCAACTAATGGGCCTTCCAACAGGGCCCATCTCTGACCCACTTAACCAAAAGGATAAAAAAAGATAAAATCAATTAAATAAAGGGGACCTACACCTTCAATGGTCCCCACTCAGACCAAATAAGGATACATGCTGGATTAAGAAGGGTGAGACTGAGTTGACTTGAACCAGGGAGACCTGAGGGACCCGTCGACCGACGGGGCGGACCAGGGTGTTTTCAGATTTCCCTGGACCGTAACCAAGACCATAACCAAGATCTCTAAAAAGCCGCAGACCACTCAATTAGACCTGTATAGGCACTCAGGTGTTTGCCTGCACCCCATCAGGCAGTGGCGACTCCGATACTTCCCATTTAAGTGCGGCGCCTCGCAGGATGTGCACACATGGTGCATGAAGGTTCCTTGATGTGTGGAAAGCAGGTAGGAGCACCTTCTTTTAGCTCCCAAGTAGCTTCCTTGGCCTCCTTCTTGGTTGTGATGAAAAAAGGGTGAGATTTAATGGGGTCTGGTGTGAGTTAGAAGGCCTAGGGAGTAAAGGAGTGGGGTAGGAGAGAAGGGCCTACATGGGAGAGCCAAAATCACTGAACCCCTGCAAATGAGTTGAGTTTCAGCTTATCTTAGTTCGGTTATGCAATTTCTTACCGAAATATAATTTTGGTCACCTTAACATCAAATCAAAAGGATTTTTGTCAAAGATTTGCAATGAGCAATTTGACACAAGAATTTGAGAAAATAATCTATGACCCAAAATTTAATTATGGTTATACACTATTTTGTGTATATCCGAAATTTAATTTCGGTTATTTACGTATCCTTTGTAGATTTACATTTTCTCTCTCCTATTTGGCTGAAATGACCTTAGATTGTCATGATTTTTAATAATGAGAGAAATCTGGTTTAATTAATTAATTAATTATATTAAAATATTTTAAGAAATGATATTATTTTAATCAAGATATTTTCTTTTATGTTTTGTCTTACTCCTATTTGTCCTTTAGCCCTTAATTTGCTGCTTGGCAAATGTATAAACTACATTTGCCACGTAGATAAACTTTCTCCATTTATTTACAGTTTTGCCCTTGGGGTTGTTCTGCTCTTATCTCTTTCATTTGGACTCCAATTCTATCAAACACAGTTGTTTTGGAACTGTGTTGGAATTTTCTATCCATTCAGATAGGGTATGACAATTAATTTAAGCTTGATCAGAAAGTCAAGTTTTACTTCTTTGGGTTTGACTTGTCTTTTAGGGTTTTCTTTCCTGGCTTTTAGAGGGGTGCAAAAATGAGGTACTTACAGAGAGCATTACATATATGTCTTGGTCATGAGAATCATATGTTTTGGTTTTATTTGTGTCTTAGCAAGTTTAGCTTGTTTTGGATCTATAGTTTAACTAGTAGTAAAGTCTGATTGTCTTTGTTAGGATTAAATCTAGTTTCTTTATGCATTTCCTCCATAATGGAGAGGCCTTCCTGCAACCACTTCCGATACAGCATCAATATCCTTAATTGGATCACAAATAGATGAGAATACCTTCTTTGACACTTTAGGTGCCAATGCAATAATCTTATTTAAAGAAAATGCAGAAAGGTATAATCGAACTAATGAATTCGCATAAGAATCCTTCCTATAAATAATAACTTCCATAAGGGATAAGCTGCAACAATTTCCACTTCCACCATGAGGATGATTTCTACTATATTTTCAACATGAGGGTGGTGTCTCTTATATTTTCACCCTAAGGGTGATGATACGGTCGGATATGTTGCAGTTCGCTCTTAGACTGGATTTGTTAGGAATAGATCATGACCTTTTAAAGCGGTCATATTTCATGAGTCCTGTGATATCACAACTGTTTGGCTTGGATTGATTCTCATGATGAGATTAATTATATGGTTTAGATTTGATTTGTTTTGGAAAAAAATCGTTAAATGATTATTGTTTATGGATTATGATTACCCGAATTTATTGTTGAAATTGTTGTACCTCATGAAAAGTATTTTGATAGCAACATATGAGCTGCATGTTACTGCTTGCTAAGATTTTATATCTCACCATTGCTTTCAATATCTGTTTGCAGATACTCTTGGAGAGGACATGCAAATCGATGTGGCAAATATAGAGGGTACAACAAAGGATTGATGAGCACCTTATGGATCATTAGTTTTCTTTTATATTTTATTAATAGATTTGTTAAGGAGTTACTTCTTTTATGGTAGGTTTTGAGTAGTGTTTAGAATAGGTGGTTGCCCTTTTAAAAATATCAAATTTGTTGTATTGAGTTAAGGAATTTATTTTGAGGATTATTAGCACTTTTATTTTGAATTAATGAAGGAGTTGTTTAAATTAACGTACTCTGATTTACCTTTATCTCATTTATGCTTTTGTTCTTAATTGTTTTATTATCATTCAAGTAATGCATTGATCCATTGAAAAAAAAAACTACCAGATCCGGAGTGTTACATAATTGTTTTTCTATCATTCAAGTAATGCCTTGGTCCGTTGGGAAAAAAAATTGGGGGCTTGAATCGGGGATGTTACATAAGGAATTGTTGAGGCTCTCTTTTGAAAATTGAAAAAATGATAAAGGCAAAGTTCCCTATATAAATACAAGGCAAAATGTCATCAGGAGATTATTTTAGGATAAAAAATTGTCAATTTGGCATACTTCCCAAGCAAGCGCCTCGTTAGAGGTAGCAATGGATGGGCCTCATGTTAGAGGTAGCAATGGATCAGGTTGGGTTGTGTTTGGGTGAGTTGTAAATAAGTTCGACCTTAAATGAATTGGGTCGGGTTCGACCTGCTTACCTGTGACACCCTAGACCCGGACATGTTTATTGAAGATATATGCCGGCTCCTAAACATCAGGTAAGGTCCCAGTAGCACTTCTTAAACCTGATTAACTGTTAACATTATATTGCACTAAAATTTTAAATAAAATAATACAAGTAAAGCGTGGGTGTAAGTGTTGACAAAATCTAAACCTATATATACATATCCAAAAATAAAAGTCTACAGATACTGTTCCACTAAGTTTCACACACACACACTCTCTCTATAAACAATATTAACATGACCCAAAAGAATGAAAAACTATAAAAGAAATATCTCCAGTCCTTGCTAGGAAAATAATAATCCTCTAGATGATAGACATCTGAACCATTATCTTTTTCTACCCCAGCACATACACGCTCTGCAGAATTTTCTGAAAACAAAACCAATTAAACAAAATGCGTGAGAATTTCTTCCTCGTAAGTAGCCAATGCATGCTAAACACAATTGATACAAGTTTATAGTACAATATAACAATTTATCCTTATTTAACAAAATATCTGAATGTTCAATAATTCCCAATAGTAATCAAGAGTCATGAAATAATTAGAAGATAAAATCAAAATCAATCCAAACCACGGTATCAGTAAACCACAACCAATAACAAAGATGTGTCAATGTAGGACTCATGGATTAGAATACCTTGGATGATTAAATACTAGTGTCCAATTCGCCACCTCACGGCTTACAAGGAAAGACCTAGGGGTCACTTTTCTAAAGTGGAGTACTCACACATGAGTCACGCATGAGTTGGCAAGTACAACCCGATCAACTAGTTAGTGGGAGTTAGTGATTATAGCATATTTGAATAAATTAAACCATCGAGTTGACCTTATGGGCTGCTGCAGCTCACCCGCACATAGGGTGGCCTTAATTTTGTGGTGGATGCTAGTTCACTACCCCCGGCTCTCACGAGCTAGGGTGAACAGTCGTCCACTACCCACAAATTAATGAAACGCATGCTAGACAAAAGTATTAATTCTACACAAGTCACTCCAACACACTAACTGGCTTAAACATGGATCCAACTCTACAATCAAGACCACTAGACCCTAAAAACAAACCACTCTTTCCAAATACCCAATTATAAACAATCTCACCATTTTGAGTTTCTGTGGTGAATTTAGGTTCACTACCCACAATACCTCAAGGCATGTCATGAACTTGAGTTCACTACCCCCTAGGATCCATATTTGTGGTGGATGTAGGTTCATTAACTCCAGTTAGGGTGAACAACAGTCCACTACCCCCAACTAAGGTGAATAGCAATCCAATACGCATAAATATCCATGTCTGTGGTGGATGCAAGTTCACTACCCCTGGCTCTGAATAGTAAGGGAGAACGGCAATTCATTAACCACAGAATCAACATGCCATAGGCCACAGGCCTTTCAAAGTTTCCGTTTATTATAACAAAATACCATATACTGTGCTTCTAAAATTCACAGACAAAACCATTTCCAACTCATCTAACTCAATTAAAATCAAAAGGAGGAACAGAATTTCCATAAAATTCATACTTGGATTAGCTTTGATATGAACACAATCCATAATTAAAATTTACTCAAAATTGTCCAAAAACATCTTTCATGTGTTGGGCGTTTGACCCTGTGTTTGAGCGTATGGGGGGTTTTTTTTAATAACTTTGTAATGGGCGATTGACACATTGCTCAAACAACGTGTTGGGTGCCCCCTTTAAGTATGGGCGCTTGACCCATCACTTGAGTGCTTGGGTTGAGTGCCCCTTATATTTTGGTCGCTTGATCCTAATGATGAGTAGCCGGAAAACCTAAATTTACGGAACCTTTGTTTTTTTGATTTTAAATTGCAAAACTGGTTTTATTTAATCTAAACCACTTAGAAAAACTTCATAAACAATCAAGAATCAAAATCTAACAGTTTACAACATGATTTACAGAGTATAAATTCTTCGATCCCAATCAAAACGTCTGAACTATAAATTTCGTTTGAAACAAAACTAGTAGTGATTCTCTATTAAAACCACAATCCCTACACAATCTAAGAGTAGAAAAGATGCTACTTACTAAAGGTTACAAATCCGGCCTTTTCTTTTCTTTCCTTCTTCTTCCTCTGCTCTCCTTCCCTCATTTATGTTTTTCCCTTCTCCGGCTTTCCACAAGCAACCAGAAAGTTTTGGGTTCCTGTAGACACCCCAAATTGCACTGCCAAATGAGAAAATAATAAAAACATGTAATTAGAGCTTAAAACAGGTCAAAAAAGCCTAAAAATAGAAAGAACAGGCTTTGCCCGTATTGGCTTCACGGGCCTATCTCGCCCGCAAAATATCTACGGGCAGGCGCGCCCGTAGTACCAATACGGTCACCATTGGACCGTAAATCATTTACGGGCATTACAGACACGTGCAAGTTTGGTCCTTCTCTCGATTTCCGAGCTTTATTTGAAGTCCAATATATCTTTAAACGAGCGAATTAAGTATTTTATTCGCTGAAGCCACTATGGATGGGCATTATCTCTATATTTCACTCTATCCTGAGAATCAGGATATATCCTTCTGGACCAACCTTGCCCCTGGGGTGTGTCTATAAATAGAGGCTCATTCCTCTAGCTTAGGGCCACGAAATTTTGAGTCCAAGGAATTCTAAGAAGCTACAAGAGAAGAGAAAGGAATCCCTGCTGCTCTGCCTGCTCAATCCAGGTAAGTCCCCTATCCCTTTTTATTTTCTGTCTTCAATTCTAGAAGTAATAGGATCATCTCTATTGCTGTAGAATAAGGCCATATCTGTTTTTGTATTCCTAAACTTGTCTCTAAGTACCTCAAGGGTCTCTCTAGCCGTAAAACGTGAAGAGAGAACTAGGGGAAAGGGGAACAGGTGGATCCCTAGAATAGAACCCCATATCTGTTTTTTTCTTTTTTTCATAGAATAAGGCCTGTGATTGTGTTTGTATACCCAAACCTATCTCTAAGTACCTCAAGAGTCTCTCTAGCCGTAAAACGTGAAGAGAGAACTAGGGGAAAAGTGAACAGGTGGATCCGTAGGGTAGACCCCCATGTGCTCTAATTTGTGAGATGTGGCTATTTTGAATATCCTGATCATGTTTTAATGCTTTTTATGATATATCTGAATGAATAACATGAATCTATGATGTTTATAGCATGAGATCCCCTATTTTTTCCAAAATTTGGATTTTCCACATATTTGCACCTACAGCACTGTTTTCGTGATTTTTGTGGTTTTAGGCTAGGATTTTGGATTTATCATGATCAATAGGGTAGATCTGAATCCAGAAGCCTGAAAGTAAATTCTAGGGTTTCATGAGATGGTTTTTGAATTGTTTTTCATTATTGAGAGAAGACCCTACGGTCTAAATTCTCCCTTTTTGGTGTTTTTCATCAATGTGGATATTTTTGGTTTTGATTTTTAGATTTAATGTGAAATTTGGGCTTTATCTATGTTCTGGACTGTTCAAGTTCAATTTTGAAATATTTTATAAAAATCATATTTTTCTAGATTTCTAGAATTTTGACTTGAAACCAGATTTTTGGATTTTTCACTTTAAATTGATTTTATTTGATTTTATCTCAATTTTATTTTGATCATGAAACCCTAGGAATGTTATGATCATGTTTGATAGTTCTGGATCAATCAGACTATTCATATGAAAAAACCATATATTTTTGTCTTCTTTTTGTGATTTTTCATGATTTTTATAGCAAGCTTTTTCCTTTATTTTAAACATGAACAATACCTGGCAACCACCTCGTGTGGATGAATAGGGGTGCCTAACACCTTCCCCTGTTCATAACCTAATCCCCTTACCCATCTCTGGTTGTTTTTTTTTAGGAGGGATATTTTGCCCTAAAATTGCCTTTTGTGCTTATTTAATATTTTGGTGTCCATTCACACCTAAATTGAATGGTGGCGACTCTTTGTTTATTTAATCCCGTGTGATGATTGAGGAAATCATTAGATTTTGATTTTTTCCCATGTAGACACCCCAAATTGCACTGCCAAATGAGAAAATAATAAAAACATGTAATTAGAGCTTAAAACAGGTCAAAAAAGCCTAAAAATAGAAAGAACAGGCTTTGCCCGTATTGGCTTCACGGGCCTATCTCGCCCGCAAAATATCTACGGGCAGGCGCGCCCGTAGTACCAATACGGTCACCATTGGACCGTAAATCATTTACGGGCATTACAGACACGTGCAAGTTTGGTCCTTCTCTCGATTTCCGAGCTTTATTTGAAGTCCAATATATCTTTAAACGAGCGAATTAAGTATTTTATTCGCTGAAGCCACTATGGATGGGCATTATCTCTATATTTCACTCTATCCTGAGAATCAGGATATATCCTTCTGGACCAACCTTGCCCCTGGGGTGTGTCTATAAATAGAGGCTCATTCCTCTAGCTTAGGGCCACGAAATTTTGAGTCTAAGGAATCCTAAGAAGCTACAAGAGAAGAATCCCTGCTGCTCTGCCTGCTAAATCCAGGTAAGTCCCCTATCCCTTTTTATTTTCTGTCTTCAATTCTAGATGTAATAGGATCATCTCTATTGCTGTAGAATAAGGCCATATCTGTTTTTGTATTCCTAAACTTGTCTCCAAGTACCTCAAGGGTCTCTCTAGCCGTAAAACGTGAAGAGAGAACTAGGGGAAAGGGGAACAGGTGGATCCCTAGAATAGAACCCCATATCTGTTTTTTCCTTTTTCATAGAATAAAGCCTGTGATTGTGTTTGTGTAACCAAACCTATCTCTAAGTACCTCAAGAGTCTCTCTAGCCGTAAAACGTGAAGAGAGAACTAGGGGAAAAGAGAACAGGTGGATCCGTAGGGTAGACCCCCATGTGCTCTAATTTGTGAGATATGGCTATTTTGAATATCTTGATCATGTTTTAATGTTTTTTATGATGTATCTGAATGAACTACATGAATCTATGATGTTTATAGCATGAGATCCCCACTTTTTGATAAAATTTGGATTTTCCACACTTTTGCACCTATAGCACTGTTTTCCTGATTTTTGTGATTTTAGGCTAGGATTTTGGATTTATCATGATCAATATGGTAGATCTGAATCCAGAAGCCTGAAAGTAAATTCTAGGGTTTCATGAGATGGTTTTTGAATTGTTTTTCATTATTGAGAGAAGACCCTACGGTCTAAATTCTCCCTTTTTGGTGTTTTTCATCAATGTGGATATTTTTGGTTTTGATTTTTAGATTTAATGTGAAATTTGGGCTTTATCTATGTCCTGGACTGTTCAAGTTCAATTTTGAAATATTTTATAAAAATCATATTTTTCTAGATTTCTAGAATTTTGACTTGAAACCAGATTTTTGGATTTTTCACTTTAAATTGATTTTATTTGATTTTATCTCAATTTTATTTTGATCATGAAACCCTAGGAATGGTATGATCATGTTTGATAGTTCTGGATCAATCAGACTATTCATATGAAAAAACCATATATTTTTGTCTTCTTTTTGTGATTTTTCATGATTTTTATAGCAAGCTTTTTCCTTTATTTTAAACATGAACAATACCTGGCAACCACCTCGTGTGGATGAATAGGGGTGCCTAACACCTTCCCCTGTTCATAACTTAATCCCCTTACCCATCTCTGGTTGTTTTTTTTAGGAGGGATATTTTGCCCTAAAATTGCCTTTTGAGCTTATTTAATATTTTGGTGTCCATTCATACCTCAATTGAATGGTGGCGACTCTTTGTTTAATTTGATCCCGTGTGATGATTGAGGAAATCATTAGATTGATTTTTTCCCATGTCTCACAACTGGCGACTCTGCTGGGGACTTGAGGATTTCAGCCTTTTTGGTGTTTGTTCATGTTTTTGATTTTTTGATTTGCTTGCTATTTTGTGTTCTTAAGCATGTTGAGTATGTTTTAAATCTGAATTATTGCTTAAGAATTCATGGGGGTAGAAACATGCTTAATTTTGATTTATAGGATTGTTTCTAGAAACATGCATAGGGGAGGTTTATTTTGATAAACCATGCTTATTTCTTGCTGTATTTTAATATGCATGTTCTAATTTTCAGCATGCTTTCTATGGTGTATTTTGGATATATAATATGAGCATATATTGACATGATTTAGATGATTTTATGAGCATGTTTTGGGTGCTATAGGATTGCTTTATTTACTTGTTTATTTAAAATATGCTTTCCTATTATGCCTTGGTTTGTTTATGCATGGCTGCGAAAAGAGTGGCAAGGGTCTGGGACGTTGTGAATGTGACCTATGTTTACAATGCACTGTGCACCTTTTATTTTTTTACACGGCCTACCTATCACCTATAGGAAGTTGAACAAGAATGTGTGTAGCTTGGCGCACCGAGGTCGATACTTCGGAAAGCGAAAGTGAAAACATTCACCTTAGAACTTTGAGCTAATGATGTGATGATAACGTGGATCTGGGATTCTGGTCATCATTAGGCTTGAGTGCTAAGTTGCCATTAAGCCAAAACCCAAAACCCCTACGCTTGAAGGTGGAGTTACACGTTTTTGGCTAAATTACACAATTACGTGGGAATATGGGGTTTGTATGATTGTGGGAAGGCCGTATGCATGGCTTACAAACCAGGGCATAATGCGGATGCTATATTGAAGGTAAACAAGGTAACAAGGTAACCCTATTGTTTTACATTATTTTCATGTCATAGGGGTGTCATGGTACCCATTGGTTCGGGATAAAATTGGTCCCAAAATATGCATGTTTTTAAAATTGGTACAGCCCATAGGAAGAGTCTCTAACTCTGTTTAGAATCAATCCTACCCGATGTTCATACAAGAGTCAACAAAAGGGTACCAAATTCTTGAGTATGGTGTCAATTTGGAGGGTACATGTGCCCTCCCAAGCATGTGTTTTTACAAATAGGCCAAGGTCCACTTTGGGACAGTTTAGAAGCTCTGTACTGGGTGAACCGTATGTTTGGATGAGCAATTAAAGTGATCAAACCATGTAAAAACTGGAAAAATATAACAGAGTTCCGTAAAACCGCATTTAGTACACGGGCTGGGCTTGCCCGTATAACCTATACGGGCTGGGCTCGCCCGTGTTTTCCATACGGTCACGGCTTGCTCGTAATTTGAATACGGGCAGGGCTGGACCGTACTGTGTATACGGTTTTCTCGGAATATTCAACTTTAATCAGTTTTTCCCACTAAAATATTCTTTTAACCTTTAAATAATGATAAAGAGAAACAAGTTTGAATAAAATGCTTCAAAAAAAAAATGTGAGAGAAAGGTTCCTTGGGCTTCTGAAAGCCTTTGAATTTCAGACTTTTTCAAAACTCTTGGGCCTCTGAAAGCCTTTGAATTTCAGATTTTTCAAAAAAAATCTTGGGCCTCTGAAAGCCTTTGAATTTCAGATTTTTCTCAAAAATCCCTGGGCCTCTGAAAGCCTTTGAATTTCAGACTTTTTCTCAAAAAATCCCTGGGCCTCTGAAAGCCTTTGAATTTCAGACTTTTTCTCAAAAATCCCTGGGCCTCTGAAAGCCTTTGAATTTCAGAACTTTTGGGCCTCTGAAAGCCTTTAAATTTCAGATCTTTTGGGCCTCTGAAAGCCTTTGAATTTCAGAACTTTTGGGCCTCTGAAAGCCTTTGAATTTCAGACCTTTTCCTTTTGGGCCTCTGAAAGCCTTTGAATTTCAGACTTTCATCAAAACATCCCTGGGCCTCTGAAAGCCTCTGAATTTCAGACCTTTTCCAAAAATATCCCTGGGCCTCTGAAAGCCTCTGAATTTCAGACCTTTAAAAAAAAAAAAAAAAAAAAAGCCCGGGCCTCTGAAAGCCTTTGAATTTCAGACCTTTCTCTCTTTTATGGGATCTGTTGGAAGCCCTAGAATATTCCAACAATTCAATTCAAAAAAATAAAATAAAATAAAATAAAAAAAATAAAAAAAAAGGAAGCAAATAAATAAATAAATAAATAAAAAAATCCAAACTCGTGTTCACCCAGCTTGCACATAAGTATACCTAGACATGTGAATGAGATTAAATTGGCACTGATATTTTATCTTTATTTTGCCAGGTACTAATACACTCGCAATCATAGCTCCTGTAACCAGATCAAGAGCTCGAGCCATGAATCCCATTGAAGATGAAGTTGATGCTCCTCATCCTGATGTCGTTCTACTCCAAGAACAAGTGGCAGGACTAGCCCGAATGCTAGAGAACATACTGTCAGTACAGGCCCAACAAGTGCAGGCCCAACAAATGCAGGCCCAGAACCAGGCATCCACATCCAACCCTGCACCTCCACCCCAAGTCAATGTTCCACCTCCAGTGCAACCAACTCCTGAACCTGTCTATGAACCCACCCCTGAACCTATACTGACCAGGGATGAGACAGCTGAATCAAACAAGGCTAAGGAAAAGGAAAGGATAAGGGAAGAGGTTGAAAGAAAGTTCATGCATAAGCTAGAAATGATCCAAGATGAACTTAGGGAAGTCAAAGGGGTAAACAACTTTGGAGGCACCAATTTTGAAGACCTGTGCCTATACCCCAATGTTAACCTGCCGGCTAAGTTTAAGTGTCCAGACTTGGACAAGTATGATGGCACTGGTTGCCCCATGAGCCACCTAAAGTTGTATTGCGGTGCCCTATGCCAGTTCGGGCAGGATGAGGGCATCTTGATCCAACTTTTCCAAAGGAGCCTGACAGGAACCGCATTAAGATGGTTCGCCACTCTGGACCATGGGAAGATCAAAAGATGGAAGGACCTAGCCGATGCCTTCCTAGCTCAATACCGGTTCAATTCAGAGATCATGCCAGATAGGTACGACGTCATGAGAATGAGCAAAGGAAGGGAAGAAACTGTAAGGCAATATGCCAAGAGGTGGAGGGAGACAGCCTCCCAGGTCAGGCCACCCATGCTAGAACAGGAAATGATTTCTACCTTCATAAGCACTTTGGGTCAACCATTCTACAGCCACTTGGTGGGTCAGACCACCACTAATTTTGCAGCTTTGGTTCAGGTGGCTGACCGAATTGAGGATGGAATAAGGTCAGGCAAGATAATTGACCACTCTGCCATGATTAGCCAGCATGACCCCAACCTAAAGAAAGGAAGCGGAACAAAAAAGAATGGGAACAAGAAGGAGGGTGAGGTAAACATGGTACAGCCACCATCTGGCCCTAACAAACCCATACAAATCAATGTACCGGCTCATTTTCCTACTCCATCTCCACCTACCCAGGCCCCTATGAGGGTTAATGTTCCAACAGCACCTTCAGACCAAAAAAGGGTTTTTACCAAAGAGGAAAAGGATGCCTATTTTGCAGCAAGGAGAAATAGGGTTTTTACCCCTATTCCAATGACTCCCTCTCAATTGCTGCCCACTTTATTGCAAGGAGGGTATATCACCTT
Source organism: Buxus sempervirens (assembly GCA_947561395.2). Taxonomy (NCBI): domain Eukaryota; kingdom Viridiplantae; phylum Streptophyta; class Magnoliopsida; order Buxales; family Buxaceae; genus Buxus; species Buxus sempervirens. The sequence continues at coordinate 24,987,329 of OX387194.1, read as the reverse complement.
AAGAGAACCTAATCCTAATGCATCTAAGGGGAGAAATTTTGACCCCTCCACCACTTGTGATTACCATATGGGTGCACCTGGGCACCCTACAGACAAGTGCTGGCCTTTGAAACATGCCATTCAGGATTTACTAGACCAGAATACCCTGTCTTTCAATACAGGGGCTTCCAATCCTCCAAGAACAGATATTGGACAAAACCCACTGCCCCAACATCACGGGACAGGCCCATCTAATGTCATAGGAGTCATCTCTTCTGACAAAATAACCTTTGACCCATCTCAATTAATTGCTCCCATAGGGACAACAGTCAAAGTATATTTTGACAAGAGAAGTGAAGGCAAAGAAATAAACATGATTTCAAAGGGGAATGATGGTGCTGCAAAGAACATTAGCTCATCTTTGGACCGGGTCTCATCCCTCATGGCCCAGATGAACATTGCCAACCCACCTTTGGTCGTTAATTATAATCCATCCACTTTTACTCCGCCCATTCAGTCTAAGCCACCATTGGTCATAAATTGTGACCCCCTTAGTACATCAGTCACTTCTGCAAACCCACAACCAAAACAACTTCCTCCATTGGTTGTTAATGTTCCCATTACTCAGACTTCCATTGTCAATTCCAAACTTCCCCCATTGGTGGTAAACGTCCCTAAGCCTTCCTACATTGAATCGGCTGTACCATGGAACTACAGTGAAGCATTCACCACTACATGCCCTGCAGTTGAAAGCAAGGAAGAAGTAAACCTTATGATGAGGTCAGGAAAGTGTGTAGGGGTGGAAGAAAAACAGAAAGAAACAGAGAAGGATAAAGAAGAAGGAAAAAATAAAGGAAAGGCCAAGGTAGGGGAAGATACCCCCCAGGTAGTTGACAGTGAGGCTGCTGACCTCATTAAGGTAATAAAAAAGAGTGAGTTCAATGTCATCGAACAGTTGAACAAAGTCCCTGCCCAGATCTCAATACTGGGCCTATTGTTAAACTCAGAAAAACATAGGGACTCCTTGTTAAGAATACTCCAGGGGGCCCATGTACCTAAAAACATTGAACCAGACCAACTAGGCCGGATGGTTGGGCAAATATTATCTCATAATGTTATAACCTTTTCTGAAACGGAAATTAGTCCAGCAGGATACCATCATGTGGATCCATTGCACATTGCTGTGCTCAGTAAGGGCTGCATGATAGCCCGGGTCTTGATTGATAATGGGTCAGCCCTCAATGTCTGCCCATTAGTAACCTTTGTTAAGCTCAATCTGGAGCGAAACAAAATAAAACAAAATGGAAGAATTATAAGAGCATTTGACAGCTCTAAGACACACTCCCTAGGGGAGGTTGAACTGCCGGTCACAATTGGACCGTATATTTTCAACATCACATTTGAAGTGATGGATATACCTGCGGCTTTCAACCTACTCCTAGGAAGGCCGTGGATTCATACGGCTAGGGCCATACCATCTACCCTCCACCAAAGAGTCAAGTATATTAGAGGGCAAAAGGTGATTACCGTCCTGGCCGAAAATTTGGTTCCCCCCATGTGGTCCCCTGATGTACCCTGCATTAACACGGAAATGACAGCAGATAAAATGGCGTTTCACTCTTTTCAATTTGAAGCTGTGAATTATATACCTGGGGGGTATCAGCAAAAAGAAGGAAAATTGACCTGTGCTGAAAAAATGGTCAAAAATGTATTAGAAAAGTACCATTTTCACCCTGGAAAAGGTCTGGGGATTAACCTACAAGGAAGGATAGAACCAGTTCAGGTTAAGAAGATGGTTCACAGAGCAGGATTGGGGTCCAAGCCAAGGAAATGGAAAAGTCAGGGGCAGATAGAAGCTATGAAATTCCCACACATCAGGGAAACTTTTCCTAAGCCGTCTCACATGATTCAGCTGTCTCCTCCTGAGGTTCAGTCTAAACCTCCATACTACAATGTCAACCCATTCCAGAAACCCAAACCCTCCACAATACAACCATATGTTCCACCTCCACCTCCACAAGCATCTGGGGGGCCTGGGCCACAAGCCGAACAAAAGCAGGATTTTTCTGAGGACGTAGGGGCATTCTTTGCCATGACAGAAGGCAACCAAGAAAAAGTAGCAGAGGAGCTACCTTTTATTGACTGGGCTGCAGTAGAAGTTCCATCTGGAACTGGCCCTACCGAAGAAGCAGGCAATGCAACTCACCCAGTATTGGTGATTTCTGATGCAGACCATGAGCTCGAGGAGCAGGCTTGTATCCCTGCCCCAGATTCTTTCATTCTGAATAATTGGGAGGAAACTCCCCTTACTTTTGAAGCCGCGTTTGTTTGGCAAACAGACATGGCTTCTAAAAAAAAACTCCATTAGTGGAATGCCCTTTTCCTGAAGGCTTTAATGAGCCTTCGTCTTCAGGGAAAGATTTTGTAGAAGGCTCTCAAAAAACACAAAAAGATTTTTCAGTTTTTTATAGAAAAGATAAAGTTTTCAAAAAGGTCCAAACCATTTATGAACCATATAAACAAACGGAATTTGATCAGGATGAGTATGACTTCGACCTTGAGCTCGACTTTGACCTAATGGGGGTTGAAGAAGAGACCGAGGACGAAGAAGACGACGTTCCAAAAGAAATCACATATCAATTAGAGCGTCATGAAAAGGGGGCCCAACCCAATATTGAAGAGACCATATCAATCAACCTAGGGACCGAAGATGACCCAAAAATAGTGAAGATTGGGGTATGCCTATCTGAGGTACAGCGGGATGAAATGATACGATTTTTGGCTGATTATGAAGATGTGTTTGCATGGTCATATCGGGATATGCCGGGGTTAGACACAGATATGGTGGTGCACAGGCTACCCATTCTACCAGACTCTAAGCCAGTTAAGCAGAAACTGAGAAGGTTAAAACCTGAATGGACATTGAAGGTTAAAGATGAAGTGGTTAAGCAATTCCAAGCTGGATTCTTAGCAGTTTCCACATACCCCGAATGGCTTGCAAATATAGTGCCAGTACCAAAGAAGGATGGAAAGGTCAGAATGTGCGTAGATTATAGAGATTTGAATAAGGCAAGTCCAAAGGATGATTTTCCACTTCCACACATTGACATCTTGGTGGATAACACCGCTGTACATAGCTTGTTCTCATTCATGGACGGGTTTTCTGGGTACAATCAGATTAAGATGGCTAAGGAAGATCAGGAGAAGACAGCCTTTATCACCCCTTGGGGTACCTTCCACTACACTGTCATGCCATTTGGACTTAAGAACGCTGGGGCAACCTACCAGAGGGCCATGACAGCCTTATTCCATGATATGATCCATAAGGAGATGGAGGTTTATGTGGATGATATGATAGCCAAATCATGTGAAGAAGAAGACCACTTGATCAGCTTGAAGAAGGTATTTGACCGGCTTAGGAAATACAGTCTAAGGCTTAACCCTGCTAAGTGTGTCTTTGGGGCTACGTCAGGAAAATTATTGGGTTTTATAGTAAGCAGAAGAGGAATTGAGATTGACCCAGCTAAAGCTAAAGCCATCATTGAAATGCCATCACCTAGAACCGAGAGGGAAGTTCGGGGCTTTCTTGGAAGGATTCAGTATATAAGCCGGTTCATAGCACAGCTCACCGCTATCTGTGAATCAATTTTCAAACTTTTAAGAAAGAATAACCCGACAGTCTGGAATGATGATTGCCAAGAAGCCTTTGACACAATAAAGGAGTACTTATTGAACCCACCTGTGCTAGTGCCACCAACTCCAGGAAGGCCATTAATTCTATACTTATCTGTTTTGGAGACATCAATGGGGTGTGTCTTAGGACAGCATGACGATACAGGCAGAAAGGAGAGGGCGATTTACTACCTAAGCAAGAAATTTACAGAATATGAAGCAAAGTATTCCCCCTTAGAGAAGACTTGTTGTGCTTTAGTATGGGCAACTCAGAGACTAAGGCACTATTTCCTTAGTCATTCCACCTTATTGATATCCCGCATGGACCCTTTGAAGTATCTATTTGAGAAACCGGCTTTAACTGGCAGAACAGCAAAGTGGCAGTTGTTACTCTCTGAATTTGACCTCACCTATATCACACAGAAGGCCATTAAGGGTCAAGCTATTGCAGATCACTTAGCCGCACACCCTTTACCAGAATACCAACCCTTAAAGACCAACTTCCCTGATGAGACAATCCTTTTTGCTGAAGAGGAAGAAGGTGAAAGCTCATGGCAAATGTTTTTTGATGGGGCCGCCAATATGAATGGAAATGGAATAGGGGCTGTATTGATCAAGCCAGATGGGGCACATATCCCGATCGCAGTGAAGTTAAGGTTCCAATGCACAAACAATATAGCAGAGTATGAAGCATGCATAATTGGGTTACAAGCAGCCTTAGATCATAAAGTAGAGGAACTTGACGTATATGGGGATTCGAGTCTTATCATCTTCCAAACAACTGGTGAATGGAAGACCAAGGATCACAAATTGATCCCCTATCACCAGTATTTGGAAGAAATAAGCACCAAGTTTACTCGAATTTCCTTCAATTATATGCCAAGGGCCAAAAACCAGTTTGCAGATGCTCTAGCAACATTGGCTTCAATGGTCAGTATGCCAGAAGGGGTTGATATTAGACCATTAGAAATTGAAGTCAGGGATGAACCAGCTTACTGCCTTGTTCTAGAAGAAACCCCAGAAGAAGAAGTACCATGGTTTCAAGACATTAAGAACTTTCTGAATGATCGAAGTTTACCAGAAAATGTCACCTCTACAGAAAAAAGAACAATACAGAGGCTGGCAGGACAGTTCTTACTAAGTGGTGGGCAGTTGTACAAAAGATCACACAATGATATACTACTTAGATGTGTTGCAAAAACTGAGTCAGAGAGGATAGTTGAAACCGTACATGGAGGAGTGTGTGGACCCCATATGAATGGGCATATGCTTGCCAAGAAGATTCTGCGATTGGGATATTACTGGTCGACTATGGAGCATGATTGCTATATGCACGTTAAAAGGTGTCATTTATGCCAAGTGTACGCGGATAACAAGCATGCGCCCCCAAGTGAATTACACAGTATGACATCTCCGTGGCCTTTTTCTATGTGGGGTATAGATGTCATTGGAATGATCTCTCCAAAGGCATCAAATGGACACAGGTTTATACTTGTAGCAATTGATTACTTCACCAAGTGGGTAGAAGCGGCTTCTTATGCAAACATTACGAGTAGCCATGTTCTTAAGTTTTTGAAGCACAACATCATTTGCCGCTATGGTTTGCCAAGTGCCATAGTAACAGACAATGCTTCAAACCTTAAGAACAAAGACATGAGGAAGATGTGTGAACAATTTCAGATTACCCACCACAAGTCAGCACCTTACAGACCGAAGATGAATGGGGCAGTGGAAGCAGCGAATAAGAATATAAAGAAGATTATTCAGAAAATGGTAGTGAGTTTTAAAGATTGGCATGAAATGCTGCCACTTGCTCTACATGCTTACAGAACCTCAATCCGGACTTCTACAGGGGCAACCCCATACTCCTTAGTCTATGGAATGGAAGCAGTTTTACCAGTGGAAGTGGAAATACCTTCACTAAGAGTGCTAATGGAAGCAGAATTAGAAGAAGCTGAATGGATACAGTCTAGACATGATCAACTCAATTTAATAGAAGAAAAACGTTTGAAGGCACTTAGTCATGGCCAATTATATCGGAAGAGGATGGCTAGGGCTTACAATAAAAAAGTGAAGCCCAGAACTTTCCAAGAAGGAAATTTGGTATTAAAGAAGATTTTACCCTTTTTGGAAGATCCTCGTGGAAAGTTCAAACCAAATTGGGAAGGACCTTATGTGGTCAAGAAAGTTCTATCAGGGGGTGCTCTCATCTTAACAGAAATGGATGGGAAGGATTTTCCTGAGCCAATTAACTCTGATGCAGTAAAGAGATATTTTCCATGAATGAATATTACTAGGAAAGGATCTGAGGCCATTGTTCTTTATATCCCAAAATTTGAATCCCTAGTCAAACCAATTTGAGCCTGTTCGTATTTTTTTTGTTAAACCCAAACTGGACTTACAGCCTTATACTGGGGCAAAGCCAATAAGGGCAAGGCCAAGAGGGGCAAAAAGAAAAAAAAAAGAGAAGAAAAAATTTGAAAAAAAAAAGAAAAAGAAAAAAATAGGGGCAAATAAATGCCAAATACAAAAGAAGGGGAATGGGATTGAATTCACCATGACTGTAAGTCCAGTTGACCCATTTTCACACTTAGAAAATTTTGAGCCTTTAATACCTTTTCTTTCATAAACCGAACCTAGCCTTTGTTTCGTCCTATTATTAAGACCTCGGTGATTTTAGTATATTCATTCAACTTTCAGAGTAGGATTGGTGATGACGGAATGCAGAGGCCAACCCTAGTGAAAACCGTAATTGGCACTAGGGGCGAGAAGGGCAAGAAAAAAAAAAGAAAAAAAAAAGAAAAAAAAAAAAGAAAAAAAGAAAAAAAAAAGAAGAAAAGAGTCAAGGGTTGAGTTGATCATGGGGTCTAAGTTTCAAATCAGCATGAGCACTGGAAACTGAGCAGATTAGCAAGGCCAATCATGAAGGAAAAATCATTAGGGGATGATTCTAAAGGTCACGGGGTAGACAAATTTGGTCTTTCCCTATTGGTTGGACTACCCTTTTCATTATTCAACCTGATTTTAATTCCTTTAATTATATGTGATTAAGTGTTTTGGATCAGCTTTCAAAAAAAAAAAAAAAAAAACTATACTTTGGCCAGTGATGAGAAATCAAATACTTTTTCATAAAACTTCTGTTTTTATAAGCATCTGAGAATTCTGAGGCCAATAATATAAAACCTATTTTTGAATTAAATCTAATATCTTTCCACTAATGGAGTTTGCTTTTGTAAAAAAGGTATGGAAAAAATGAAAGAAAAAAAAATGATGAAAGAATCTAATCCCTACTCCCTAACTGCTCCTCAAGCTCTCTAATCCTAGCTGCCTGAGTTGCAATGATTCCAGAAGCACCCTCTGCATCAGGATCACTCAAAAAGGAGATGACCTCATCTGAAAAAGAAAGTTTGATCTTCAACGCCCTAAGGTCAGCCAAGGAATCCTGATACTTCTTCCGCATCACACGGACTTCAAAGCGACGAGCCTGCCTTTGTTCTTCAAGTTTCTTCTCCATGGCAATGCGGCCAGACTTCTGCTCTTCAAGCTTCCTCTCCAGAACAAGGACTTTTATCCTAAGTTCTTGAGCCTCCCGTACCCATATTTGTTGAAGCCGCTTATGGGTTGCCCTTTCTGACTCCAGAATGTCCTCATAAGTAGGAGGAAGAATTGCAGGAGGATCCTCTGGTACTGGGGCATGGCTCTGCACCTGTTCCTTGATCCAGAAGTGATAGTCCTTCACATGGGACTCAGAAAAGACTGGACCCCGCAGAAAGCAAACATAGGACCACTCTTTCATTAATTGAGCATTTAGCCCCATGGTGGCTGAAGTAAGTGGCCCTATAAAGCTCTCATAACCTGTGGGAATCATAATTCCCTGGGTCGCTCCAAATTGCCGAAGAACCCTCAAAGGAAGATAGAGAACAGCAGATTTCAAGCCTGCTAAGACCAGAAAGTTTTTATCTCTAAAGCTGATCACTGTCTCTGGAGTGGGCTGATAAGTGCCAGGCCATCTCACTTGATCATCCTGGAGAGTACCCAAGAAAGCGAACCAGCCTTGCTTGCCACCTTGGATGTTAGGACATCCCCTATTGCTCATCAAAACAGGAACTTTCAATTTTGGAAAGAAGCGGCGAGTTATTTCTTCAACCTGGCTAAGATGGTCAAGCAACCAAAGCTGCAGAAAAAGGGAGTATTTCAATTTATTTCCACAAAGAAAAAAAGAAAAAAAAAAAAATACATGCATATTTTACCTGTAGGATAGGGGCGCAGGCAAGGAAGCGTTTCTTCTTCCTGAAATAACAATCAGTAAGAGCCTGATATATCTCTGCTAGGATCATAGGGGCCAACCTCTCACGTTCCCTAACCTGACAGATAACTGAGATAAGAGCCAAGTCAACCTGGTCATCACCCCGTGGAAAAAGCAGCTGATTGACCACTATCAGGGTCAATGCATTAAACCTAGAGTCCTTGTCATTACTCCTCAGAAGTTTTTCAGTCAAAAAGGTCTTGGACAAGGTCAACAGTGCATCAGAATTTCCTAAGTCCTTCTTCCCTATACCCAAGAAAGTGGAAGCCTCTTTTTTATAACTAAGCTTTAGGGGTGGGTTCACAACTTTTTCAGAAAATCTAAGGCCAAGGATGGTTTCAATCTCTTCTATGGTAGGAGTCATCTCTTTATCATCAAAACGGAAGAGATTCAGCTCAGGTACCCAATGGCCTATCAAAGCTTCAATGATTTCCCACTTAAAGGGAATTTTAGGGAGGTGTAGGATGTGTCCTAAGTGGATGGAATCCCAACGAATCTCCTCATCAAGGGTCATGGAGTTAACCCATCTATCATAAAAGGAATCCACAATATTGTACCTGGTAAGATTAGGAGGTTTTGATCTAACAGGTTGTCTTGCAGGAGGAGATTCAACGGCAGGAGAAAGCGGCGTAGGGGAAGCCATGGAAGCGCCAAAGAAGCCAAGGAAAGCGAGAAAAGACGTGCTCAGAGAGTTTTCCAATCAATAAAAGTGTCACAATGACGTTCCCTAGGAGTTTATATAGAAAAAATCGCAAGGCAGTAAATTCCGTAATTATATTACGGGCAAGGCGCGCCCGTATAGGCATTACGGACACGCCTGACCGTGAAAACTTCACGGGCAAGGTACGCCCGTAGCAATTTTACGGGCACGGCTTGCTCGTAGTATAAATACGGTTCCTTTGAAAAAATGCAAAAAAATGGGAATTTTTAATTTCCTTTGTTTCCCTAAGCTTCACCTGTCCCTGTTTAACATTCATGAGGTAATAAATACTATAAATAAAGAAGAAAGAACACAAATGGAAATAAATCAAACTTCTTTTATATACATGAATGTTTACATCACTTTTACCAAAAAAATACAAGTGTATATGAATAATCCTAATCTAATGACCATGCAGGTCCGACCCTACTGCCACGGCCTCGTCCTCTGCTTCGTCCTCGGCCTGAAGATCGCCTGCGCTCAAAGACATGCCGCACCACATTGCGGGCTGTGCTACGCGGCATCCTGCTCAAAACAGACTGAACATCATGCCACATATATAAAGGTACAAGGCCAGCAGTAGGATGATCAGGAGGGACATACCCTGAAGTATCTACATCAGAATCAGTACGGGAAGACTCCTCTGACGTATCCACAGCAGCATGCGTCTCCTCGATATCCTCCATAGTAGGACTAGCAAGGGCAGAGGTCTCAGGCTCAGTAGCAGTCATCTCTACCCCAGGCTCTACAGGATCAGCTGTAGCCTCCGCCATCACCGCAGTCTCCACGGTAGGCTCTACCACAGCGGCGTCCACAGCCGAATCCATATCAACATCAGCAGATGTAGCAGGAGCCGTCTCAGCTACTGGGGCAGACTCTGGCACATCAGCAGCAGCAGGTACAATATCAGCCTCGACCTCAGGCTCTGCTGCAGGAACCTCCACTGGACTAGGAGACGTCACGAACTCCACCCGTGCCACAGAAAACACCTCATCCCGGAAATGCATAGGCACGGGTGAAGCAGGTGAAGAAGGGCCAGCTGTGTACGCCTGAAACTAAGAGAAAAATTCAGTTAGAACAAGACAAACAAATACAAAAGCAGGAATGGAAATAAAAGAAGAAATTAACCTGAGTATCAGATGGACCCGCCTGGTCCTGTGCATCAGATGGACCCGCCTGATCATGTACATCAGATGGACCCTCCTGGCCCTGGGTTCTGGCTAGCTGCCCCCGGAGATCTGAGATGGTAATATAGAGGGCATCCCGCTCGGCGATCGCGGCGTCACGCTGGCGCTCTAGATCAGCATAGCGAGACCGGATCTCTGCCAACTGAGCCTCCTGAAATAGAGAAGAAAGAAGTCAGAAAAATGCTAAGAACAGATGAAATAGAAATAGAAGATCACAAAAGAAGAAAGCATACCGTGGTGTCGTAGGCCCTAATCACTACCCCTCCTATCTCCGTGACTCCGCCACGGACAGGCATGGGTGACATGAGGCACCCAACAGAAGATCGCCTGAACCATGCATCATAGTCACCCTCCTCCAATAATGTCTCTGCCTCAGTCCAATCTAAGAACTGGGCAGGATCAACAGGCATAGGAGGATAGAGAGGAGTAGTATCTGGCGGGATGGCAGGAATCCGTGGCTCTCCCACATGCTGAAAGAAGAAGCGCTCGCCGCAATACCAGATGCTGCCCAGCTGACCAATAAAGAACTGGTATCTCTGTCGTCTCTGGTCAGGGACAAATGCATCATCTCTGGCTGCCTGCAGGGCTAGCACCTCATGAATGTCCTCCATCCTGGGGACAAATAGCTGAAAAACAGAACAAGACATCAGATATGCGATCCAGGAAGAAAAGAAAAGAAGAAAGTAGAAAAATTAAAGAAGATTACCTCAGACCGGTATAACCTGTCTAAGTGGGCCCGGGCGGACCTGGGACGACTCTTTTCAGAGTCGTGCTCTACATGACACCATCTAAGTGCCATGGGATACGTCTCCTCAGGCATCGTAGAGGTAGGGCGGAAATAGGGAATATAAACCCTAGCAAAAAACTGCAAGAAAGAAGAAAATAGTCAGAAGAATATAAAATGAGAAATAAAAGAGATAAAGAAAAAGAAGGGAAATAAGGTTCACCTGCAAGAAGGGCCAGAAGAACCTGCACCCAACTCCAGCCCCTCTGGAAGTAGAGAGGCCACTCACTGATCGGCGCAGGCCAGCCAGAATAGTACCAAATATGAGTGGGCCCCAGGCGTACCTCCTCGCCCGCTGCAAATCTCCCAGAAGACTCAAGAAGTGAGGACTAACTGAAGTCGTGTCCTCTGGGAAGAAGCAGGATCCCATCATATACAGAAAAAGAAATCGGAAGGCGAAGGGGAACACATGGTCACCGGCAGCAAGCGGGCCAAACTGCCTCCTACTAAAAGTCTCTCTCAGCCATGTCAGAGACAATCTAGCTCTCCCCCGATCCCATGCCTCAGGAGGCAGCACAATATATCCAAGATAAGCTGCAATCTCATCAGCCTCTGGCATAGTCATCTCAGTAATAACATCACCGATCATCCTAATCCCGGTGATGAGTGTGAAATCAGAAGGCCGGATCCCAATCTCAATATCTGGAAAGTGGAAGCTCAATGTCTCTGGGAAAAACCTCTCCAACAATGCAGCAATGAGGGCTCGATCTAAGCGTACGTCCGGGATGGTGATAAACATACCAAAACCATACAATCCTAGCTCCCGACGATAGGCCGAACTGCAAGCTCTCAAAAATCTAGTGAAGCTGGCCCAGCTCCCCCTATAATGGGACATCGGATACTCCAAAGGGATATCCGCCCTAACACATGCTGAGGGATGAGTCCTCAAACCATGCAGAAGATCGGTATCCCTAATCTGGGCAGCCACCTCCTCAGGGATCTCAACCCTGGTCCTGGCCTCATCTCTGCCACGGCCCCCTCTGCGGCCTCCTCTATGGCCATCATCATGGCCTCCATCTCTGCCTCCAGCTCTGCGTCTGATACGGCTTCTATCTCTGCCCGAAGCCTCAACTGTCGGCTAAAGGAACAATTGGAAAGAAGAAAAGGATCAAGGAGATGTTTTTTGTAAAAGAATGTTAAATTCAGAAGGATTAGAGAATACCTCTGGGGTCGCCTCACGCGAATCCCCAGAAGGGAGATCTGGGACATCAGAATCTGAATCCCTCTCTGCCCTCGAAGACGAGGCCACATCAGCAGGATCACGCCTAACTCTCGAAGAGGAAGGCTCATCCGCAGGATCCCTAGAAGCTGATCTAAGGCGGGCCATCTACGGTTCAAATCAGGGAGATGTTAATTATTCTTGTTAAAATTTTATTGTTTGATCTTTATTCTAACCAAGTTTAATTGATTGGCAGGAAAAAGGAAAAATTGGGAAATGAAAGAAAAGTGTTTCAGAAACTCCTGATCAAATCATGAATCCCCTAAAGGAGTTTATTTTAAGAAATTTTATTGTTCTATTTGGTGGCATCTGCTTTAACCAGGATGATTCAACATTTGGATAGATTAAGGACAAGAAGTTCAAGTTCTCATTGTCTGCAGAATAATCAGTTATGAATTAAATGGGAATTTGGAATATGTTCTCAAAGTCCATACAGATACAAACGACAAGTTTCGAAAAAGACAGATATTAAAGCACTTCAAAAATTTGGGAATATGCGTCATGCTCAAGAGCAGGAAATTGCATAAAAGGAACGCATTCTCACATGGCATTCAAAATCATGCAAACACATAGGTAACAAGCCTCAGGTGAATCATGGACAGAACAATTGGGCATTAAATCATGAAGCAAATACAACAATTCAAAGATCAAAACAGGGATTCTCCATAATCAGAAAATCAGCAATTTAAATAGCTCAAGTATGGATCGAATATGCATTGAAGATTAGCCGATAGTCATGAGAATTTTCAAAAAAGGGTATTAGCATAAGAATCAGATGTTGAATCATGAGACAGTTCAGAATTTCTACAATCAAGGATAGAGAATCAAAACAGGAAATGGAATAGCTCATTAATGAACAGAAAAATCTAAAAAGAGACATACCTGTTTATCTGAATTTCGAAAAAAGAATGTGAGCTTGGTCTCACCAGAGCAAGGAGTTGCTCAATCACAGGAGCCGTCCACTGTCGGTTACTGCTTCAAAGGATCACCCAAGGGAGCAAGCAATGTTCAGATAATGGGAGAAGAGCAACAGTCGCCGAAGGAACAGTGCTCACCGAAGGAACAATGGTCACCGGAGAACAGTGAGAATCGCCGGAAAAAAATGAGAAGCTCGCCGGAGAACAGTGATCGTCGGAGGGACTATTGAGGAAGAAGGAGAAGAGGCCGGAGAAGAAAGCACGGTCAAGAAGAAATTAGGGCCAAATACGAGCAGAAATGAAGAAAGGCCGCGGTCGCGAGTCTTAAGAAGAGAGTAAAATCCGTAAACTCAGTACGGGCTTCACACGCCCGTAAAACCCCTACGGTCCCAGTTACCCGTGAAACCTCTACGGGCAGGGTCTGTCCGTAAGCACCATACGGGCGAAGCCAAAAATTGCATATTTTTATCATTTTCTCACATTTTTAAGAGATTAATGTACATATTAGTTGTAAGTTGCAAGGATTGCCACCTTACCCACTTTTGTTTAAAAATTTTGTCTCAAATCTCACTTCATAGCCCACAAGTGCTCAGTGAGAGGAGAGAGGAAGATTTGGCCCTTAAGCTGAGGGATTTCTTAGCAAATCTTCCACAATCAATTATTTTTTTTCAAAAATCATCCCTTTAATCCTTGCAAAGTGCAATTGATTATACAAGAATTTCAGAAAGTGCAATTGGCGGGTCTTTTTGCTCTCTGCTTGTAATTGGTTCCAATTACCAGCAAAGAGTTCCTCGGATGAACTTATAACTAACCGAAACCAACCAAAGCGGTCCACTTAAAATGAACCAACCCCAACCAAACCAAACCAAAGATTTCTTTTAAATTTGATTTAATTAATCTAATTAAATCATTTAACCTCCATTTACTTTTAGTTAAAATGCTTAAAATTATAGTATCTTACATTACCATAGAGTTGGAAAATCATGGAACCAAACCCAACCCGCAACTAAATGGGTTGAACCTGACCCAACCCATTTAATTTTCTAATTAAATTTTTTTCTAAAAAATTCTTTTTAATTTAGCATTTTTTAAAGAATTTAGAAAAAAATGGAGACGTGGAATTGTTTTTTCTTAATATGAATGTTTAAAAAAAATTTTAACTCGGAATTAGATGTTTATTTTTTGAAAATTTAGAAAATAAAGATCATGAAACATTTTTTTGATAAATGTACTATCCTCATTATTAAATTTGCATAATATTAAGTAGCTCAGCGAGCACTGAGGATTTGAGCATATTTACAATGTTTTCTCATCATCTTAACTAACAAGAAGCCACCTGATTGAAAAGTGAAAACTTAGAAGTTGAAGAAGGTACAAATATATTCAAGTGTTACATGTCTACAAATGAAGCTTCTAGTCTCATTTCTTCGTTTTCATGTTTCAAAACTAATTTACTAATTTTTTTTTGGGAAAATTACCATACACCCTGTCTTTTAAAATGTTATTCCAAAATACACTACCTTCACAACCAATTGTCAAGTTTACACCAGTTTTATAAATAAAATGACGGAATGCCTTACTGCTGTAACACCCAGGATCTGAGTTACATAGGAAACTATAACTCATTTCCGGAGGTTAATAAGTAACGCATGATCGCAGTATCAGAGTGAAGAAAAATATGAATACCACAATAATTATACAATCAGGGTGCGCTACAAAACCCAAAACTAACAGAATATATATAAAGCTAAAAAAACTCACATAACCGAGTAACTACCTACATACATCGATCTCTTCGAGCAGCTGAAAACAAAACAAATATTACGGAATGAGATACGAATATCTCAACAAGTAGCACATGCATGCACAATACATTTATCATCGCTATAATACATGGCTCGAATAATACCCTGGTTAAACAATGACAATAGTACGATTAATTCTACTAAGCTCGCAATAATTCAGCAGACCAAGTTGTTATGTCCAATGAACTTCAACAGATAAGTAAAATCGCAATGGTAATGTTGAACAATCAAAACTAGACCTTAACAGAAACCAATTATCAGCATTGAAGAATAAAACAAACCCGAGGTCAATGTTATGCATTCACTTTAATTGAGTAATTCAACACACCAGAGTGACATCCAAGCCTCCTGGTACACAGTCTTGCCAACATAGGCTCGGTACTCTGAAATGACAGCCTACCCAAGAACTTGTCATCCAGTGTCGGCCTACTCCGGATTTCGACACTGACAACCCGGCCCATCCAAGGATACGGGCTGCTCTACCCTGGTCGTGGCAACACTCACGGCTATGCAATTACATCAATAAAGGCAATACATCACAGTACTAAGCTTAGACTCTGGATCTAGGACAAGCTAGACCAAAACAAGACAACTCATTACATAAACCAACCTCTGGTAGCAACAAAATATACCAACCTCTGATATTACCATTACAAAACAACTCATCCGGGTCACTCAGGACCAAAACAATAACTCATGAAACTTTAATTGAAATTCCACAACCAAGAACAACCATCGAAAACCTTTAGTACAAACCTTTACTAAAGAAAGCCAATTTACAAGTTCTGCCCAGCATATTAAAGTTTGATAAAACTCCACTTAAAAGGTGTCACAAACAGGAAAAATTAATAGTAAAGCATGAAACAAACCAAACCAGGAACTCATAGTACTAGACCAGCAACCAACTCCCTAAGAAGCACCTCAAAACCTAACTTTAACCCTCATAAATCCTCCAAGTAATTGGTGGAATAAAACTCAGTAGCTTACAATCATTTATAAATACTCCTAGCATCTTTATTCAGCTCCTAGACAGGTTTTGGAACCCTTAGAATTGCAAAATTTGATTAGAATGGCTCAGCCGAACTCAACTGGAGAATTGAACAGGTCTGTTGACTTCGGCTCAGTGGGCGACACTAGGCGGCAGTCGGCGGATACCCTCATTTGAACTACCACTGAGTGCCGCCGAGTAATGCCAGTGAGCAGCACTCAACGCATACCCCCATATTTTCCCGACAGCTATTTCTAGTCTCTGTAAATTTGATTCCGACATGTCTAAACTAAATTTAAACCTATACAACCATTAATCCATACTCATACCACTTCCCATAGCCCTTTAGAACCAATTTGAAATTAATTCCTCTAAGAAATAAGCTCCGATTCAACACTGTGCTCGAAATATGACTTTTACAATGACAGACTTAACTTGCAACACATAGATCCAATTTAATTCATGCAATCAGTTGCAAAACAAAATCCGGTGTTACTTACCTGATTGGATGAGCGAAGGATCTGATCTCCCAAAACTCCGATCACTGCACCTCCGGACGAACAATTTCAGTGGCCGATTGGTCAATGTTGCACCCATGCGATCAGATCTAACCTGATTTGATTTCTCCGGATCTGTTATTGAGTTAGATGATCCTCCTAAATCTTCAGATGCTACAGTTCCACCAGTTAAACTTCCAACACAGGTTAGCTCCTGGCACTTCCACTTCAACAACCCTTGAAGATTCTCCCTCTCACCAGTAGTTCAGCTCTCAGAATTTTATCTCTGTTTTCATCCATCGAACCCATCAAAGTGAATTGAGCAGCCTATTTATAAGTTTTGATGAAGCTCAATCCTGACATGACTTGCTGATTGCTTGACCACCTAATATTTCTACACCATTTTTTTTTTTACTTTTAATTATATAACTAACTTCTAGTCAAGAGCTCACCCTCAGGCCCCTCTAATTAAAATAAATTATCCATATTACTACTATTAATTATTCAACTTAATATTTTACACTACTTACTATCTTTTACGCCCTTTCTATTAAATTTCCAAAAATTCCAAAATTACCCTTTTCTATCAATTCCCTGTAATATCCACTTAATATTCCTATTAAAATTATTACTTAATCTTCAAATGAACATTAACAAAATTTTGAGGTCCTACAACTGCATATGTCAAAAGACAAATAAATGCCCCTTTTGCCCTCAGTTTACAACTCACAAACCCAGTTTTTATACTTTAGGGTGGTTCAAAAAAAAAAAAAAAACCTACCAACGAACCGGTTTTAGGTTAAACCAGTCTCTTTTTAAAAGCCCAACTCTTTCTTCTTCTTCAACCCTTACTTTTGAAAACCACCCTTCTTCAACATTCTGCAAAAGATATTGAAAAACAAGATACCCTATCTTCTCTTCAAAGGTATTCCACGAGAGAGAGACAGAGAGAGAAGAGGCTTCTCTAAGAAGAAGAGTTTGAGTAGAGCATTACCATATGGGTTGAGACCCATGAATCCATCTTTTTAACCTTGGATTAGTTGTGAAATTGGTCCCCAAGAGAAAATATGAGGCAGAAAAAGGAAGCCCCTTTTGTGAATAACTCAAGCTCAAAACTAAGTCATATAACTCAACAAAGCAAAATAGAGTAAGTGGAACAAAATAAGAAAACACCGCGAGACTCGTGGTGGTGCAACAAAAACAGCCTTCCCTATCCCTTCTTCCATCATCTTTTTCTGAATTCAATGGTATTAGATTGAACAACCCAATTTAGGTATTGCAATCAGTATCTCATCTAACCATCTCTAATCTTTTCTATTTCGTTTCTTAACCAATAAAATTTTCATTTACTAGAGGAACAAGAATTAAAACGATCTCAATCTCAAATATAATCCAAATAAAGTTGCAGGTTTATGATATTTTCGTAATGGGTATTTCTAGATTCAGGTTTTCCACTTTGTGTACGGTGGGGAGAAACAAGGAGAGTGCATGACTGGAATTTTCCTTTTCACTAGGGCGTGGGGAGAGAGGCTTAGTCCATCAAGAAATTTTTAAGATTATCATTTAGTTGAATTCTAATCACTATCATTGAACTAAACATTGTTGTATGGTTCATATTAGTGATGGTATCACAAGCCATGGAATTTTGTTGTTTCAGTATAGAAAGAAGACATGGCAATCAAGAGGGGTATTACAGGTCACAGCATCAAATAAGGGTTGAAGAAGAATGAAAGAGTTGGGTTTTAAAAAGAGACCGGTTCGTTGGTAGGTTATTTATTGTATGAAACATCCTGAAGTATAAGAGCTAGGTTTGTGAGTTATAAACCAGGGGCAAGAGGGGCATTTTTTTGTTTTCTAACATATGTAGTAGGGCATTATGTTATTTTGTTTATAAAACCAGTATAAACTTGGCAATTGGTTGTGAAAGTAGTGAATCTTGGAATAATGTTTTAAAAGACAGGGTGTACGGTAATTTTCCCCTTTTTTTTAATTTATGTGTCAGTTTAATTAATAGTTTACTAGGGGGGTTGCACGCGTTATGCGTGTAGAAAACGTGGGCTCACTTAGATAAGCAGCTTGAGATGGTTACAACACATTTAAAAGAGTGGGAGATTGTTTTATTTGTGGAGGGTAATGTTTGGAAAAAGAAAATGGGCAAGAATTTGGAGGGAATATTCCCCCTCTTTTCTTTATTAATAGTATATATAACGCTAATAAGGAAAAAAGAAAAAACGTATATTGTGGAGTACCCAATGGGCTGACAGGTTCAATTGGGGTTGACGGTCAGGCAGGTTAGGACAAACCTCAATGTAAACCCAATCCAAATAACAGACGAGTCAACCCAAACCCCAATAAATGGGTTTGGGTCAGGGCGGGTTGATGGGAGGTTTAAAAGTGCCCCGCTACCACGCGTCGTGATATATACAGTATAAATACAGATAGACCGATGCAGATTGAGATAGAGAGAGATTTGTTAGGATTAATTTGTGGGTATCCTGTGGACTGGAGCTTCCTTTCTTGTTCACCTTCTACGAACTTCGAGTCTCCCGTCCGGTTGCAGGTGTTAACTTCTGAAGATAAAATGCGGATTTCAAAATGGAGAAAGCAAGTGTTTAAGTGCTCGGTCCCGCCTCGTAGGATAGGTCGGGATACCGAAAAACGACCAAAAAGGAAGAGTGACTGGCTGCGGCGGGATGAGAAGGGGAACTCCGAACCCCGACCGCCTCTATCTTCTCTGGGATGTAACCGACTCGAATATTCTGATCCGAACAATGGCATTGTTGGATCCACAACGGGGTCCGATTTTTATGTGAGGATACCGAGCATCGTCGACGTATTGCCACCGGAGTTGAGCCAGTCGGAAAAGCCAGATGTTACCTTTGATGTGAGACCCTTTTATTGAAACTAGGGTTTTGAATAATAGCATTAATTCTCTCCTTTTTGATAATTGACTTGCCTTTCTGAATCCTCTTTTTAATTAGGTTTAGTGGTGTCAATTATTTGCTATTTCATGCCTATTGGAGTATAATAGGGCAATTATTTAATGGTGTCAATTATAATCCTGTTTTGTGCTTTTTGGGTGGAGAAGTATTGTAAGGTTTCTGATTGTTACCTTAAGAATCCATCTAATGAATGACGGTTTTCACTCGCAAAGTTAGGCCTACGAGCTTCTGTGCTTGACATTGTAAATATTTTTACACACGCAGTAGTTCTGAAGAGTAGATAAATACTTTCTTTTGATGTTTCTGTTATGAGTTGATTTCTTCCCTTGGTTCTGTTGGACTTGATTTTTATTTTACTTTTTAATATATTCTGTTTGTTTTCGGTTTAAACTTCAGTTAATCTCTACACTTCTCTAGTTTGCATCTGACCTTGTTGAAGGAGATGCACCAACACGGATTACTTGAAAGTCAGTAATCCTTTGATTGTGTATGAATTTCATTCTTATTCATCTGTATTTGCTTTGAACTCCTTTTTTTATGATCCCTTGGACTCTATTTGAATGATATGAAATATCTTTCATGGATTGCAATAAAATTCTGGAAAGGATCTGATAATATCGTATGTGGGAACCTGAATAGAAATTTATGAAGCATAGTGCACATATTGAGGTTGACATGTGGTTTAAACTTCCATTTTTCCTCTTTTTTTAAACATTATGAGGAATTTGCCTGAATCTGTGGCACTTGAGTTAAACATCCTTCATAATGCTTTGGGTGTCATAAAATAGTTTATGGTTTTAAATTCTCGTTTCTTTATATATCGTTGAACTGAATGTATTCTTTTGATCCACATCCAAAGCCACATTTTTTTTCCCATGGGTGTCAAATATCTTTCAAGGAATGTGATTAAGTTATCAAACATAATTTTCTGAAGCTTTGTACCCTTGTTAAGTCTGATTTGTGGTTCCTCTTTCCAAATCAGAAGGCTGCTACCAGATTCTTGTAATGCATGTCTTCAAAAGAGTCTCTCAAAATAGATGAAATGCGAGTAGAAACGAAAGAGGCTCTGGACAGATGCCCATAAACTTTTTTCAGTATTATATTTTTCTTAATCATTCTCGAACTTGCCTCACTTGTTGGACAATCTTGTGCTTTATAATTCATAAGCGCATGTATAACTTTGTATTTTCGTACCCATTTCGGACGCTATCTCGTTGGAGGAGCTTTTGGAAAAACATTCAGCCTCTAGAACTCATGATATTGTGTGTCCATTATAATTTTTTTCATGCCTTTATTTTGTGTAACTTGTCTTTCAGCGTCTGCAGTCTGGAAATGATTATGTAGAGTCTAATAGGTGCAATTGACTTGTTGCATTTGCAATAATTTATTGAACTATATGGTCTCTAGAATTAGAGGGTTAAGTGAATATGCCTTTAGACCTCATGCTGGTTCTTGCAAGCTGAAGGCCTTAAAGCTCTCCATAAAATGATTTTGCAAACCTTTCCCAGCCACTTGTACCACCAGATGATCCTTGTTCTGATGCCAAGTGTTTGCCTAATATATATTTGGCCTGGGAAAACAGTAATTCTCAGACGAACTTTATCATTTTTCTTTTTGTAGTTATATACAGTTACTTTTAAATGTGGTAAACCTCGATATACAAATGATAATGGGTCTGGTGTTCTTGAAGTACTGTCCAATTATCTTGGGATGGTAGCTGGCTAAGGCAATGATGGGCAGGCTTCATATTAACATATATTATGAATGGAATATTTTTTAAAAGAAAAGCTTTTTAATATTTACTTGTATAACGTTATATGATATATATATATATATATATATATCCTGGAATGGTGATGCAGCACGAATCGTGGCCCAATTTTTAGACTCACATTGCTTCTTTGTGGCCGTCCCTACATTTAAAGCTCCTTAGAGGGCCTCATGTTGGATGAATTATCTGGGATTTGACCAATTTGTAAATCCAACCAATTAAAATTTTTTTTTATCATGGTAGGAAAGTTAACCTGGTGAGACAGTTCAATTATGAATTTGCGTTGGTTTTATTCAATTTTATCTTCATTACAATTTCTGGAAGGAAAAAAAATCTTTAAATCATTACTGAGTTTTTAATTTGGAACAATTTAGTGCTTCAACCCAGGCTCCTTTCTTTTCATGGTTAAACCCCATTTAAAGTTGTAGTTTGGAATAAAGTTAATCTTTCATACTGTTAACTGCAATAGATTGAGACACACACACACAGGCATGCACACACACGGACACATACTAATGGCTTATATTTAATAATCCTCACTACTTTAGTGGTTTTTCAGGATATTGTAGGATGTGACTTTCAAAAGCAGGAAATTCGTGAAGCTGTTGAAGTACCTTTGAAATGTCATGAACTGTACAAACGGATGGGTATAGATCGTCCTCGGGGTGTTTTGCTCTTTGGTCCACCTGGCACAGGAAAAACCATGCTTGCCAATGCCATTGCTAATCATATGGATGCAGCTTTCATAAGAGTTGTTGGTTCTGAATTTGTTCAGAAGTATCTGGATGAGGTAAGCTCTGGAAGTTCTCACATTATTGATAATTGGTTCCGTGTCTTGTAGAAGCATCTGGGTGAATCTTATGATATGTTCCTTTCTTATCGCACTCCATTTTATGCAGGGTCCACAAATGGTCCGTGATGTTTTCCAGCTTGCTAAAGAGAATACTCCTGCAGTCATCTTTATTGATGAGGTTGATGCTATTGCGACTGCGAGGTTTGATGTGCAGACTGAACCAGATAAGAAAGTACATAGAATCCTCATGGAGCTCCTGACACAGGTAGGACTGGAAAGATATGGGTACGGGAGGGTAGGGATTGTAATGAGCTTAAGTCTTATAGAGCTGAACTATCAACAGCTTTTGCTTTTAGATTGTATGGATTGTTGATCGTACAGCAAATTCATTTTGACAGGCTATTTGTTTTCTGCTGTGCACTTCTCCCCATGTGCGGCTAGACTAATCTTTATGCATAAAATGTCGGATGTTGTTCTTATGCTTTTGCAGATGGATGTGTTGGATCAGACAGTGAATATAAAGGTTATAATGGCAACTAATCGTGCTGACACATTGGAGCCTGCTCTTCTGCATCGTGGTTGGCTTGGTCGGAAAATCGAATTCACTCTTCCTGATAGACAGAAAAAGGCACTTGTCTTCCGAGTGAGTGTTCTATGTTCATTACTTCCCAGGTCCTTATCTGCTACATAGGTTTTGCCAGAAATTATTCTGAAATTTGGGAAATGACAAAGGTGGGCCGTTAGATTAATGTGAATAGGTGGATTGATGGAAATTGGAGGGATAAATTCCTCCTTCCCCTGCCTTTTTTATGGTCTGTGGTTGTGACATGAATGTCATTGTCTTGAAGTGCTACTTGTCTACCATTTCTCTTGCTCTGTTTTCGAAGGTGAATTGTGCCTTATGTTCTATGTTACATGGACTCGGGTACGAGTGTCGGGTGTGGGTATGTGTCTAGGAGTCGGATTCACTTGACCCTCAAAACTTAGGATATAGGGACTCAGTTGAGAAGTGTCCAATATTTGGAAAAGGATACTGGGATTCGGCTGAAAAGTCTCCATGTAAATGTAAATAATGCCAATTAGAAGCTAGCTTTCATATTTCTGTTTTTCCTTTTCTTCCCCCTATATTTTTCTTTTTAAGTCATTGCTTGCAATTTTTGAGTTTGAGAATATATATTCTCTCTTTGCAAAACTATTATATTTTTTGATTCATTTTTTGCAAGTTAATTATTTGATAATTATTTTTTAATTGATCTTGGGTTGCCATGTCCAAGAGAACATGCGAAGGATCCGACACATATCCCGTACCCATACCCATGTCGTGTCGTGTCGGACACGGGTACTTTGGGTCATGTGAAGTGTCCATGTAACATAGCTTATGTTATAGCTTTTCCTTGTATAGGTTTGCACTGCCAAGATGAACGTAAGTGATAAGGTTGAATTGGAGGAGTATGTTTCTCGGCTTGATAACATAAGTGTTGCTGAGGTTAGTTGATCCTGCATTGAGTCCTTGTAACTCTCAGCTGGAAATTATTTACTGATTTTCTGGTCAGTTGTTTCTTTTTAGTTTTTGTATGCTGTTCGATCGTGCGCTAATTTTCTCGTTTCATGCTCAGCAATGAGATGTTTGTCTCATCACTAGTCTTATGCTTACAAGTTAGAAGAAACCTATTCTTTTAATGTTTAAAGAACGTTTTGGGTCAATTAACTAATTACTCTTTTTGTTGGCAATATTGTTATTGTGTTGGTGTTTCTCTAGTAAGGTACGGAATGCTTGACATATTTGGAAGAATGAATCAATATTTTTCTTCTAGTTTGGTGCTTAGTGGCTAGTAATTAACTTAATATGTTGAATCTCGAGCATAGCCAATCATTTTGACTTTTACATTTATTGTTATTGTGCGAGCCTCAGAAGATTTCTACTTCACATCTCAGTGTTTCCAGAGCTATATCTTCTGTTAAGGCTAGAAGTGTACTCTCATTAATTCCCTTCAAGTTTGGTGTTAAAGTGGCCTAATAGGTTGCTTCCCAGGTCTGCAGTGATCTGCAAGGGATTTTGTGCTGTTTCATTGGAATTGGAAAGAAACGAAGAAGAACAAGTCTTCAACACATTGGCCCCAATAAATAATCGGAAGCGAGCAAACCACGTACTAAAAGAACAGTAGGTTTGTGCTGGAAAATCGATTCTGCTGTTGATATTTTAGACCTTTGTATTCCCTAATGACTAGGGAGGACATTGGCATCGATCATATCTTCAGTATAGCATAGACAACATGTAACGGAAGGAATCTACAATGCAATGTTAATTTAATTAGTTCATAGAACTATCTTACAATTGACGAATAAGTTTGGTGCACTGATTGTAATTATTCTTGAACCAGACATGCTTTTACATCTAATGAATATTCGGTAACTACATGAATATGAATACAAGTAAGAACAACTACCAACGGACAGGCCAGACACCGGGTTTAGGGTGGACAAATAGGATTGAGTGCTCGTGATTTTCTGTTGCTATTGTTCCCTTTTTTTTTTTTTAACTTCATTAACATGACAATGATATAATTATATTCACTGGCAGTTCTTTTATAAACTTCATTTTGATGCACTTGTTGGTGGTGATGCAGATAGTTGCTATTTGTCGAGAAGCAGGGCAGGAATGCTATTCCGGTCCTGAAGAACCGGAATGTTATACTCCCAGAGCACTTTGAGGAGAGCTACCGAACTAATGTCACCGAAGGTTGAGTGCCGTCGTTATTGTCTCCGGAACTAATTACATCCATGTTCTTGTTATTCTCATGTTTTGGTGATGTACGAGTTCTCGTGGCATCTGTTTTTTTTGGCGTAGCAGTGGGACTTAACGAATGGTATGGGTGAAGTCTGGGTTGGACGATTTCAATGGGATGAATAAGCAACTCTTTCTTGGATACATTTGGGATGGATATCGAGTTAATGTGATAAAAATAAAATTACAGGTCGAAAGCGTAATCAAAGTTAAAATTCGTGACTCTCCTCAAAATCATACATTTAACTTTAATAGCTGGTCACCCGTTATAGACATTTTTCTGCCCTTGGCAACGAAAAGCAGAGTCAGATTGGAACTTTGATTAGGGTCAATGCTCTAAAAGAGTAAACAAGAATTTGCTTATCATGGAAGAACAAAATAGTCAATACGGATAAACATGAAATTATGCACAAAAAAATTCCTCTGTAGCTTTCTTTCTGGACCGGCGACGTTGCAAATAAAGCCGTATCCAAACATTGGTTAAATATATGTCACATACATAACAATTTCCACCTTGAATTGAATTCTATCAACTATCTGTAGACACTAGTGACATTCTCCTCTTGAAATGCAATGTCGCAACCATTACAGGTGCAGTGGCATGCTTTGGTTTCTAAGTAAGTGGATTAATCTCAAGTAATGCTTCAACTTCTCTGTTAGCGATACCTTTGGTCCACATATCTGTGGCATTCTCTTTTCCTTCCACCTTATAAAGATTAATGTCCCCTTCTAAGATATATTTTCCTATAGTGTGGTAACTCATTTTAATGTGTTTAGTCCTTGCGGAGAAAACTTGGTTCTATGCTTGATGTATGGCACATTGCTTGTCACATCGAAACCATTCTCGTCCATTATCCATACCAAGTTCATTAGCAAGTCCCTTCAATTGTTTAACTTCTTTCGCCGTTTCCAAAGAAGCCATGTATTCAGCCCCCCATAATTTATAAAGCGGACACCCCTTGAAGCACCAACCTCCAACTAATTTCCCCTTTTGTAAGGATGAATATATATATATATCCTGTAGAAGGCTTCCCTTTGTCAAGATCTCTCCTGCAAAGTTAGAATCTACATATGCAGCCGCATGTTTCAAAGCTTCATCCCTAAGTAAAAAAACCAAGGCTTTTTGTCCCATTCAAGCATTCAAGAATCCAATCCAATGCATTCCAATGTTCTTTCCTTGGATTTACCATGTATTTGCAAATTATATTGACTGCATCAGCTATTTTAGGTCTTGTACAAACTGTGCACACCTCCTCGTACGTCGCACATGTTGGTGTAAGCCCGCCAATTCGCTTTTGATTTGTTTTGGTGTTTGGTCTCATTTATATTTAGCCAGTTAGATTAAGAGTCGCCACCACCTATTGGGTTTTGGCATAGGTTATCACCTGGATACAAAAAATGGTCTGGTCCAAAGACTCGACTAAGTGACCCTATTGTGACCCGGGGAAGTCTTTAAATACTCTAGGTCACCTAGGAATATGTAATTCCAGAAAATGATGGTTTGAATTGGTTATCGTGCCAAAACACACTGTTTATGCCTCCCATGGTACAATTAGAGCCGGCAATTATGACCCGTGACCCGCCAACCCGCCCGAACCCGCCCGCTCTAATGCGGGTTAGGGTTGGATATTTGAACTTGTGGGTCGGGTTCGGGTTTGAAATTTCCAACCCGTAATTAAACGGGTTGGGTTCGGGTTTGAGCTTTCAACCCGACGGGTCATAAGGTATGTTCAAAAAAAGGTTAAAAACGTAAAAAACTGAAGAGGAAAGAAACCCTATTCGATTGTTCCTCTTTCAAGTGTTCTCTTGAGAAGTGAAGGAAACCCTACACGTACATCACCTCCATCTCCTATGAGAAGTGAAGGAAATTTTTTTCCTTCTAGGTCGATTTTGGATCTGGTTAAGGACTTTATAATCATGTCGTCCACGTTGCCTTTGAGCAATGCTTGAAGTTCGCTGGAGGAAATGTTGGACTCCATATGGTGAAGGGATGAACGACCGAAGGATTTGCCACCAGCTTTGCCTACTCGTCTGATTTCAAAAGCTTGGCTTCCCCCTGCTAGAAGGTCGTTGCCTCTTAATCTTAAAATTGGAGACATTGCTTCTAAACCTATGCCTATCGATTCCAAAAAGGAGGAGAAAAGGATAGATAGAGATTTTATTAGGAATGATGAGGATGCAGGTGTAGAAAATGGAGGTTCTGGAAGCAAAAAGACGAAGACAGAGCCCCAGCGAAGTCACCTACTCACCTTATGTTAGGAAGTCAATCGAGGAGAATTGTGAATGAAGGTTGGAAGAAACTGATCGTATTGCAGATGCATCCTAAAAAATCAAGGAATATTCAATAATCAATATTTGGCTTTTTGAAATTTGAATTCAATGTTTAATAAACAGGTTGGGCGGGTTAGAGCGGGTTGGGTTAGGGTTAGGATATGCCAACCCGTTTATTAAACGGGCGGGTTCGGGTTGAGCATTAACCCATTAACCCCCTACATCAACCCGACCTGAACCCGCCCGAACCTGACCCATTGCCACCCCTAGGTACAATCGGCGTTGAACCGGTTTGGTTCAATATGATCAATCAAGAGCCAATTCATTCCTTTCTAGCTTTGGTTCATTGCCTATCCATGGTCTGTGGATTACAATGAAATTAGGTTGATTAGTGGGTCGAGTATGGTTTCCCAGTAACAGGGTTGGATTGGGTCCACCCGGTTAATTCATGCACATGCACATATTTCTACTATTTTAGATTTGTACATGGGAAATTAAGGGGATTAGGGATTTTCATCAAATAATATGACATTCTTATTCCCGTCTGTGTTGACCATATGACTGCACCGTTCTTTGAAATATGCATATCCCATATGACCAACATCCATGATACATTCAATTCAAGAGAGAAAAATAGAGGGGTTAATCCAATAAAGAAAAAAAATAAGGCATCATCTACACATGATCAAGCCACAAACTAGAAATCTAAGCCAATAAAAATCCCAAGTAAGCTCCCAAGAACATTAAACAATAGAAACTGGATAACCATAAAGAACTTCAAAAGTAAACTAGATTCCTAGCGCATGAAATATATAAACATACAATTAAAAAACTAAAAGCCAAACATTCGATTAAATCCATCATGACCCCATAAAAAAATTCATATAGTAAATGAACTCTAAACAAAACAAGCAAATGAAATAAAAATAAAAGAAAAGAAAATAAGATTAAAAAATTAATTTAGAAACATAGACAATATCCTAAACAAGCACCTAAGAGCATCAGCAGCAGATCCCGTATTCACCACCCTTTCCTTAAAATAGAGAAATTAAATAGCGATTTTGACAAAAAATTACCACCAATAACTTCCTTATCCCTGTTTCATTTCCCTAATATTTTAAATGTGCAACAGCAATTCATCAACCGTAAACACCAAAAATCTATCACCCACACCCATTCTTTCCTCTCTCACAAAAAAAAAAAAAAAGAAAAAGGGTCGACGCTGTAGCAGACGATTTTTGGTTTCTCCAATGAAATCCACCGCCGACTCTCTCCGACGCCCATTCTAACCAATGCACAGTCGAGATAGGAGAAAGAAACATAGAGTTCCTGGTTCATGCGCAACTATGGTCTCCAGGGATTCTGGGTCAGAAAAGGCGGAGAATGAGCATGAGATTGAGAGAAAGAGAGAGTAGGTGTCTAGAGAACTGACTGCTTAAGAATAAGGGGAAAAGAAAAAAAGGAAAAAAAAAGAAAAAAAAAAGGAACAAAGAAACCGACCGATCAGAAGTGTCGACTTAGTATGGATCGTCGCTGTGTTCTCGACTAATGAGTTGCAGCAGCACCATGTTGGGCAGACGATCTATTCGAGCTGAAGCACCCGGAAAACCCTATATCGAGCTTTGATTGGTCCAGGAGAAGTAATGATGCAAGTGGAGAGGGTTGGGTTGGGTTGGATCCTATCTAAAATTATTAACCCAAACTCACATTGACCCGTACTAAACCCAAACGCAACCCTAAACTAATTCTTGAGTTGGAGTCAGGTTCGAATTGGCCCAAATTAATAACGGAAAATGGGTTTTTAGTGATATGTTTCAAAATAATTCTGATTTAGTTGTCCAATTCTTATTAATTGATAATTAATAATATTTTTTAAACATAATTAGAAATTAGTGTTATTTTAATGTTTATAAAGAATATCTTCCGAAAATACCTTCAAAAGACTTGCAAACTTCAATTGTAACAAAATGAGTAAAACGGTTTTGAAAGTGTTTGGAGGGTATTTTTGGAAGAACTTTCTCATGAATAGTAAAATAGCACTGATTTGTAATTATTTTAAAAAGGTATCACTAATTCTCAATTAATAAGAATTGAATGACTTGAAAAAGAGTAGAGGACTACTCTATAAGTCCACGATCTACAACAATTAAGAATTAAACAATGCGGAAACAAACACACAGAGAATTATACGAGGAAACCTGAATCCAGATCCGGGAAAAACCTCGAGTCTATATGAGGCGACTAACCCTTCGAAATTCCACTATTGAATGAAAAGACAATTACAAAGGAGCACATACTTAACCTTTACAATTGACTCACTCAACAGCAAACCATAGTTCGAATCCACGAACTGCAACACAGCTTGAATCCACAAGCTGCAGAACACGATCAATCTAGATCGCAAACAATCACTCACCAGTGATCCATAGTTCGAATCCACGAATTGCAACACAGCTTGAATCCACAAGTTGCAGCACACGATCAATCCAGATCGCAACAATCAACTCAGAATCCACTGAGATGATCCAATGCAGTAGGAATCCACCTACGCATCAATCAAAGCCGATCACCAGTCCAGGCGATCACACGATCAGATGAAGTTCCGAATTGAAGAAGAATCCTCTACCTTCAATTCCAGGTGATCTATCTCAGATCTCCCCCTCACTCGATCGCCGACTCTCTAAAGAAGATTTGATCGAATCTCAAACACCTCAAGATCCGAAATCAAAATGATCCAAAGGAAAAAAGTCATTCCAGAAAATTACAGCACGTCTATTTAAAGAATAAAACTCAGATCGCGTCGAGCGTTGGTGGCGTCGTGAAGCGATCGGGGTAGACGGCTGGAAGCGAACTCAAATCCCACTCAGAACAGGTTGAATCAGTTAAGGGCGCGCTGCTAGCGAGCTGCTAGCGGGAGAGAACACGGCATGTGCACGGCTGATCATGTAATCTTCAATCTCGCTCTGCGCTACCAGCGGCGTGTCGGCGTCGCCTTACGACGCTAGTGCACGTACCTTTCTTTCAAAGCACTGATTCACTTATGCGCTGCCAGCGGGGTAGCAGCGGCGTTGATCTTCGCAAGTGCCTTTACAATAAAATGCTCTGTTTAGAAAATCTTCCATTTCATTGGGCTACCAGCGGCGTGGTAGCTGTATGGCAGCATCGTCTTCTTTTTCTTTTCTAAATTTGCTGAATTTTCATTATTTAATTTGCACATCTTGAAGATTTATTAGAAGACATAATTTGTCAAACATTTGTCATAAAAGGAGTGTGAGTTTTCACGCTTACATGACTGAATCTGGATTATTTTAGAAAAGTATCACTAAAAACCAATTCTCCCAATTAATAAGATCTTTTATAGGGATTTGGCTAGTTTCAACGGCCAATGAATCAAGATTTCAACAAAACCTATGCTTCTATTTATCAGAAATGAAAATTTGGTGTGATTAAACGTGACTTCTTGAGATTGCTTGACAAATTGAAATTTTTACATCCAACTTTGGTGGTGCACAGGACAATGCCAATAAACATATTAAGATAAAAATTCATTAGCTTCTAAAAGTGGAGGTTCCATATAATGCTTAGTTCCCACTTGACTTGGATCTTTGAACACTAACCAAAACAAAAGTAAATCAATAAATTCAATTACACATAGAAAAAGAAAGAGTTTTCCAACAGATTGAAGGTTAGGGCTGCCAGCAAATGATGCATATTCAAGCTTTTGCACCTCACCGTTGTGGTCAATGGTCATGGATGCTGTGCAGCTCAAGGTGTGCTACATCCTCAAAGCTCATTGTCGAACTGAGTTCATTGAATTTGTAGAACTACCCCCTTTCCAAGTCATGAGTTGGCCTCAAAAGCTATAGATTCAAGTAATAGTGCTAGAAAATAGCAGAATCGCACACCAGAAATGAAATTGGCAGCAAGGTGTGTAAAACCTTGAATTTTTGAATATAGTAATATAATAAATAAATCTAAATATTGGACAATAAGTTAGATAAATATGAAAATATTAAGGTGTAAAGAATTAATCCAATTATTAGGGGATTAGCATGATGTTTCAGGTATGTATATATTAATAATTAAATAAATGATAGTAATTACGAGTTATTGGGAATTAGAATAGTAATTTAAATTAACTGGAAGATTAATTATAGATTTGACTTTAATTAATAGTAATAGGAAAGTTAGGAATTAATTTAGAATAAATGGGGAAGTAAGTCAAATATGAAGTTTGGGAAATATAGGTATTAATCCAAGTGTGTATCATGGCCAAGAATATTATAGATAATAAATTTGAAAATTTTAGAAGAAATCCAATGGGTGGATATGAACTTAACAAGAGAGGGGTATTTTGGTCAATTCATACTAATTATTGGTTAATAATTAAATAGATTAATTAAATTATTATTAGACTTGAAAAATTATGTTAGACCTACGTTGGGTTTGTATTGACTATTAATAATGATATTTATAGCTTAATAAGTGGGAAAAGGGCATATTGGTAATTATAGTTGATTAAGAACCTTAAGTTGAGGAGATGAGAAGTTTTAGTAATAATTAGAAATATGGGAATTAATTTGCATGAAAATTAGGAAATAGTAGTTTTTCTTATATTGGATTTGAGAAAAAGAAATTAGAAGGAGGAGTTGTAGAAGACTAGGAATTCGAGTGGGTTTAATTAGAAAGTTTCCAAACCCTATTAAGACTTCAATTTTGGATGAGCATATAAAAGAGAGACTTTAGGGAGGAATTAGGGTTTCTTTCAATCAAATCATATAGAGGAAAAGAGGAGAAAAGAGGGCTTTCACGTTTGGGGAATTTAGAGAGAGAATGTATTGTAGAAATTTCTGACCAGCGTTCATTAAAGTGCGATCTAGAAAAATCCGACCATTTTAAGCAGCGTCAAATTTGAGATTTTATTCACGATTGGTGGAGTTTCAATCTGAACTGTGGAGATGGTGTTATGAAGTCTTTAGAGGGGTGCAATAATAGCAAATTTCGGTAGTAACTTGAAGAGATAGATTTTGCGTTTTGAGGCAAGTAGTAACACCCCGTTTTGTTTTATTGTTGCATGATTTCATGTTTAGTCGTTTGAGTTTGATTTGGAATTAATATATGATGATTTGAGATACTAAACCATGTATTTTACACAATAGATTTCGTGGGTTTTGATCGACCTTACATGTGGCTCATGAATATTGTCGAGCATGTTTAAAGTATTAAGTTTCCTTAGGTTTTTATTTAGATTTATTGTAAACCTATTTTTAGATGAGTTTGGAATGATCTAGCATGTTTAGAGGTTGAAATATATGATTTAGAAGTGATTTGAGGAGGTAGTTTGATGTTTGATGCATAAAAACTAGAACTTGAGCATGATCGCCTAAGCAATCGAGGTTGCGTATTACTTAGAAATAAAGAAAAATTAGGTCGCCCAGCCGATCGCCTAAGTGATGGGATGGGCTAAGCAATTGTGTAAACGAGTAATTTCGGGGTAGGTTGCCTGCATGGTCGCCTAGGCGCCCACCTGAGCGCCTGTTGTTTACAAAAATTTCGTTTTAAGCTATTAGGCTGCCCAGCATGGTCGCTTGAGTGACGAGGCTAAGCGACCTCATCGAAATTTTGATTATGCACCGAATTAAATGTTATTTCATAACAAAATGATTTAAAAATGGATTTAAAAATCTAAACCAAATAATTTTAGAGGGGTTCAATTGTTTAAATAATTCTTTTGTGTTTTAAACAAATTGAAGAATGATTAAAGTTTGTTTGCAAATTGGTTGTCTGATTTGAAAATAAAATAGGGTTTTGGGTTATTTAAAAAAAATCGATCTGGTTGATTTCTACATCTATAAATCATATTGTTTAGACATGATTCAAGTCTTGGAGTTGAACAAAATACTTTTATAACATATTTGAGTATAATGAACTATGTTTTGAAATAAAATAAGGATTGACAAGAGGTTTTGGAGTATTTATTAAACTTGAACAAACTACTTTATCTATATGCGAGATATGAATTATGGATTTATACTCTTCCATGTATCATGGAATGATTTATAAACCATGATGGCAATGTGATATTTGTTTACCATCTGCGGATGAGATTTGATTACCTCTTGCAGGAGAGATG
This sequence comes from Buxus sempervirens, assembly GCA_947561395.2. NCBI lineage: Eukaryota > Viridiplantae > Streptophyta > Magnoliopsida > Buxales > Buxaceae > Buxus > Buxus sempervirens. Next base: position 24,954,580 of record OX387194.1, on the reverse strand, counting down.
GGTTACCTCTTATGAGGGAGATGTAATCATGATGTGATTGCATCCTACAGGGGAGATGTGCATGTTATCACCTGCGGGTAAGATGTGTTACCTCCTGTGGAGGAGATGTAGTCCAAATTGGATTGTATCTTGAAGGGGAGAGACCTCCTGTGGGGGAGATGTAATCATAATATGATTGCATGCCATAGGGGAGACGTGTGAGTTACCTCATGCGGGAAAGACGTGCTACCTCATGTAGGGGAAATGTGATTACTACGGGATTGCATCCCACATGGTAGATGGGTGTGTGAGTTACCACTTGAGGGTGATGAAGCTATCTCTTGTGGTAGATGTAGGTGCTATGTGTTCACTTTCTATGGTTGAGTTATGCTATCTCCTGCAGGGGGTGTGTGCGCACCTAAATCTGACCTAGATCGCACATCGGGCACACTTTTCGTGCGTGCCTTGGGACTTTCGGAGTCGCCACTGCCTGAGAGGTGCAGGCAGACACGGTGTTTGCCCTATCCGGGTCTAAGTCTGGTCTGCGGCTTTTCAGAGTTCTAGCTAAGTCCTCGGTTACGTCCGGGGAAGCCCTAAGACACCCCGGCCCGCCCCGTCGGTTTGATGGGTCCCTCGGGTCTCCCTGGTTTTTGAGTCAATCTCACCTTTCCTAGACCAGCATACTGCCTTATTAGGTCTGGCGGGGCCCTCTGAAGGTGTGGGTCCCTTTTATTTTGATTTTATCTTTCTTATTTATTTAGATGAAGTGGGTCGGACCCGGATCCTGTTGGAAGACCCGTGGGTTGCCATGGTTGGGCCTTGGGCCCAATTGGGTAACCCATTTGGTTATTTTATTAAGTTTTATTTATTTACAATTCAATTTGGGCTTAGTGGGCTTGGAATGGGCCCATTAGCCGGGTCAAGTGGCCTTGGGGCCCGTTTTGTTAAAAAACGGGCCGGGTATGGGTCGGTCTAAAGTGAGCTCCACAAGTGGGCCCATGGTAGTCTTGGTGGGCCCGTCTAGGCCCACAGTCTTTTAATGGGCTCAAAATAGTCCAACCTGTCTAAAAGGCCGGTTCAAGTCGAGTCAAGTCCAACCGGGCCCGAAAAATCAATTTTAAACCACTTTTTTAATCTAACCGCACTCACTGTGCGGTTTGGTCAGGACCGCAGATGGACTGCGGTTCTGGCCAAACCGCTCTGTGTATGCGGTTTTTGCCCGAATTATCATCTTCATGCCGATTTTAGTCTGGATCACTTTGTTTGGTTTTCTTTGGCTTCCAACAACCTCCATCAGGCTTCCAGCATCTCTGCGGTTCTCCACTTTCTTCATTTGGCTTCAAAACTCTCTTTTTCTCCTCCTTTTACATTATTTGAATGGACAAGACCTCCTTTTAATCACTTATGGCCGTTGTTAAGAAGGGAAGGAGAGGAAGATTACAGGGAATATCAGGTATTCAAAGAAGTTCAAAAATTGTAACCAAATTAGGTTGAGTATCATTCTTTTGATAACCTTGGTTATTTTCTCCTCTTTTTCGTAGGAATGATCATTTTGGATCAAGTGCTCATCACATACAGCAGCCAAAATATGTTAGAAATGACATAATGAAAATAATAAAAGAAAAGTAAGTGAAGAAGAAAGAAAAGGTGATTAAAAATTCACTTAATTTAGTAAGAATACTTACAATGCAACGTCTAATTGATTTTGATGATTACTCCAAGTCCGAGCGAATTGGGCAGCGCTTCCGCGTCTCCTTGAGTTTCCAAATTGGGTTTTGAAAGGGTTTGGTTGGGTTTCCTATGTTCAAAGGGTAAACAAACAGGGTTTAGACAGAGTTTGGGCAATGCAGGGGCATTTTGGGGATTTTTGGAATTAGGAATTGGGATGGCAGAACCTGGGCAGGGTTTCGGCCGTGGAAAACGCACAGACGGAGAGGGGAGAGGCCAAAGGGAAGGCTCCCCTTCGAATGGGGGGCTGGCCCTTTACTTATAGGCAAAAAAGTGCCGGAACGCACTTGAAGTGCGGTTGTGACAAAATTGCACTAAAAAATCAAAAACCACACTTAAAGTGCGGTTGGCATTCAACACGTGCAAATCTGCGCGAATCTGCCAGCTGTCGCCGTACAGGACACGCATCCACCTTCTAGAAGATCAAAACCGTATTTGAAGTGCGGTTCAGACTAAACCGTACTTCACGTGCGGTTAAGCACGTTTTTTAAATGCCGGATTTTAAACAGTTTATGAAATTTGATTTTTAATAAAGATTTTATTCGATTTTATTCTTATTTTATTATAAAATCCGAGATTATATTATTAAAATATTCAAAATATCTAAAATTATATTATTAAAACATTAATATAAGATTATTTTATTTATTTGTTCATTTATTTTGCTTTATTCTGCTGTTTTTGCCACACGGGCCGTTTTCTTGAAATTTCAACTGCTCATAACTTCTTTGTCTGGTGTCTGATTTGAGCAAACTTAGTGTCGCTGGAATCAGCTCGGAACCAGCTATCTATTGAGATCAAGCTTGGCAGTTGGATTGGGGTTGAGCAAAAAGTCAACTTTTTGCTTTCTGGAAGTTTGACCGGGCCATATCTTTCTCACCTGGACTCTGATTCCAGCAAACTCAGTTGCGTTAGAACCGTGTCGAAGTGCTCTTTTCAATGGTATAAAGTTTGATGGCCAAATTTCCTTAATTGGAAAAGTCAATATTTTGACCCCTTCAGGGTTTGACTTTAATTTTAACTTTTCATTTTTCTTCATTTTGGGGGTGCAAAAATCAGGTGCTAACAGGGTGCCTCAATTTTAAATGCACTTGAGCACTTTAAACACTTTGCACAGCCTACCCATTACCTATAGGAAGTTAAACCCGAATGTGTGTAGCTTCACGCACCGAGGTCGATACTTCGGAAAGTGAAAGTGAAAACATTTACCTTAGAATTTTAGTCAATGATGTGATGACAATGGGATCTGTGATTCGATTCTAGGCATCACTAGACTTGAGTTTTAACTTGCCAATTAAGCCAAAACCCAAAAACCATACGCTTGAAGGTGGAGAAAAAGGTTTTCAGCTAAATTACACAATTACATTTGGGGAATTGGGTGTAAATGAGGGAAGGCCGTTTGCATGTTTCACAGGCCAAGGTATAATATGAATAACATATTGAAGGTAACACAAGGTGGCAAGGTAAAGCCATGTTTTTTTTATTTATATTCATGTAAATTAAAAGCCATGGTGTCCATATGCTTGGGATGAATCTTTTCCCAAAAGAGTCCATAGCCTAAGGTTGGTGTAACCTATAGGATGAGTTTCCAACTCAATTTAAAAGTAATCCTACCCAAAGTCCATGTAGGAGGTAACCAAGAGTACCAAAATCCATGAATGGGTGTATAACTTTGGAGGGTACAAGTACCCTCATGAATTTGTGAATTTTTGCAAGTATGATGTCAAAGCCCAATTTGGGGCTAGATTTAGAGGCCAAGTCAAGGTGAACATCAAGTGGGAATGAAAATAACAGGATCTAGTGAAAAAATGAGTCAAAAAGGGCCATTTCGGCATTAACTGATAACTCAGGTCGGTTAAACAAGGTTTCTTTCTTATCCGACATATTCCATCGGTTACAAAAGCTTATGCATGTATCCGATCATTTGTATCGGATACAATAAGACATAGCCTTAGCCGACATATCATGTCGGATACAGCCCGAAAATTGGCAAATTGAATTTCCAGCCCAATTTTTTTGAGAATAAAATGCCTAAAACATTGTGAATAATCTTTAGGCACCCCAAAGAGAATATGAAAGATAATTCAAGTAAAACAAAAAAACAAATTTTTTTTTTTTAGGATTTAACCTAATTTTATAACTCAAATCTACCATTTCCACAAGCTTAAAGAAGATACATAAAAAGGGAACCAAGGTGTTATATTTCTTGATACAACTCACCTCAAACATGTTTCAATCAAACTTTTGAACTTGAAACTAAGAAAATTCAGCAAATAACAAAAAAAAAAAAAAACCTTTTGTTAGTCTTTTTCGTACCAATCAACTCAAAAATTTGTGGGACCCTTGGAAGCCCTAGAATATTCCATAAAACCTTTGGTTGGTCTTTTCGTACCAATCAACTCAAAAATTTATGGGACACTTGGAAGCCCTAGAATATTCCATAAAACCTTTGGTTGGTCTTTTTCGTACCAATCAACTCAAAAATTTGTGGGACCTTTGGAAGCCCTAGAATATTCCAAACAAAAAAAACCTTTGGTTGGTTTTTTTCGTACCAATCAACTCAAAAATTTGTGGGACCTTTGGAAGTCCTAGAATATTCCAAAAAACCTTTGGTTGGTCTTTTTCGTACCAATCAACTCAAAAATTTATGGGACACTTGGAAGCCCTAGAATATTCCAAAAAAACCTTTGGTTGGTCTTTTTCATACCAATCAACTCAAAAATTTATGGGACACTTGGAAGCCCTAGAATATTCCATAAAACCTTTGGTTGGTCTTTTCATACCAATCAACTCAAAAATTTGTGGGACCTTTGGAAGCCCTAAAATATTCCAGAAAACCTTTTGATTGGTCTTTTTCGTACCAATCAATTCAAACCTTTTTGGGCCGTCTAAAAGCCTCTGAATTTTAGACAATTCATATTTTGTGGGACCTGTTGGAAGCCCTAGAATATTCCAACAATCCTTTTAACTCAAGTAAAAAAAATAAAAAAAATAAAAAAAACAAATAAATCCAGACTTGTGTTCACTTAACTCACTTATCTACATTTATAGGTGTGACTAGGATTAAATGGGAGCTGACACGTTTCTTTGTGTTTTCCTCCCCCAGGTACACTTGCAATCATTGCTCCCGTGACCAGATCCAAAGCTCGAGCAATGAATACTGAAGAGAACCAAGCCCAAGCTACTGTCCCTGCTCAGGACTTTGCTCAGCTGCAAGAGCAAGTGGCCGGACTGGCCAAGATGCTAGGAGATTTACTGGCGGCTCAGGCCCAAAACCAAGCCTCTACTTCCCATCAAACTCCACCACTTAAGCCTACATTCTACCTCCGGCTCAGCCCATACCTGAGCCCATTTTTGAACCTGTCCCTGAGCCTATTCTGATCAGGGAAAACACTGTCGAGTATGAGAAAGAGATGGAAAAAGAAAAAGCCAGGGAGGAGATGGAAAAGAAACTCCTACATAAGATAGAGAGGATTCAGGAAGAACTTAAGGAGGTAAAGGGGGGAAACAGCTATGGAGGTACCACCTTTGACGATCTGTGCATATACCTGGATACATGCCTACCGGCCAAGTTCAAGTGCCCAGACTTCAACAAATATGATGGCACGGGCTGCCCAATGAGCCACTTGAAACTATACTGTGGGGTTTTGTGCCAGTTTGGCCGGGATGACGACATATTGATCCAACTTTTCGAGAGGAGTTTGACAGGATCAGCTCTAAGGTGGTTTGCCACCGTGGACCATGGCAGGATTAGAAGGTGGAAGGACTTGGCTGATGCTTTCCTGGACCAATACAAATTTAACTCGGAGATCGTGCCAGATCGGTACGACATGATGAGGATGAGTAAGGGAAAAGATGAATCTGTAAAACAGTATGCTAAAAGGTGGAGAGAGGCCGCCTCCCAGGTTAGGCTGCCTATGTTGGAACCCGAAATGATTTCAACCTTTGTAAACACACTGGGGCAGCCCTTCTATAACCATATGGTGGGTCAGATCACCACCAATTTTGCAGCTCTGGTACAGGTGGCCGACAGGATCGAGGAAGGGGTCAGGTTAGGAAAACTTATTGACTACTCTACTTTGGCCGGGCAATCTGATTCCTCCGCTTCCCTGGCACAGAAGAAGGGGACTGGGTTTAAGAAGAACGGGGCCAGAAAAGAAGGAGAAGTAAACCTGGTACAGGCTCCTCCCTCCAAGAAACCGCTCCATGTCAATATTTCTGCACCCCAACAAGCCTAGCAGGCCTAGCAGTCATACTAGACCCCGCTCAATGTCAATTTCTCCCCCTCCGTGCTTGCAAACCCAAGGATGACTTTTACTAAGGAAGAGAGGGAGGCCTGGATAGCAGCAAGGAGGAGCAGAGTTTTTACACCTCTTCCTATGTTTCTTTCCCAACTGTTGCCAACCCTACTGAAAGGGGAGTATGTGACTCTGAAAGAGCCCAACCCAAATGCCTTGAAGGGGAGGAATTTTAATTCGGCAGTCACTTGTGACTTCCACATGGATACACCAAGGCACTCTACAGACACTTGCTGGGTTCTGAAGCATGTGGTCCAAGATCTGTTGGATCAGAAGGCCCTGGTCTTTAATACTGCTGCGCCTGCCCCGTCGGGAAATGATATTGGGCAAAACCCTCTGCCTTACCACAATGGGGCAGGCCCGTCCAACTCCATCATTGCCATATCCGCCATGAGAAGGGCCTTTGACCCATCTTAACTTATAGCTCCCGTGGGGACTTCGGTCAAGGTCCATTTCTTCCAACGGAAAGAAGAGGAGGAGGTTAATGTCATCTCCAGGAAAAATGATGGGGCTGCTGAGGACATTAGCTCCTCCCTGAACCGGGCCTCCTCCCTTATGGCCCAAATAAACATTGCAAGGCCTCCATTGGTCTTCAATTGCAGTCCACCCACTTGTTCTCCATCCGAGACATAAAAAACTCCTTTGGTCATTAACCTTGACCCCACCACTGCATCCATCTCCTCTTCTGTTCCATCAGCCACATCCGGAGCCAAGCTCCAAACCTTGGTTGTAAACGTTCTTTCATCCTATAATATCCCTAAACCGGCTCATACATCCCGGTCCAAACTCCAGCTGTTGGTGGTTAATGTCCCTAAACTGGCCTATTCTGAGGCAGCTGTACCATCGAATTACAGTGAGGGGGTACGGCTACGGTTCCGGTGGTCAGGAACCAGAACCAGGAAGAGGTAAACCTCATGATGAGGTCAGGGAAATATGTGGGAGCAGAAAAAGAAAAAGAAACAGAGGTGGAGAGAGAGAGAAAAGAAACAGAAGAAAAAAGAAAATTAAAAGGAAAAACAAAAGTAGGAGAAGACACCCCCCAGGGTGCAGAAAATGAGGCATCGGACCTCATAAAAATTATAAAAAAGAGTGAATTTAATCTTGTGGATCAGCTAAACAAGGTCCCGGCCCAGATTTCAATACTGGGCCTTTTGCTGAATTCGGAAAAGCACAGGGACGCATTGTTAAGGGTGCTTCAGAGTGCACATGTATCCTAGACTATCGATCCAGACCAACTAGGCAAAATGGTTGGTCAAATCTTATCACAAAATGTGATAAGTTTCTCCGATGATGAGATAAGCCTAAGTGGGTGTTACCATGTTGACCCTTTGCACATCACAGTGCTTTGTAAGGGCAACATGGTGGCACGGGTTCTGATTGACAATGGGTCGGCATTAAATGTCTGCCCATTAATCACATTTGCCAAACTTGGTCTAGATCAGTCGAATATCAAGCAGAATGGGAGGATAGTGAGGGCTTTCGGGGACTGTTCAGGAGGTCACCCAATGCACATCCGAATGAATTTTTGCATGAGGCTAGTTTCATTTGAAAGATGGCTCTACATAATTACTTCATGCCAAATTTTACTGATTTATATGCAGCCAATTTTTCTAAATGAATTTCCAAACTTGCCCACCTGTCACTTTTAACTATCTCCAGCAGCAGATTTCAAAGGAGAATAACTCCTAGGATTTTAACCGGATTTGATTGAAAATTTGCATGAGTCTTCTATTTATCATAATCTTTTAAATGGATTTGGTTTGATTCAATTTAAATTAGATTTGAATGATTTCAAGACAAATGGCTCTAGCTTTTACCGAATTTTCCGGATTTGTCTCAATTTGGTTTTGTTCAAAGTTTGCTTTGATTTCCATTTATTGGTGATATCCCATAAGTGATACTGACATAGAAGAGGATTTGGAAGTCATTAGATTTCTCATGTGAAAGTATCATATATTTGTTTAATCCTTTTTCAAGGCTTTTGATTATTTTAGCAAGCTTTCTCATTTTTTAGCATGAACAACACTTGGCAACCACCTTGTGTGGGTGAATGGGGGTGCCCAACACCTTCCCCTGTTCATAATCTAATCCCCTTATCCATCTCTGGATTTTATTTTCAAGTAGAGTTATTTTTACTATAGTATTTGCCTTTTTGCTTTTTTTGATGATTTTCGGTGCCCATTCACACCCAACAAAATTGAATGGTGGCGACTCTCCCATTTTCAAAGAGCCCGTGTGATGACGGAGGGAATCATCTCGGTGATTTTTCCATGTCTCACACCATCTCATGCATGTGAGCACACACACACCTCATTTTCTATGCTTATAACATGTGAAAACACATATCTTTTCATCATAGTTTAAAGCATGCTTTGTATGTTCCTTTTGGGTGATTTTCCTTTGATTTTTACTTATCCTATTTACTTGCTGATTTGTGGAATGAGGGGAGCCAAAACAGGGACACTTAGGTCCCTGTTTCATTGCTGGTTTTGATGTAAGTAGGGAGAAGGCAGGGCCCTATAGGCCTTCTCCCTCTCCCTTGATGTCAAACCACCCAAAAGAAACCAAACAATGGGGTCTTCCCCCTTCCTTTGCACCACTGTGGGCCCACACAGGGGCCCACATAGTCACTAAAGTCCCCCAGGAAACCCAGAAACCAAGCCCACCTGAAAAAAATCCCTTTTTGGTTGATCTGACAACTCAGGTCGGATCAGCCCATTTTCCTTTGTAGCCAACAACTCATTTCTGTTACATCCCCAAAAAATTAAGTTTATTTCCAATTCTGGCCTCTTATCATTTTCTTGCTTATTTTAATTAAACCACATGAACCAGTAGGGTTTCCGGATCACCCAGAAACCCAATGTGGGCCTTGGACCCGTCCGGTCCAATTGGATTCATTGTGGGCCTTCCAACGGGGCCCACCAAGCCCAAACAACTCACTTGGATTTAAATAAGACAACCAAACTAATTGAGTGGGTCACATCATTTGAGGCCTACCGAAAGCCCAACTTGTACCATGCTTGCTAGTTTAGGGTTGGATTGGCCGAGACTACGGACTTGGGCCTATCGGACCCACCAAGCCCATTGAACCAAATGAGGTAAGGGTTCCAAAACCCTAACCTAGAAAGTCTTCGGCCTTCAAGCCCTAGCCTAAGTAATGGGCCCCAAGCTCATGCCTAGCCCATTTTGGCATAACTTAATCAAGATAGTTCAAGCTATTTGGCATCCATTGTGAGGCCCACCCAATGGGCCCACAAACCATCCAGGCCCATCCAAAGATAAAATTTACTGTAATCCTTCACTTGAACCATAAATAAAACTAACCAAACTAACCAAAGACCAAAGGGCCTCCTAGGGTTAGATTGAGGCTCCACGAGGGACATGTGGGCTAAGCTTAGCCCACAAAGGGATCCAAGGGCCTTTCAACGACGCCCACCCAATCAGACCCAGATCACTTAACTAAGCAAGATAAAATAAAATAAAACAGGACCCACACAACTTTGGTGGTCCCCACCAGACCCAACAAAAGTGTTCATGTTTGGCTTAGAAACCGAGTAAGTTAGAAATGAGTTGACTCGAACCAGGAAGACCCGAGGGACCCGTCAACCAATGGAGTGGACCGGGGTGTCTTAGGACTTTCCCGGACCATAACGGAGACCTTATCTAGATTCTCAAGCCGCAGACCATCAAATTAGACAAACTTAGGCACCCAGGTGTCCACCTGCACCCCATCAGGCGGTGGCGATTCCCCATTTCCTTTTTACCCTTTAGGAGGCACGGACCCGAACCACGTGCGCCCCGCCGTGCGATTTGATCGCGCACATCTTCTATCTGGCATGGTTTGTTCTTGTGTTTAAAACATGAATTTGCTAATACTTTTGTTGTGCTTTACAAAATTCATCTGTTATTTTTCCCTTTATTGTATGTTCTGTGAAGTAGGAAATTTTGCTCGAAACTAAAAATTAAGAAAACAACATGCCTTTTTGATTTTGTTGTCAAATGTTGGAGGTGGGCATTTTTTAGTACCTGCTAATTTGATAGTGTTGTGACGCTAGCTAGAAATACATCAAATGGTTGGGTTTTACTTCGTAGAACAACCCTCTCTGATAAACATTAATCTTGAAACTCCAATGAATTTTAATTTATTAACATTCCCTCTTTTATTTATTGATTTTTTGGAAGTTAAAATATGGAGGGACTTGCATTGCCAAACATCTTTTATTCATTGATGTTCATTTGTTCCTTAGATCTATTGCTAAAACTCTATTATTCATTGATGGTGTTGCCTCTTTAATTCTGTTGTCAGTTGGTGGAGGCTAGAATTTTTGGCAATAGATTTGTGTAACAAGCTCCTAAATAATTCAGAATGCTAGGAAAATGAAGATGATAAGTATTATGGATTTTGGCACCTACCTGAGACACTACCATGATATTGTGAATGTTCATGTTTAGACTAAGATCATCTTGTAAATTTTGTATAAATTTGGCATTAACAAAATTCAATCCTTATGGAATGCAGGTCAACATTAGAAGCATTGATGAGGCTATAGGAATTGGTGCTCCTCTATCATTGTCATCTGCGGCTTTCGTTCCCCAATTATGAAGATCGCATATACTTGAAGCCGACTACATAAAAAATAAGATAAAATTGGGTTGTTTCCCAAGGTTTGGCATGGATATTTTTGAAAATATGATTTTTTTAAACCTAAGGACAAACTCGATAAATCTTGATCACTTACAATAACATGATATGTAGATATCTTATAAATTCCGTCTTTATTGGATTTTCTTTTTTCCATTTCCTTTTTAGTTCTGTTTGTGCTTGCGCACTATTTGCATGGAATATCATCAACCTTGATCTTATCGTAGGCAAGGGTGTGAATTGTTATTCGGATCTTTATGGAATAGCTAATAATATGCTATACAAATGAATTTGGTTGCTTCAAATTTCTCCCCTATTGTTCTGGAAGGACAAAACTCTATCCATGTTGCCATATTATCTATTCAAGTTTAACTATTTCCTTTGTTCATATTCTACGTCAAGTGGGGATTGATTGTTGGTCATTCCATTGATTGATCCTTTATAGCCAAATGCCAATGTCTAGATGGAAAAATAGTCTTTTATAATCAATTTTTCGGAAGTGCCAATTAGAATCTAGCATTAGAAACCTAATCAGAAGCTATATGTATGAATATAGAATTCTTTCACCTAGCGCCTACTGTTTATGGAAAATAATTGGAAACAAGCTAAATATTAAACTTTCTTGGTGGAGAATATTTGATAAACATTGTTTGTAGCTAACAATGCGCATTTGAATTTGTGTGACTTCAATATTTCTTTACTTACAGAAAGGCTATAACTTTGAGAACATAAATTATTTGCTCATATTATTTTTGACTGCAGTAATTGTGAAATTAACAGAATTATTACAAAAAAGTTGAGAGGATTGAATTTGGTATATACCACTTGTTGAACTTACCATGGGAACTAATTAGCTTCTAGCAGAAAAAGAAGAGTTCCGAACAAGATTGGGGTTTCTTCTGTTATAGGTTCTCTCCATTTCCATATGTTCTGTTATTTTAGCATTTATTATTTACTTATATTCAAGTAAGAATGATTTTTTTTCTGTCTCTTTTATCTTTCTTCTTCTAATTTGGATAGGGTTGGTCAAAGTACAAATCAAAAAGTACCAACTCAATGACCTTTTTGACTCCCCAATAATTGATATTTGCAAGACATAGACATTGTGTCACTCTTTAACCATGCGCGCCGTTCTAGAGAGTCGGGTATCCTAACAAATTTTGTCCAGTTCTAGAGAGTTGGGTATTCCAACAAATTTTGTGTTTTGCTTTATTAGTGTAATAGCAAACACCCCAAGCATTGCACGGGGATGGGTAAAATTTATATGATTTGGTTCTCTGTAAATAAATATTGGAGTAGTTCTAAGTGCAAAATGTTCTTCCTCAACATTATTAACTGTTTGGGGCTATATGATTATTAATATCTTGAACATATATGCAGACATTTTGCTAGAACCAAATGTTATTTCTAGATTTTGGTTATTTACACTGTTTAGATGTGTAGAGTGTGAGAAAAGTATGTGAGAAAAGAAAAGAGAAAAAGGTGAAAAGGAAACAAAAAAATAACTTTCTTGACACTATTTAGATGTTATAAGAAAACTATATATAAAGTTATTAGTTAAAATCTTGTATTTTGTGTTTTGATAGCAAGAAATCATAATTAAGAATCCTAAACAAATTTTCTAATCATCCCCTTACATATATAAACCAAAAAATTTAATTATTAACAATCAGCTATCATATATTGAGTTCATCAAGTACTACCAAACTATTTTCAAGGGCAGCTTAATTCATATTTCATGATCTAGAGAATATCATGTTTTTTGGGCCTCATTGGTTTTACACTAGTTTTAACAATTTGCTATTGAAGACATATATTCTTGCAAGATCAAAATAATAAGTTTGTTTATTGGAGAAACATGTAGGTTAGAAGGACATTTATAAAAGAGAGCATGTATAATAAACAGTCAAAGCAAATGGATGGAAATAACTGCAGCATAAGGCGCTCTTAGAAATTATAGATTTCTATGGAAGATGTAAAGAGCATCTCCCTTCATCGTCTCCCAACAAAAATTTAACATTTAAAAGTGAAACTGCCCAAGCCTATATATTTATCCCTTACTCTGTAATCACCAGCAACTCCTCACTGAATGGATGCTCCAACTAAGGTCAAGTCAAATTTGATGTGGTTAGAGGTGAAAGTGGGATTTGGTCATCGTTAGTGTTCGTCTATGCTTAGCGTTTTTGTTGATTCAGTGATACCCACTTCAACAGATTAATAAGAGGTACTCAGTAGTTACCCAAGAGGAGCACATATCAATTTAGAAACTGAGCATTTCTCCATGTAGTCCGACATGTTAGTTATAGCTATGAGTTTTTCATCCCTGATTCTGACATTGTAGAGACGAACTGGATAAAGGGGCTAACTTGATTTGTTGCAAGATAAACTGATGAATAAGGAAAACTCCTTTTCAAATCCTTTATTTCCTTTTGCATAAAAGAAAAAGGGGAAGACTACAATAATAGTGGTAGAAACCATAAGAAAATAACAGAATGTTCATTTCCTTTGCTACAGTGGTAAGACGACTGCAACATTAATTCTGAAACAACATAATGGTTGTGGATCAATAGGTTTTGCAAGGACCATAAGCATGACAAATAGCTAAGATCGTTGCTTCACAAACAAACACTAAAATATATAAATACAATAATGAATTTGAAAAGAGGTTCTTCGGTACCACCACTCAAATATGTAAGTAAAATAATGGATAAAATAGAAGAAATATTTGCATTGGTATTGGATTCCAACAGCACATCATGGTATACTTCTGTGGTTAAGGTACAATTCGTTTTTCATGTGCTCTAGGAGAAATGGCCAGAAGTTCTGTCTTTGGCATGACATGATCTAGCTTTCTCTCTCAGCTTATAAAAGGCTTTCATCGTTTCCACATCGAAGCCTCGTTGCAATGGCGAAAATGAAGGATATCGAATTAAGTTAATCACTAAATCTTAGCTATAGAATATTGGCAATTATAAATATAAATACATGAGAAGATAAAAGCTGGATAAAAAAATCATTGAGCCTCAAGGTTGAAGGGCTGGGGAGGATTACAGATACACAATAGAACACAAATCCTTGGTGTAGCCGGAGGGCAAACCTTACACCTTGAGGTATCAGCTCCCATCACTCAGGACCACCATCGATGGCTTCAAGCTTTCCAGATACTCTCCTTGTGTATTTCCTTGCCAACTTCACGATGGAGCATCAAATATATATATATAATTGGACATGTGACATTAATGCCAACATAAAAATGGGTTAGTACCCTTATGGTTGGATGTGGCATCATCACTTCTCAAGCTCAAGTTTTTAGAGAGATTGGTCCATTTCAACCGTAGAGTCCCTTAGTCCTCTTCGAGGAGTGAAATCAGCAAGCCTTTTCAAGGAGTAATAGAATAATAACCCATCAGCAGGTTCCGCGAAAAAAAAATTTACGTATAAAATCAGCAGCAACCCGAAATCCTCCACTGAACTAACCGAAAGATATTGGGTGGACTTTTTAAAATGATGTCTAAGCTTTGTACTGAAGCATCTAATTAGAAGTGTTGATGAATCACTGTGAATACTGTGCGCATGTGTTCTCACACAAGCGAGGCACACGTGGGAGTGCGTGCCTCAGGGAATTTAGGAGTCGTCACTGTCTGATGGGGTGCATGCAGAAACCTGGGTACCTATATTGGTCTAATTTGATTGGTATGCGGCTTTTTAGAGATTTTGGTTAAGTTCTCGATTACGATTCGGGGAAGTCCGAATACACCCCGGTTTGCCTCGCCGGTTTAGCGGGTCCCCTGGGTCTCCCTGGTTTAATTCAACTTAGTCTCACCCTTATTTCCTAAGCTAGCATGTGCACTTATTAAGTCTGAGTGGGGACCATAAGAGGTGTAGGTCCTCTTTAATTTGATTGATTTTATCTTATTACCTTTTGGTGAAGTGGGTCGGATATGGGCCCTGTTGGAAGGCCCATTGGATACCATGTTGGGCCTAAATCAAGCCCAAGGCCCAGCTAGGGTTATGTTAGGTAACCCTAATTATTGCGTTTGGTTATTTAGTTTAAAGGTTAATTAAATATACAAATTGATTAATGGGTTAAGGCTTTTAAGGCCCAATGGGCTTGGAGGTGGTCCATGGGTAATTATCCAAATGGCGTTAGGGCCCATTATTGAAATGGGCCCTGGTTTGGGCCGGATTGGATGTGGGCTCCGTTGGAAGGCCCACAATGCCTTATTGGGCCCAAGTCTAAAAAATGGGCTTCGGTTGACTCAAGAACCCAAATGGTTCACATTAAACTTATTTGAGTCGGTCCAGGCGGGCTTAAACCCAAGAAAACAAAATCTGGTGGTCCATTGGGTCTGTCCGCAGAAAGTTATGCGGACAAGGCTCGTCCATAGACCCTGTGCGGTCACGACTTGACCACACATGTCATGCTGTGACCGTACATGTCATGCGGTCGGGCTTGACCACCTTGAGTATGCGGATCCGGCTCGAAATCCCAGAAACGCTAAAATGGTCATGGGGATGGGTTCGCCTATTTTGGGGCCTGTTTGGAACAATAGGCAAGCATTAGTATAATTTTACACAAATGAATCATGCAAACTGATTTTTATTTTTTTTGTTTTTGTCTTCATCAAATTGGTTGATCTGTTTTAGCTACCCAAAGGCAGCAAGGGAAGAGAACCTGATTATTTTCAAACTGATCTATTTTAACTATCCTAAGATAGTTGGGGAGGAGAACCCAAAAACTTTGAAAAATTGATCTATTTTGGTTACCCACAAGTGACTGGGAAAGAAAACCCTGATTTTTGAACAGCTGATCTATTTTAGCCACTCTAGGGTGACTGGGAAAGAGAACCCTGTTTATGATCGGTGATTTGTTTTAGCCACTCGAGGGTAACTGGGAAAGAGAACCTTGATTTTTGAAAACTGATATATTTTAGCCACTTGAGGGTGACTGGGAAAGAGAACCCTATTTATGATCGGTGATCTATTTTAGCCACTTTAGGGTGACTAGGAAAGAGAACCCTATTTATGATCGGTGATCTATTTTAGCCACTTGAGGGTGACTGGGAAAGAGAACCCTAATTTTTGAAAACTGATATATTTTAGCCACTCGGGGATAACTAGGACAAAGAACCCTGTTTTATGATCGGTGATCTGTTTTAGCCATTTTGGCAAGGGAAGAGAACCTTTATTGGGGGGTTTGGTTTGATCTTGGTATCATGGGGTTGGACCATGTTGGGCCTCTGCAGGGGTGAGTTAAAAAGAAGCACCCAGGTGTGCCTAGACCAATCTCCAGTTTAATCACCGGCCCCTATGGCGCCTAAAACTTCGGCTAGTGATACTCGGGCGTGCCTCAGCCAATTTCTGATTTAAACATCGGCGACCTCGGTGCCTCACGAAGGGTATGCTATGCTAGGACGTTCCTCGGCCAATCTCCAGTTTAATCACCGGCGGCGTTAGTGCCCTACGAGGCTGACCGAATGATCTTGAAAAAGATACAAATGAGTGTGATCTGAGCTCAAAGGTCTTGGGTGTCCTCATGTCCAGGACACTTGCTGGGTTTCAGGATTTTGATTCAAAAGGAACAAGTGGTCTCAACGATGAGGAATTGCAACAGCTATGGGTGGTCTATCAGGGACCGATTTTCCTATGGAGGACTTCCATTCAATCATTCATTTCATTCATTTGAGATTAAATTCTTGCCAAATTAAGTTCAATGCAAAGTTTTCAAGAGAAAGTTCATGCTTCATCATTTCAACAATTAAAAAGAGCCTATCAAGGCTAAGAGTACATCAACATGCTCAAATACAACAAAACCAAAGTCTAACTAGGTGAGTCATCATCTTAGTGGGAGGACACGTCTTGCCTCCTTAAGGCACGCAGAAGCTTGTTCCGCAGACGTCGGTCCTCATCTACGTGTTTGCGCATAAGTTCCACCTCTTGCTGAAGGGCTTCATTGGCTTGCCTACTCTCTCTTTCTGAATTCACATAAACTAGATGAATGCGGGACTGAGTTTCTTGCTGTTCGGCCACCCTGTCCCTGTATATGTCAGGGGGCGGAATTGGAATGTTACTAAAAGTGACAAAATGAAGAGGTGGGGGGCTATCGTGGCCAAATTCCCAGGCCAACCACTGTTCGTATTCACGAAAGTGAGATTGGGAGAAAACGTCTTCTTGGAGAATGGCACATTCTGCCATTCTTCCAACAAACGCTACCTTAATTCTTTCATAAGCAGGCCAGTCAAATCATCCGCATCGTCTTTATGCGGGATCCCCTGCGGCTTCCCAAACTATCTGAAAACTCGAATTGGATAGTATGGCATAGCATGGGCTAACCCTGTCAAAGCTAAGCACCTTCTGTTTCTGAAGGCCAAGATGGGGGTATAAGTGAAGTTGAATGTTCCCCACCATTTGATATCTGTTTCCCTATCTAATTGGGGAAAGTTGTTCAACCGATCCTCACGAGTAGGCAAGTCTGGTCTGATCTCTCTATGGGCCATCCTTTTGATGTTGTCAAGGACTAACTCGTACTAAGGACTGATGGATTCATCAACCATCAGATGATCTTGTAGCCAAATGTAGAGGAGAGGGGCACACCCTTGAAATCTCCTGGTTCCGTTGTTGGTCATAGTCAGGGAATGATACAATTGGGCAAGGACCAATGGCATGATTCGGTACCCTACCCGGAGTTGGTCCACAATTTCTATGAAGGCCAAAATAATTCTGTCTCCCCCAGTTGGAAAAAAGATCTAGGACAGAACCACAAGGGTAAAGGTATCCCACCAAACACGGGGTCTTTCTAGCTTTTTATTTCTTATCTTTTCAGCCAGGAAGGTTTTGGAGACCCTCGTGAATTCTTGGTCACCTCCTAAAGTCTGGAGTTCCCCTCTTTGGAGGCCAAAGAAAGTACAAGCTTCATTCTTGTAGCTATCTTTGACATTTGGGCGGGCTGGTTCTCCTTGGTCGTAAAATCGGAGGAATAGGTCAAATTCCTCAATTGTAGGGTTCAACTCATTGATCCTGAATCTAAACACTTACAATTGGGGATCCCAGAAAAGCAAAGCTGCTTGGATCATATCCCAATTAATTGGCACATTTAACAAGGACAGAGTTTGTCCTATATGGTATTGTACTTCCCGCCAGATTTGCTCATCCCCTTGGAGCTGTCTTGTCCAAGAGCGGATCCAGGGTGTATCCCAGCCGCACTTCTCTATCCTAGGGAAATGGACTCTCTTAGCCGAGGACGAGGATGCCATGCCAACTATCCAATTAGAATTCCGAATCAATTAGGGTTCCACACCAGAACTCTTAATTAGTCTAAAGCATGCATGTATGAGGAAGTGCAGAAATTAAATAAGAGAGATGAGCATCACCATTTCTTGCAGCATTTTCAGGAGTCGGCAAGGTAGTAAATAAAAACACAGAAAGTAAAGTCAAGCACACAAAGTGTGTGGTCCTAAGGGATGGCACCAATTAAGATGAGACTGCTAGACATACTTGTGTAGAGGAAGCACGCCTAAGTCCCAATTAGCTTTTTTCCTTTCGTCTGTTCTTTCAACTGCCTTTAATATCGAACCACAACAAAGGAAAATTTACAACTTGCCATCGAGGGCGAAATTTGCATTGTATTTACAAAAATCTGCAAAAAATTCACCTTTAAGGTTGTTGGAAGCCCAAAAAAAGGGTACAAATTTGCTTCAAGGCAAGTGAGTTGAATTCTTAAATCTAGGGTTTTGCCCCTGTTCTGATCTAGCCTGCTTCTATTTGATTGTCTGATCTGGCTGGCTTTCTTCTGCTCAAAAGGCTGACTTGAACTTAGGGCGCTTCCGTGAACTCAATGGTTTAAGGCCTACGGCTCACGGGACTCAATGCATTGATCTGGGGTCGTTTGGCTTTCTAAATTAGGGTTAAGGCAACCCATGATCTAGGGTGTACTCAAGTTTGATGCAAGAGATCGAGGTTGCTACCCCTAATAGACTCTTGGGTTTTTAGTTGATTTTACCCTTTTTAGTTCATCAGTCACATCACATCCACATCATCAAAGGTTTATTCAGAAGCCATAGGTGGGGAAGGATACCCAGCCCGAAGCATCCGCCTACAAGGGTCTAAACTAAGTACTAGACCCTCGCGTACCACAACAAGAAACCAGTGGCGCTAAGAAATCCAGAAACCTGGAGAGATGGGTTTACCCTACTTTCTCCGCCAAGCCACAAGAGTGTGCGGCTATTGCCATCCCGAAAATAGTTCATAAGAAACAGAAGGGTGGCTGCTAGAGAGGTCTAGGTTTTGGTGAAGAGGAGCAGCATTCTATTCGCAGATTCATTCAATTCAGATCATCTACGTAGTTTCCCTCATGCGTGTCACCCCACGCAGTTTATTAAATTAAAAAGAAAACCATTCACAGTGTAGTGAGTGCCCGTGTGTGTAGTTGGCAGCGTGCTGTGTCTAATCGGGTGAGTTGGATTAGGATATTTGACTGATAAAGGGTTCCTTACTGTTTCTTTATAGTGAAGTGCAGAATTGGCACGCAATACGATATTCCAGGAGAGTCTCCAGATAAGTGGAAGGGACTCAGGGATCCCACTTAAAATCCACTTACCTTTTGGCAATTATCTTGTCCTTTGTGACAGGACTCCCCAGAACACGTAGTTGCATGCATTTTGTATCTTACTAAGGTGAAACAACAAGTAGTTCCTAAACCAATCTATATCCATCTAAGTTGAATCTTTTAAACCGGAGTCCTACTGGGTTGAGGGTGTCCCCAACAGAGTCACCAAGCTATGTGTATGGGTTTTTGCACAGGCGAGGCGCACGTGGGAGTGCATGCCTCGGGGAATTTAGGAGTCGTCACTGCCTGATAGGGTGCATGTAGACACCAGGGTACCTATACTGGTCTAATTTGATTGGTATGCAGCTTTTTAGAGATTCTGGCTAAGTTTTCGATTACGATTCGGGGAAGTCCGAATACACCCCGGTTTGCCTCGCCGGTTTAGTGGGTCCCCTGGGTCTCTCTGGTTTAATTCAACTTAGTCTCACCCTTATTTCCTAAGCTAGCATGTGCACTTATTAAGTCTGAGTGGGGACCATCAGAGGTGTAGGTCCTCTTTAATTTGATTGATTTTATCTTATTACCTTTTGGTGAAGTGGGTCGGATATGGGCCCTGTTGGAAGGCCCATTGGATACCATGTTGGGCCTAAATCAAGCCCAAGTCCCAGCTAGGGTTATGTTAGGTAACCCTAATTATTGGGTTTGGTTATTTAGTTTAAAGGTTAATTAAATATACAAATTGATTAATGGGTTAAGGCTTTTAAGGCCCAATGGGCTTGGAGGTGGCCCATGGGTAATTATCCAAATGGCGTTAGGGCCCATTATTGAAATGGGCCCTAGTTTGGGCCGGATTGGATGTGGGCCCCGTTGGAAGGCCCACAATGCCTTATTGGGCCCAAGTCTAAAAAATGGGCTTCGGTTGACTCAAGAGCCCAAATGGTTCACATTAAACTTATTCGGGTCGGTCCAGGCGGGCTTAAACCCAAGAAAACGAAATCTGGTGGTCCATTGGGTCTGTCCGCAGAAAGTTATGCAGACAAGGGCCGTCCGCAGACCCTGTGCAGTCACGGCCTGACCGCATGATCCGCCCTGAGTATGCGGCTCCGGCCCGAAATCCCAGAAACGCTAAAATGGTCATGGGGATGGGTTCGCCTACTTCACAGAGGCCTGCGTGAACTGCTGTGGGTCTCTGAGTAGACCCACAGTGGTTTAGATGTTCATTTTTGTCCACAATCAAGCTTCTTTCATTAAACCATTCACATATCCCTTCAACCAATCAACGAGCAAATACAAGAACTAAACATACAGAAGTAATCATGCATGGGGATAATGATGTGAGGCACCCAATAACAGCAAGTGAAGAGTGACATCTAAGGAATCGATCATCCTTTACAAAATGGGCCGAAAATGCCGGAAGTGATCTAAAAAGTATGTGCTAATGGGTTAAAACGAGAAGTTTCATGCTAACATTTAAAAATGAATAAAAGCCAAGTCTAAATATGTCTTAAACATTTTCTTTATATGCTACAAATGAAAATGTATGTGTGACATGGTTCAATTAGTGCGTAAAAATATGCTATAAGTGAGGCTTTTGACATATGTTAAAAATGAAACAAAAGTACTAAGACAAACCGAAAACATGCTTCCTATTCATACCTACATGAGAGCATGCATGCATGCAAGTGGTGCTTGTATATATACTAAAAAAAATAAGTACAAAGCTAGTTATATGTGATGATATACCCTAAGGAAAACCAAAAGAACAAGAAGCTTATGACATGATCATACATGCAAGAGAATGACAAATGATAATAACTAAAGGAAAGGAAAGAGGGAGAAGTTATAGGGGTACA